>VZRW01006187.1:0-32325 GCA_013398125.1 Aegotheles bennettii | reverse complement strand
TGAATCCTGTTCCGGGAAAGGGACTGGAGCGGTTTCAGGGACAGCTCTATGGAAGCTGCCTGGAACACCACAGACCTCTCCGGAGTGGGAGGAGGAGGAGTGGGGAATCTAGAGGAGATGCTGAAGATGGTTCCTCCTTGCAGAAAGTTTGAAATGGTTCTTGCCACGTAAGGAGCTTCAACAGGAATAATCATTGAAGACATAGACAGGCTTCCCCAGAGAGAAGACTGTTTACCTCTGTTGAAGAGAAAAATAGAAGACATTGATCAATAATAGAGTGAAGGCTAATGGGATGAATAGAAATGTCGATTTCCTACCCTGCAAGAAAAAGACAACAATCGATGAGAATTTAATAAAGCATACATCCCACTAACAGAGACTTGGCTTTTTTAACACAATACTTAACTGTTCCATTGAATTTGTCTTGCTGGAAGTTCCCCTTGAGTCTGAGGGCTTAGAAGCCTCCCTAAGAGGGACCAGAGATTTCTCTAGAAATGTTAGGTTTCTAACACTAAAGGTTTGTATTTGTGTGGTACTTCTGGAAAAAAATAAACCCTCACACTTCAGGATGTCGGCTAAGTACTAAGCAATAGGGCTTTTAGGAAGAGCTTTTTTTTATGGCCTACTAAGGCTTTTTTTCACCATTATCCCCAAGAAAATGGGCTTTGAGTCTGCTCTGGTCTAGTGGAGCAGTTTTTAAGTCCTTGATTCCCTTGTTTCTGTGGTGTGCTGTAAACCCCAAGTGGCCTGTACGCAACAGGTAACTATCTCTGCATCTGAGCAGGAGCGATCGGGTAGCTACGGTTCAGTGGGGTGGGGATGTGGTTTACTTTGTATCCTGCTCAGGTCTCCACAATCCATTCAGAGTGCTCAATGGGTTGTGTTTTGGAAGCACGGGGCAAGGGGAAGAACGCTTCCCAGTCACTCGGGCATCTTCTGAACTTCTGTTTGTCTCCCCTTGGGACTCATGGCAGTTAGAAGGGGAAGGTTCTTGGGCATGCATAAGCTGGTCAGAAAATAAAGTTCAGCATGACTAGCTGGTTTCGTGCAACAAAAGCATTCTGGGCTGGCTGGTTTCTAACGATTTGACAGAACCCAGCTAGAAATCTGCCTCGTCCTCTGTCGGCTTGTTTGCCTGTTTGCTGGTCACAGGCTGGGAGATGAGCTTTTGCGGTTTGCAGTTGTGGGATTAGGGTTCTTTTCTCCTTGTGGATAAAGGAAGGATGGGTTGGTTTTTTTCCCCCACTTATAATTAAAATCTTTTCCCCTGCCTAAACATGTCAGTCCCTTTGTCCAGTTCTACTGCTGAGTTAACTAAAACATTTAATAATCTCGTTTTGATTTAAGACAACAACCTTTCAATTTCCATGTGATGGAACTTACCCTTCACCCCCTCCTCCCCTTCGCTTTAGGCCTGTGTTTAATTGGCTTATGTTTGCAGCAGTGGAGATGAGCTCTTGCCTGCTCTTTCTAGCAGAAGTGCCTGCTTTATTTATCAAAGGACATCCTTGAGCTCTTGCAGCAGTGGCTGGTGGGAGCAGTGAATCCCTCAGGAGGTGTTTGTTATTTGGCCCTTGCTCCTTCAAGAGCCCAGTGTTGCATTTGTTGTTCAGAGTATTGAAGGTTGAGGTAAAATACGAAGTTGCAAATCAGACTTGTTGATTCTGCAGGGCCACTGCAGTGACTATTTTTCACAGGGGTTTGAGGCTAAAATTGAGGAAACCAAGGTTATAAAGCAGCGGTGAATATACAGGTTGGGTTTTCTGCAGAATCAAGAGAATAATACAGCCTCAGAGAAGGCACTTAAGCCTTCTACAGTACATGACTGCTGCTAGATATCCGCGAAACAAAGCTGCTGTGTGTTATTGAACAGCCAGGGCTGGGGGCAGAAGCTTTTCTCTGTTTTAGAGCTTGTGATTGATTGCACTCGCCGAGGCCCTGGAAAACTGAGGTGTTGTAGAGAATACATGGTGTCTGGATTTCGTGTAGCTGGCTTGCCCATCTGTTCGCTCGAAGCAGTGCGTGTGTTGTGTGCTGTTCTCGCTTCTTCCCGAACTCTTTGGGGTTTGCTTTCTTGTGGTGGAAGAGCGGTTTCCTGCCAAGGCATTACACCCTTCCAGCACGCTTGGCACTCTGAAAGCGGTTTGACACTGCGATAAGATGAATTAAAACAGTTAGCTGAAGTAACTGTAAAAGATGATAGCGCTGGGACTGGAAACAACCTTTTGAAAAGGTTTTTGGTGTTTGAGGTCTCTTTTGGGGGTTGGGTTTTTTGTTTTGTTTTGTTTTTTACTTTTTTTACTTTTTTTACCCCCAGAAGGTTGTGGAGGTAAAATTCTGCCAGCTGAAGCAAGGAGCTGCAGCCACCTTCCAGGAGTGTCACCTTGGAGCCTTCCTCCTCTGGAAAGAGGCAGGGGACCGGAGTGCTTGCTTGTAGCTGGGTTTTCTCTAGACTTTAAAAATCAGCTCGACCTTCATTGAAGTTTTTCTTTATGATGGTGTAAGTAATATGTCTGGGAAGGTGGCAGAGCAAACTGTGTCCAGGGAAAATGCAGGGTATAGGCAAGCTGCCAAGGAGCCGTGTTGTAGCTGGGTGTGAGCAGGTCTTTATAGCCCCTGAGGGGCATAATTTACAGGAAACCTGAAGAGGGGAATAACTTACATGCTCTACCTGCAGCATTGAATGTCCTTTAACCCACAAAGTACCTGGATTTTTGTCACCCCTCCCTCAAGTTTGTCTCTGGCTTGAGAGCATGGGAACACTGCTATTACTGTCTTACAGTCACAGTGCCTGGGAGTCTGATGATACTGAAGGGATCAGTTATTTGAGGACGTTGTACAATGGAGTGTGGCCAAGAGCACAGAGAGATGTTGTCACAGCCTCAGATTTTTTGTGTGTCACCCAAAAGCTGTCCTCTCTGCCTGGGTATGTTGTACATACAGCCCCTGGTTGACTCTCTGGCAAAAAGGTAAAAAAAAAGGCTCTGGTTCAGCAAAGCAAATGACTGCAGCATGTCACCTAGTGCAGCAATGAGGCTTTGAGAAGGAGATGAAGTAATACCTTAAAAGCTGACCTTGCCAGCCCTGTGTTCCCTCCCCAGGCTGAGAAACATGACATTGATGCTATTGGAGGCTGCTGAGCTGATTGCCTGGGAGCCTGCAGTTGCTTGGTCATCTCCAGCACAGATGCAGTCCAGGCAGCAGTAACGTGAATTGCTGTGCCTCTGTCCACATTCCTTCAAATGAACCTGGACAAGCTGCTCACCTGGGGAGACAGATTCGAAGAGACTGAATTTCTCTTCATGGCTCATCACGTCTTGTTTCCCTGTTGCCAGTTTTACTAGGAAAGGGTGGTCGGTGATGGGTGAAGCTATTTGCATCTAACTGCCCCATGGGAGCCGGGAGTGACCTCTCTCCTCCAAACTCTCCTGACTTTTAGACTTTCTTTCCTGTATCCCAGCAGCTTTGTGATGGCACAGATTTTACAGCAGATTTTTAAGCTAGAAGTTATTTGTATGAATTCCCATTTAGACAACTTCATCCAACTGCGTAATTTAATCTTGCCATGGAAAAATTGAGTTGAAGTTTTGTCTTTTTTAAGCACACACCCTCTTAAGTGAATGCCTGGTGTGCCCCTTCCTGTATAGAGAAAATGTGTTGCCGTTGCTGGCTTCTGGGACAGAGAGGGGGATTTCAGAATCACTTTGAATTATCTTAGTAGCTGTTGGCATCCGCCAGTTTCTAACAGTATTGGCGACTTCTCTGCAAACCCCTGTGGTCAGCTTCAGCACTGAGTCAGGGAAAGGTGAGCAGCTTCTAGCCACTCGTGTGGCAGAAGTAACCTTTGGAAAAGGATGCTGGGCAAGGCTTTTCCCTCTGATGCTGTCTCTACTTGGTGTGCTTTAGCTAGCAGGGGTGAGAATGTTTGCTCCTTCAGGTACTGTCCTCTGCCTGTGTGCTTCCAGAGGTTAATTTTTCTGTAAGGGAAGTGCTGGGACTGGGCTCATTGTTTAATGAGCAAAGCCATGATGCTGGTGTATCTAGGGCTTAGCATTTTTGTGGGGAGGAACTCTCCTCTCCCAGGCATCCAAGAGTGTAAAGCTCCAAAGTCTGCTTGTGGAAGTCTGAATCTGTTGGATCTTTATTTTTCTTGATGGAGTAACAGGGCAGGAGAAAAGTGTGGAGGCAGTGTTGAACAGGAGCAGTGAAATTAGGAGTTGGTGATTTTAGGGGGTTAACAAGAGTATGTATGTGTCTTACATCCAGAACTTGGGAAAAAATTGAAAAAAGAAAAAAAAGCAAAAAAAAGCAACAACCTGCAAACAAAAACAAGCAGATCAGATGTTATTTTAGTAATAACAGAATGACTTCATAGTGAGTAGCTTTGGGTGCTTTGTTGAGAGTCGCTGTTTTTACTTCTGCAGTGCTCGTCACTGCTACATATTTGCGTCAGAGAATCATTGCTGGGTAGGTCGGTTGTGCCATTTCCCTCGTGCGCATGGCTGCACAGTTGCTTAGGCTTGTGATAGGATGTCTGGCTTCTTCCAACACGTGTACTTGCTCAGTTTAAGATCTGATCTGATAGATTCTGTATGTTATATTCTGTGTGGAAAAGTATGCTCTGGTACTAAACCAAACAAATTCCTTTCACCTGTGACCGTACAAGTTCAAAGGCTTTTGATCCTGCTGGAGAGTTTGACTTCTGGTGCATCTTAGAGTAACTGTATACCCTGTGGCAACTTTAAAACTGCTGTCTTCTCAGTCTTGGCACTTGGCAGTGGGGAAGTATGAATGCAAGTGGTGGTGGAGTAAGTTCTGATTTGACTTTGTTCTTGAGAATTTGGAAAATGAAATGCAAACTTCCTCTGTCATGCTGGACACAAGTGTTTACACCACATCCTTTTTCTCAGTGTCTCTTTCCCCTATGCCGGTTGCAGAACATCTTTGTAGTCTTTCTGTGTTTCTCTCCTGGGAGCAGAGGGCTTGACTGGTTTGTGTGGAGTGTAGCTGCCGAGAAAATGGGAAAGGGACTCAGCACATGGCCCAAGTGTGCTTGATCCTGCTCTTGAAGGGGAGAGGTTGGAAGGTTAGGGAACATCCCTTCTCCTCCTCTCCCTCCCCCTTTCTCTCTTTTTCCTATCTCCTTCCAAAAAAGGGGCTGGGTGTTGGATGTTGACCTATCACAATGTGGGTCAGTCCACAAAAAAAAAAAAAAGAGGAGGAGGAGGGTGGGGGGAGGAGGGCTGTGTGAGTACAGCGAGACAACAGAAATTAATAGAGCAGAAAAAAAACTCTGGAAAGAAGAGTGCATGGCTCAGGGTAAAAGGGTTTTATTGTTGATTCTGAGTTTTTAAATGGGTGCGTGGGGAGGGGAAGCTGCTCTCTCTTTGGTCGACTGTGTATGGATTAGCAAAATGCGGGGGGGCTTTGTGGTCTGGGAGTGGAGAAGATTTTTGTGGTATTCTCAAGAGTTTAATTTCCTTAAAACGAGAAAAAAAGTTGCAGGGCCTTGTTGGAGGTTAAGTTGTTCTCATGTATGGTATGCTCTTATGCCTTCGTAGGTGTCAGATCATCTCTTGAATATGGCTTAGTGGGTGTGTACTTGCCCTGTGGTTCGGTCCTCCTAGGTGCCTGACTCCTCTGCCTTCTGCTTCTGAGGCTGGTGGTCTTCCTGCTCTGCCTGCGCTGACGCTGCTGGTTTTGTGTCCCAGAGACACTTTCCTCTGGTTTCACTGACTGTACTGGCAGCTGTTTTCAAAATTGTGACCATGCAAAATCTCTTCAGCGTTCGGACTGCTTACATGGAGAAATAACATTGTGAAGAACCACGTTTGGCTCTGAATTTGTTGTGCAGAGAGGAGCCGTGCAATAAGCTGATAGCACAGTAGCTGTAGATTCAATCGCTGCGTGTTTTTGTAAATCTTGCTGAATGCCCGTCTTCTAGATGAGCGCAGTAGTAGCATTGCTTACGTGTGTCTGGAGCTATGTGTGGGTGCATGTCTATGAAGTGCGTGCTGTGGGGTGTCTTTCACTGACTTGAGATTAAGAAAGCTCTGCCCAGCATGAATAGTAAAATGTAAATGTGTTGCACTGGTAAAAATTGCCTGCCAGGTCACATACTTAACTCGCGGATTGTTTCGGGAATGCTACTGGAGTGCTTAAAAATGCACTGTTGGGACCTTCTCATGTCTCATAGCTAACTAAACTAGACACCACCCCAGAGAGCAAAAGCAATTCAAGTAGTAATAAATTTAAAAGCATTTGAATTTCTATTGTTACCACTGGTTCGAGCGGCACCAGTGACTCTCTTACTGTATGACATTGTTATGTTGTCCTGACTCTCTACCTCCTCCTCTTCCTACTGATGCCACACCTTTTGGGGTTGAAAAGGCTTTAAATCAATTATGAATTTGCAATATATACCTAGCACAGTGGAAACAGCTGATCCCAGTTGGCAATTCTAGGCATTTTTATAATTAAAATAGTCTTGAAAAAAACCTTGAACCATTTTGTCATGTGTTCTCGTACTCCTTGTAAGTCCAGGGGACATTCTGAAAACCATAATGCTCCTGCTAATGTAAAGCTCTGGCTTGTGCAGAAATTTCAGACTTTAAATCACCTATGATGTGGCACTTCTGTGTTGGTCTTTTTGGGTCCAGAACAGGGATAATTTAATGGAGAAGCACTTGGAGGAATAAGAAGTTCAGAAGGGAGTAGAAAATGGTTTTGTGGTATCTTAACAAAGTTCAGCATGTTGTATATGAAACTACAGTAAGTGTGGAATAGGTTTTATGGAGGAGCAATTTCTTGCCTTGTAGCTTTCCAGAAGAACCTTGCAGCCAGGTCACGCATGTTGTGTTGTATCGTATCTTGTACAGCAGAAGGAGGCTTAGCTGTTAAGACTCTTTCATGGGATAACTTCGTGTATCATTCATTGCTCTCTCAGCAGTTTAGAAATGGAATACTTTTAGCCTCGGAAGAGATGATCTATTTTAAAAACACTGATTAGGTGTGCAGATGTCAGAGACTGGCTTGAGAGTCATGTCATTCGGGGTTCTTTTCCTACCAACACCAGGGCAAAGTGAGCCCGGTGTCACCAGCAGCACAGCGGAACAGGTCTTGCTCAGAGCTGGCAGCCTGCTCCTCCTTTACTGGGCTCTGTGGTTGAATATGTGTTCAGAAGTACCCCTAGGAACTGAAGGACCAAGCTTGAATGTTTCTTCCCTCCTCTTACACTGCTTTTGTTGCATCAGAATGGAGTTTATGTATTTGTTTGTTTATGTAGAAATAGCTCCTTCTTGGTGGTAACGTTTTCCATGCCTTTACGCAAACTGAAAATGAAGTTTTTTGGTTTCACTTGTGCCACACCCCTTCTGTTTACTGTTCTGAGTTTATTTTCAGTGAAAGAAGCTGCTGTGTTAATGTTAGAGACAGAAGGCCTCTGTTTCCAAAAGATGCAAGAATGGCAGTCTGCTCCTGATCAGGCATTATTGTACTGCTGTTTCTCCGTGGATGCAGACCATGTGGACACACCCCTGCTAACTTGGCACCATACCAGTGTATATAACAGAATCAGTCCCCATGCAGGTTGGAGCCCCTTCCCTGTTGTGTCTCTAGGTTTTTATCAGGGTGGTTGATATAAATAGCACATGCTTTGCTTTATTTTCTTTTCTTCTTGCATGGAGAGTAGACACTAATACTCCCAAAGTGCTTTCAGAAGATCTGTTAGGTAAGTTTAAGCTGGTGCTAGATTGGTGTTTAAGCTAATGCCCTGGCAGTACAAGGTTCTGCCTTGCTCTAGTGTGCATAACTCATAATGGTGTCTAGGCAGGAATAAGTAACAGCTTGTTGGGGGTGGAGGCATCTCTGCCTTCCACATTTGGGGTTGTTGGGTACAGACCTCACGCAGACCTAAGCACTGCCCAAAGCTTGTGTAGCCCACATACAGGAATCATACCAGCTGATCTGAGGTTCCTTCAGCCATCCTGAAGTACACCTAGGCTCACGTCTGGAAGTTCACCCAGATGTACTTTTCTGTGCACGTTTCCCAGTTTCCGGAGTTCTGTGTGTCTCATGGCTGCCTGTTCATCTGATTCTGTTTGGGACTTGCTATATTGCGGGTTAACTCCGGGGGGAGCAAAGTAGTCAGCTGGAGATGGGGAAAGCTTCGAGAGTGAAATTTGGAAGTCTTGAAATGTTTTCCTTTGATAGATTTAGGAGAGCCCTTCAGAGAGGGAGAGTAAGCGTTCACGTAATTTTGCTCTCCCTTGAAATGGAAGTAGTGAGTTGGAGGTGAAAGAGATGGACAAAGAAAAGAGGATATGGCAGAAGAGTAAAGAACTCTTCAAAATTTATTATGCATTAGTTTGGTTTGTATTGCATTGGTAATTTAGGTTTCTAGATGCCCCTAATTTGCCATATGGTAATGTCAAGTGCCTTCCTAATGGTTTGGTACCTCGCAGTGCTGGGAACTGCACGGGCAGAGAACAAAAAGATGGTTGTGTCAAGGAGCTTAAAATGCACAAGAAACAACAGAGAAATACAACCAGCTGGGAGGAGTACGCAGAAGAGAGATCACAGCCAGCAGTCAAACCATTGTTGGGTTGTTGCCCAGGTAGAGCAGCAAAGTGAGAGAATGGGAAAAATTGAGGTGAATGTGGAATATCTTTGTGGCTGCTGGAAGGGACCTTTTTCCCTGGGCACAAGAGGAAGCATGAAGGTGTGTGTTGTGGCAGTGACGTGGGCTGGGATGGAGGTAGGTGTCCAAGAAGCAAGCATCAAAACACATTCACTGTGTCAGGTACGAAGGAGGCTGCTTACACCAGGGGGCTTGTCAAGCCAGTGTGTTTGCTGTGATGAGTGCCCAGGCGCTGCCTTTGCTGGAAGCCTGCTATAATGATATGCTGGGCTTGTGTTCCACTGCATGGTGGGGAAGAGACAGCTCAGAAACAAAGCCTAAGAGAATTGCTTGTAGCCCACCCTCAAGATGCTCTTTTTTTTCCAAAGGCAAAAGAGGAGCTAGCAGACTCTGAGCTGGTGATAGTGAATGAGCTGAAATCCACTCACCTGGCGGGGGCTCCAGTGATCTGTGCTATTATCTGTTTCTTAAATATAGCACTGAATTGCCCTTACAGCTTCAGCTTCTTGCATACAGTAGTCTTTCATAATAGCTTTGTGTGCTGGTCATACGTGCCACTGTAGCAATGGTGTGCAGGACTTTAGGAGATTAGAAGGGATAATTTGGAGGGTGTAAATTAATTTTACAGATTTGGGAGCACAGTGTTCCTTTGTGTTTGACTAGCAAGGAGACTGAACTGCAAGCTGATGCTTACAGCCAGTAAAAGGTATCAACCAATTAAAAACTTGTCCCGTGGGGTGACCCTCGGGAACAGGGAGGTGCTGATGGGTGAAGTGGATTGGGGTTTGGGGTAGGAGAAGAGAGGGGGAGCTCCAGTTAAGGAAATTTTGTGTTTTCTTTCAGAACACCGTGCTGGAAGGAGTTACTAGTTTCAATGACTGTATGAATTAAAGGGGATTAGGTGAAGAATGATGCGTAATCATGTAATTAGTGACAGTTGATGTATAATCACAAGGGGGCAGTGTTAAGGTTACATATACAACTTGAACTTCGAACTGCCCTTGCTTCTGAATGCGTAACTCTCATCACGTCAAAATGCCTCTTGGTGGCTTTTTGCTGTTTCAGCTTCTTCCAAAATGATGAGCGCAGAGGAGCAGAGAAATTCCCTTTCAGATCTTCAGTTCTGCTGACGTTACCAGTGCTGCATTTGGGTCTGTGCTGTCAGTGTGGTTTGATCAGCTGGAGCGTGGAGCCCCGGGTCCTGTCCCTCCTGTCACTGGTGGTCTGCAGTAGAGATCCTCTCCCCCATGAGCTTTAGGAAATGCTTAGCAGCTTCCTCCCTTGCATAGCTTCCAAAGTGCAGTGGGATGTGCAGGATTGCAGCTGGCTGGACTTTATTTAGAGCTAGGTTAACCACAGGTGCATCTGCTCTGATTTCATGTTAGATGTGCCCTTTGTGAGCTTAGTGGAAGCGCTCTCAGCACTGCGAGTGTTCAGTCGCTTCAGAAGTCACTTGGGGAGCAATCCCTTTCTTCTCAAAGCAGTAAAAACCTTGCTACTTTTTAACGTCTCCATCCAGCCTTTGTCTCTCCAAATGTTTAGATACAGTATAGCTAACGTGTGTGCATGTGTGCTTTGCAACTCAAAACTTAAGTTACATTTTCTGTACTGATCAGGACTGGAAAGGAATTGACCTTCAGTATGTGCAGTCATGGAAAGCTGTAACTCAGAGCAGGAATATTTTGGAAAAAGAATGTCGGGAAAGAACGAAGAAAAGTCAAGTTTGGTTATTTTGTAAATTAAACAGTAGCCGTTGTGCAGCTCCCTCTGTAGTAAGAGAATATCAGCTTAAACCCAGATATTTTCCAGGATTTGTGTTTGTTCTCTTCCCCCCGTGGAAGAAAGCAGAAACGAGGTGGAATGTGGTGTAAGGAACATTGGAGTGCTGATGCAAGTGTGTGGTTTGAAAAAGCGTGTGCTGGAGGGGCCGTTTGAACAACTTAGTGTGCATGTGGAAGTGATTTACTCCTGGCCTTCTGCTTTTACTGGGTGCCTGTTCCCTGATGGGTGCCATGGCTTCAGGTGAAGCAAAGGTGAGGCAGTTCATCTGTGGCTCTGTGTGCTCTTTCGTGTTCTGGCGTGACCTGTCAGTAAATGACAGACGTGTCCTTCCTGCTGCAGCTGTAAACTGGACGGTAGATCGTTAGCCTTAGCGAAGCCCTTTCCATCTGTTGATCATAAAGGTCTGCATAAGAGCTACGTCTTGCATTTTTACAGAAGGATTATCACAAAAACTAGCAGGAGATTATCAGACAGAGACAATATTATGCTGTTCCTCTTGATAACCATGTCTTGACTACAGCCGCATCAGAAGCAGCTCTTCTAGTGGATAGAGCCAATGGCTGCCTGCTTGTGATCTTCCTTTAAGTGGATTATCTTCCTCCAACCCAGGGGTTACATTAGAGCCTGCTTACAACCAAATTGAAAATAATAGCTTCTTTAGATCTTGGACCTCCAAGAATTTGTTCCATTGAAAGAAAATAGCTTTTCATCCGGGAAATGACCAAGGGTCATACTGCTTTGAAATCTCGCCTATCTTTGTGTTCTGGGTGTGTTTTCATGTGTCAGATGGCTTTTAAAAGCCAATCATGGTAAGTTCACATCATATAGAAAGCATTGCTACGTTTGAACTAACGAGGGGCTGGCTAAGTGTACTGTGCCATACAAAGTTTGGCAAAAGCATTGCTTCCATGCTGGTTCTAGCAATGAGAGCTTTCAGTGCATGTCCTTTTGGGCTGAGGATGGTTTTCAAAATGGCAGTAGGAGAGGTGGGTGGAGGAATAAGGATGTTCTTGATCCCTTGCTACGCAGTGACACTTTGTAGTGTGCGTTCTTGTTCTGCTGCCTTCCACATGAAGCAGTGAGACTGATGGCTCTGGCTTTTCAGAGCACAGCAGAATAGTCAGTGCTTTTGTGGAGAGCAGAGCTGTTAACGTAGGTGTGCCCGTCACCTTCCAGTACGGACGATTTAGATACTGCCTTCTGGTCTCAGGTTAATGCTGTATGCATCTTGTTCTTAAAATATTTTTATTGCAGAAGGGTGGTGACAGTGGCAGTGGCGGTGTTTCATGATCTCGGGGAGGCTGTGTTGTGTGTGGTAGAGAGGTTCCCGACTACCGCATGATTTGTTGTATCATGAGGGGTGGCAGTGGCAGTCTACCCAGGTCCTGTTTGTAAAGCATGTGAGTAGCCTGGTGAAAGGCATGTAAGAGATGCAAAGTACTGTTACTGTTATGTTCCTCGGTCCTTTCAGCTGGGTCCAATTCTATTTTGGTTCTCTTCCTTGACAGGTCTTGGCTCGTGGACGGCTCTTTAGCAATCGCAACTGGCACCTCACACCAAAAGGCACCATGATAGTGATGAGTGACGTCACTGCAGCCCCCAGATTAGGGTCAACTGCCACCACTCCAGCTGTGGCTCCCAACTTCTCCTGGATGCCAGAGGATGGCAGCCCCACGGCGGTGGAGCAGCCAATATTCCTCATGACCACCGCTGCTCAAGCTATCTCAGGTTTCTTTGTATGGACAGCTTTGCTCATCACCTGCCATCAGGTAAAACCCTGTCACTTGTACTTCTCATCCTTTTCTTTTCCCCACGTGGAGGAACACATCTGATACCCTGGCATATCTGTGACAGATAGAGCCGTGTGATGGGGGTTTGCAAACTCTGAAGTGGTACCAGGACCTCTTCTTTGGGATCTAATATATTATCTGTGCTGATCAAAGTGGCAGCTTCTATATGAAGGCTTTTTTCTGCCAAGGTTCAGACTGTTCCCATAGTGTGAATGGAGAGGAAGCAAACTCACTAAGACTAGCAGATATAAAACATTTGGCCACCTCTTGAGTGTTTGCAGAAAGGTGTGTTATCTCAAGCCATCCTTTTCCAGGTCTTGTAGCTGAATCTAGCCATTTTGTTATTGTGTCAGCTGTTAGCTTAATGATTGTGGTCATCTGTTGTTTGACATACCCCTGTTTGATCTCCCGTGCCAGTGGATTCCACAAGCTGAACTCTGCTGCGGAAAGGAGTAGCAGGAAATGTTTTATTTTAATTTTTCTCCCCTCCCCTCTTTCTGGGGCAGGTGTCCTGGGAGCCAGAACAAGTCAAACCCTGCATCCTGTTCTGTACCCTCTTTCATGCGGTTGTCATGTGAACTGAAAAACACAGTGGGGAAATGCAAGCCCTGTTATTTATCAACCTGTGTTTTGTACCTGTTGGTCCGTAGATTCCAGAGTGATGACTAGGATCTGGAAAACTACAGACTGCTGATGGAGTTCAGGGGCTAGTGAAGTTAAAAAATGAATTAGTCACTGATGAATAAGGGTAACACCTGCAGTTTCACCAGCTTGAGTAACAATTACAAGTGCCATGGATCCTCCTGTTTTCCAAGCACAAATTGATTGCCTACTGAGGGTGGGAAGAAATCTTTCCTCTGCAATATAGCATTGCACAGTTAGGCATTAATGCCCTTCTGTGAAGAAACCCAAGAGGTCAGTGCCAGAGAGACACTGTTGATTGAAATGCACTGTTGTCCTGTTACAAAGCAGCACAGGAAAGCGCATGGATTGCAAGGCTCTTGTGACATCCCAAGGGCAAAGCTTTAGAGTCATCTGAACTCCAGTGTCAGCTGTCCCTGTGCTGGGTGAGGTGTGTCACTAGGATTGACACAAGGAAAAAATATCCCTAAGGTTTGTTAGTTTATTTTCAACCTGTTCTCCTCAGGAAATGAGGCTTTTATGAGTTCCTTGTGGGATAGGGAGAGGAAACAGAAGGATTTTGAGCCCTTCAGTCAATTTCGACCAGATCTGGCCAAGAGGCAGGGAGAAACGAGCAACAGACAGCTGGCTGGGGAGAGGCAAGCCCCTCTCCCTTAGAGGGGAAAAGTGTAAGTATCAGTGCGTGCTTTGTTAGACCTTGGAGATCCTCGCAGCACCCTCGAATGCAGGGTGAAACTTCAGACAAATGCTCGTACCTCTTCAGGCAGCAAAATCGGTCAGTTGTGAAGCATGTATGTAATAAACTAGCTGTTATTAATCCCAGCAGTTGGGGCAGCATGTCGGCGAGGGTTGCTGTACGGAGGCCTGGCCTCTGGAGAAGGTGCCCTCTGCTGACTCTGTGGCCGGCAGTGCATGCCACCAACCCATGCCGAAGCTCTGGCTGTGTTATTAGGCCGTTGCAGGAGTGGTGCTCATCTTAAGAGTATGCTTGTGGTCAGTACCTTTCGTAGGACGTGGATATTCTGTGAAAAAGCATCTTAGGTGTGAGATTTAATGATGGCCAACAGACTGAGCAGTGGGAGTGGGTATGGTGGGGACATTGCAGTCCCCTTAGCCAGTCACTTAGGGGCATTGACATGTGTGTAGACAGTCAGACAAAACAGGCGGCGTGGCTGCGTGGAGCCTTTGAGTTCAGTGCTCCCTTGGTGGTTGATGCTTCGTGGCCATGCTGTCACCGATGTGCACATTGGCACTTTTTGGGCAGACAGGCTGCACCTTACCAGCTCCTGGCAGTGCTGTGAAGTCTCTCGTAGGTTGTTTTGGGTGAAAGTCTCGAGGGCATCCAAAACTGCCAAGAGAGCGAGTGTTTACAATGAGCATGCACGCTCCTTCCCTCCTCAGAGAAGAGCAGCCTGCAGTGTTGTGAATCCTAGGTACTTAAAACAGGATAGCAGCAATATGGGATTGATAATTAGAAAAGAAAGTATGAACAAAAGAATATGGGCAAGGTGGTGATGATAATAACAGTAAACTAATTCCCTATGAGAAACTAGATTAGATATGCTTCCACTTCCTTCTCCTCCTCCTTCCCATTCTCTGTGAACTAAGGGATGCTGTATCAATGCCATATGATAAGTGATTGATTTTTTAAATGTTATCACCTTGAGGCTGCTGGAGACAATCAAGAGATGATTTACTGAGTTTGTTTTTCTTGGTTCTGTTCCACTTTCTTTTCTCTGTTCCATATACCACTGACCCTGGTCTCCCCTCTCCATCCTCTCAGATCTACATGCATCTTCGCTGCTATAGCTGCCCAAATGAACAGCGCTACATTGTCCGGATCCTCTTCATTGTGCCCATTTACGCCTTTGACTCATGGCTCAGTCTCCTGTTCTTCACCAATGACCAGTACTATGTTTACTTTGGCACAGTGCGGGACTGCTATGAAGGTAAGGAGGGGTCAGACAGAAAGTGAGGAAGGTGGGAAATCTCAGCTGGGAGAGAATTTTTCCTTCTGGTTGGGCACATGAAGAAAGCATCACTGTCACCAACTGAGGCATAGTTTTACAGTATGCCTCACTGGATGCTCATGGCTTGCTCAGTGGCTGAAAATCATAGGATTGTTTGGGTTGGGAAGAACCTTCAAAGATCATCTAGTGCAATGACCCTGCCGTGAGCTGGGACATTTTTCGCTAGATCAGGTTGCTCAAGGCCCTGTCCAACCTGACCTTCTTCCTCGCTGGCCTCTGAGTGTGACAAGATGTGCTGAGCCCCCAGTGTCCTGTAGAGATGAAGTTTATGATTTTCTTGGGTCCCTTGCTTCAGGAAGATGAGAAGCCAAAGTTGTGATTCTGGCTGGATGTTTAAAGTGAGTTATCAGCTAGCTCCTGGTTCTTGGGACAGCACTTACTTAGCAGTCAGATGCTTGCTTTGTCTTGTTTTCCTGGTGCAGTTTGTTAGTGATGTGTTCTTCTGATCCCTTCCTTGATCACTTGTGTGATCATGCAGGGTAGCACAGCCACCACACGCTGGTGTTGGCAAGATGTCAGGTGTCTTGGAGTGCTGCAGGGGACAGGGTGCCATGGTCACAATGAGTTACTGATTGCTTAATTTTCAGTTTTCTGCTGCAGATGATACCGCTAGCATTTTATGGATGGGAAACAGTTGCTCGCCAATAATTGCTGTCCAAACTTTCCTCCTGATCTCATCCAGAAAGAAGCCTTCTGCCCACCCACCAGCAGAAGCTGCACTCCAGCAGTGTATTTTTGAGGACAGTTTATTGCCATATCCTCATTAAATCCTAACTGGCTGGTGCAGTTGTTTTGGTGAGATCTGCATTGCAGAGAGGTGCCCCTGGCCATGTGAACAAACTAATCAGTGTAAGGGACCAACAGGCCCTCCTTCCCATCCACAACAATGCTCTGAGATGCAGCAGCAGATGGTGAACACGCGCATGTGATTCAGAAGGCATCTTTGTTCAGGCCTGGGGTTTTTTTTCTTCCCTTCTTCCCCGCCCTGCATGCATGTGTAGGTCTAGCAGGAAGCCTGCTGCTCTGTGAAACTCCTCTCCTAGCAACAGCCAGTATCCGTCTACCTTGTTTGCCTGGGGAGCTTGCAAACACCTGAGCGTCTGCTCAGGAGGCAGCCCATGCTCCAGAGATCCCCTTGGTGTGTTGGGCTGTGCAAAAAGACTACCAGTGGAGGTGAAAGCACCTTCGGCCAGCAAGTTCTCTCCCTCGCTTTTTCTGGGGACTGCTTGGAAATAGCCATTCTGTTCTCTGCTTTCCCTTGCCATCCACGTTACGATTTCATTTTTGGAAAGGTATTAGGTTGCAACATGGGGGGGAGCTCTGTTAGGGAACAGGGGGAGAAGACCTTGTTAATGAATTTTGAAAGCTGTCTTGAGCTGTTCATGGGTTACATTTCGTAGTGTGTGTTAGGATGAGCGTGTTTTGATGTTGCTCTTTCACACGACGCTGCTTCTGTACAAACCTGGCTGTCAGTAACACTGACACAAGTAGATTTATTTTTTTTTGGAATGTTGATGTCATGAGCACCATCTGGTGAATGTGGATCAGAAATGGGAGAAGAGTTCTTTTGCTGGTGCGGTGAGCTGTGATAGTTAGCACTCATTTCTTTTGGGGCTGTAGAGGCAGATATTTCCCCCTCCCTTTCTTTTTTTGTTTTGTTTTCTTCCTCTGATGTCATCTCTTCCCTAGTGCTTGTGGAATGGGCAGCTGGTATTGTAATGACCACATCAGAGGGCAGGGGTCACTGGAGGACAATAGGAAAAGCTCAGCTTTTCTTCCTCTGGGTGCTGGGAGCTGTCAGCTAAGTTGCAGGAAAATTGCAGGCAAAAGGGGTTACCACAGTTATTTAAATCAGTTTTCCATGGCTGGTGTTTTCTCTCCTAATTAAGGCTTTCGCCAAATGGTTGCTGTGTGACCATACCTAACTTTGTTCAATAACAAGGATTACAGATGGAATAACAATATCCCAATTACATACATAGAAGCAGGTATACCACTGGCTTTTATGTGCTGTAGCATTGTTGCCAGCCAGGCACGTCTACAAGCCATAAATACAATGTTTTGGGACTCTGAGCGTTTTGGGGAGCGCTGAGTACCTCTTTTCCTTGGCATAGTTTGGATGCTTGTAGAAGAATTAGCATTGATGTCTGTCTCTGGCTTTAGAAGTTCATCCACATGGGAAAATTGACCTCAGGTCTAATAACTGGCTGCTTGGTCAGGTCAGCTTCTCAGCACTGTGCGTTATTAGGCTTTTGTTCTTATTTCAAAGTTCCCTGAAACTTCTGGTTCCATCCCAAGTCATTTTCTCTTTGTATTATGTCAGTGCTGGGGTGCCAAAACCAGGATTTGGGTGTTGGTATTCCAGGGAATGTCTAGGTATACACTATCATAGAAAATAACATTGAAAGAAGGGTCACCTGATCTGTCACTTTGCCCCAAGGCTGTATGTGGCAAACAGGAGTACAGTCCTTGCCCTAAAAATCTCACAACTGCATAAGGGCCCGACAGCAACTATAAAAAGTCAAGAGAGTGGCAGGCGGCACGTACAGGCTTACTCCATGCACAGTTAAGTGGGTTTGGACCCTGTGAAAAGGAAACACGTCTGTAGTTACGGTGAGAGCCCTCCCCACAGTGTCTTCACCTCAGTTTATGTGTATCAGCAAAACCGAGCCTTGAAGAGAATCGAAATGGGACTGAGAATTAGCAGTCAGTCTGAGAAGGCTCTTCCTCATCTGTACCAGGTTGCTGGGGAAGGCAGAAAAGAGGTGGCCCAAGGAGAAGGCTATTGGGTATGCAAGAAATTTCAACTTTCTGAGGAAATGAAGTACAGAGCCTGTTTTTCAAAAATCTCCACAGACATGAAAACAGAGTTTCACTCATTGGTAGAAACCCTCTGTTTCTCCAACACTTAGTGTATAGTCTGGTTAGCTCAGAGACAAACTGTGTTCATCACCTGAAAGGTTAAATACAGGAGATAAGATACGGTTGATGGATCAGAGATAACTTTTCCAAATTATTTAGTACCAGTGTAATGTCCTGGAATAATGCACAGGAACCCTGTAAAGAATGACATCTTACAGAAGCCAAGTAAAACAGAGACTGACCATGGTTTTAAATGGTTCTGTGACCCTTTTGGCATGAGTCATGGAGCTGGCTGGGGACCTTGGCCAAACTCCAGCTCAGATAGTCTTGTGAGTGTTGAGGTAGGATGATGAATGCAGTGGAAATAATCTGGAGTGCTTTGAAGGGAAAGATGCTGCTTAAGCAGTCTCTGCTAACATTTGGTCTGTTGCCTGTATTCTTGGTCCTTGCACCTGTTTTGAAGTTGGTTGTCATTTTACTCTGATTGATGTCTTTGCAGCCTTTGTAATATACAACTTTCTCAGCCTCTGCTATGAGTACTTGGGAGGGGAGAGCTCCATCATGTCTGAGATCAGAGGGAAGCCAATTGAGTGAGTATTTATTGTGCTTACAGTGTGACGCTCTCTTCCTCCTGTGCCCATCTACCATGCCTCTATCCTTGCCTCGAAAAACTGTGTCAGGTGGCAAATGTCTGCTGGGACTGGGCACCATGGCTGGTGATGATTTACTGGTACCCTGCTCTGAGACACATCAGTCTGATCACATCCTCTTAGGAAAGCTGGACTGATTCACAGCTTTCCTGGACACCTGCCTACTCCTTTGTTTCTTTTCTTATTCCCTTCTCTAAATCTTTTCTGTCTTCAGTTGGTTGGGTGTGCTTCCTCTGTGATCTGGTTTCTCCCTGTGCTACTCAGTTTAAAAAAAAAACAAATAGAAGATTGGAGTGTGGAGTCAGGATGTTGTTTTAAACATGTCTCTGGGTGAAGGTATGGCTGTAACTGTAATGGTTGGAGAAAGCACCAGTCCTGCAACTTTGCTACAGAGAGGTAGACAAAGAGGGTAAGAAATCTTGCACTCTGGCCCAAATCTTGCTTCTGAACTCTGGCATCTTGTGTTGGCTCTTTCAGGTCCAGCTGTGTATACGGGACTTGCTGCCTGTGGGGAAAGACCTATTCGATTGGATTCCTGAGGTTCTGCAAACAGGTATGGGCTGGGGAAACTGTGCCATCCTCTAGAAGTGAGTGAAGCGTGTGGGTGGCAATGGTGCCTTTTGCTGCTGAAGTTCTGAGATGAGCATACCTTTGAGGGGGTTTCTAATATCATTTTGAGAGGCCTGCAGACTGCTGAGAAGAGCAGGTGTTTTGAGGTTTGTTTGTTTTGAATGATCTTAACATTTTCTACTCGACCACACATCAGGAAGGCCTTAGCAAAAGACACAATTTCTCTACTGGATCTGATGTTAACCCTGGGAAGAAATTCTGATTTCCTCTTCCCTTTCTGGATTGCAGAGGTCCCAACTTTAAGAAATTGATGTGTTGTGCTGCAGACACCCCACAGTTGTGTAACAGCCTCCTGAATTCCCAGTGCTGGTGTTGTGGTTTGGAGTTGAGAAGGGGATGGAGGTTAAGCATGACACAATGCTTTGTAGGAGGAACCGAGTATTGCTCACCATGTGTGTCTGTCTGTGCTGAATTGGGTATGTCGAGGGGGAGGGAATGGGGGAGATCCAAACCTTGATACAGTCCTTGGCTGCTCATCTGAGGTCAGTCACCTCTGGCTGCCATGTGTTTCATGGTAGGTGGGTTTCAAGGCTTTGCTTACTTGCCGAAATGAACACATGAGGTTTCTCTGGAGACAGCATGAATCAAGTCTGGTTCTTTCAAAGGGCTTGGGTCATTTGTAATTCCAGTCACTGGGTCTAGGTATCTGCCCTGGCTTCTCCTCTATGTCATGACCTATTTTCTGTGTTTTACCAATATGCAGGAACATCCAAGGTGCAATGCAGCCTCATAATAACATCCAGTGTTAATCTCTGCAGTGCAGTTTGCCTGTTTCAAAGGACCACATCTTTCTTTTCTCTCTTCTGTTTGTCTCTGTCCTGTATTGTCTTCATGGCTTTTCTGTTTTCTTCCCTGATATTTTATTTTCTAATTTACTCCCAGTGTGCTGCTTCACCTGTTTCTCTTGGGCTTCATTTGTGCACCCTTTGTTTGATCTGATGCATTACCTATTATTTTTCTCTCCTAATGTTAACTTTTACCTTTTAAATATGTCATAGGCAGACATAACACCCATCAAGGTGAATGAATGCTGGAGAAATAATTTCCCTTAGACCTCATTTCACATGTCCCACAGCATCTGACAATTACCTCCACATGAATTGTACCTGGCTGTGTTGGAAAGTTTTTTCACAACAATGAAGACTAGAAGAACTTCTTGTGTGTGTGTTTTGGGGGGGGGGAGGTTCTGCGGATTCCACAAGTCCTCAGCTCATTTGATAACTCTGACATAGGTGAATATTTTGCCCTTTGCAAACTGCTGTAGAGGCTCTGGGGGAGGTGTCTTGCAAAGGGATGCTTAAACACTTCTGTCCTTCTTGGCTCGAGCTTAAATGTTTCCTTGGTGAGAAATCTTTGACACTAAGACTCACTTTCTGGTACTTGTAGACTTCCAGGGTTGCTGAGTAAGATGTTTCAAGGCAAATTCCTGGGAAGGCTGATGTGAAAGGGCAACAGAGCACATATCAATGCTGATCTGTGCGGTATCCACCATGATGATGATCAGGAAGGAGAATGTGCTGGAAGGAGCACCTTGCCCATTTTATGCCTGTTCTCAGCATCTCCAGCACTCTTGTTGCTTCCCATCCCCACATGCCCATTTTCTGCTCTTTCCAGTCCCTTTCATCCTGAAGGAATCTTTGTGTTACAACCATTCCTTCTTTCCACATTCACTCCACCCCAAGATTCTTTACTGGGCCTGTGTCTGGTGACTCTCACAGATGGGTCACGCACCATCCATGTGCTTCCCGTACGCTGTAGCATCTTCTAGGGAAGCAATTAAAAATAGGATGTGGTGGTTTGGATTGCAGGGAAATGGTTAAAACATCCCCAGATTGGAAGGAGGGGAAGCTCAGAGGACAGGGTTGTTTACGAATTAGCTTGACCTTTTCTAGTTCACATATTTACAGTGACTCACTAACTGGCATGTGCTGGGGTTTTTAATCTCCTTGAGGTCTTATGACCACTAACAAATTACATCGTATCCAAAGCAATTATTCCTGTTTGGTTTTGCCTTCTTTCCATACACAGCCATCCCCACATGTGCACTGGGCAACACCTGCCCAGGCTCTTCCTCTCTCTTCAGGGAGACACGGGTGATGTTTTTAAGGTCACAGCCTTCTGCTGTCTTAGGACCTTGGAGTTCAGTGTCTACAGAAACATGAAGCATGGGGCTGCTTTGAGAGAGGAGGAGTCCCAATAGGAGCAGTGATTTATACTGGCAGAATGGATAGAGTTGATCCCAAGTGCTCTCAAGTCTTTGGGGAGATTCAGTAAAGGTCATGTTGGTGACAACTGAATAGCTTTGAATTTCTGTCTGGCAACAGACACTGGTGTGTATACAAAATGCCTTAATGTGGTGGCACTTGTCAGAGTTCCTCCTCTGAGAGCTGGGTTCCCTTTCTGCCTGGGGGACCATCTTGCATCGCTTTATGGCAACTGTGGATTGGAGTTTGCTTCCCTTCCTGTTATCCCTTTGCTAAACTTGCTGTGTCTGTACCAGAGCACGGTGTGGGATTTTTTTTTTTTAACCATGTGTACATGTGCTGCAGCATGGTCTATTAAAGACATCTCTGGAGGAGAGCAGCTGAGCAGTTTCTAGAGAGAGGTTTTTCTTCCCGTCCTGGACAAGGAGATAATACACATAATTCTGAATCTCCTTTATCTCCTGTTGGGAGCTGCAGTCCTCAAGCACAATTTATTAGCAAGTAGTGGGGTCAGACTCCTTGTTGGGGCTGGATTGTGTTGCATTGCTGCACTGTCCCGGTGGAGATGCTGTCGTGGTGATTGTTTGGGAATTTGGCCCTTTGGACCTCCTGTCCTCTCATTCCTCCTCTCATTCCTGTAGGCTACTCTGCAGTTCTGTGTGGTGAAGCCCCTCATGGCGATCAGCACAGTCATCCTTCAGGCCTTCGGCAAGTACCAGGATGGTGACTTTGAGTAAGTTTGTTTGTCTGGCAGGTGTGCCCTGGCTGCCCCTTTTCTGTCCAGCTGTGCTTATGGCTCATGTGTGTGCTGGGCCATGGGAAAATACGGAGGTACAACACAAGCTGAATATGTGTGTGAGGAAAGAGGGCAGGGGTAATCCTGCCCGTTGGTTTCAGTTTTTTTCTACCTCGGTTTGGGGGAGAGAATGGGACACGGAGGGAGGAAGGAAATGGAGTCTTAGAACTCCCCAGGGACAGTGACAAGGGGAAAAGATCATGCTGAAATTTCAGACATTCATATATCTTCTCTTTTCAGTGTAACCAGTGGCTACCTCTACGTGACGATCATCTACAACATCTCTGTCAGCCTGGCACTGTATGCCCTCTTCCTTTTCTACTTCGCCACGCGTGACCTGCTCAGTCCCTATAGCCCAGTCCTCAAGTTCTTCATGGTGAAGTCTGTCATCTTCCTGTCCTTCTGGCAAGGTGAGCTGCCTTTCCCTTCCCTTGGTAGGCACAAAGAGGACCTCATACACTAGAGTTGATAGAGCAGATAATGAGTAATAGCCAAAATGTCTTTCTGTATTATTATTATTATTATTTATTATTTTAATAGTCTTCCATTGCTTTTCTCATTTTCATCTTTGTTTCTATGCTCTGGAATCCTCGCTATGCCTGTGTGTGTGCACATATGTGTCTGCCTGGCAAAATCAGCTGTTTGCATGAAGAGTCTTTTGCATTCCTGGAACAATCATAAAGCATAAGCTGCCAACATTTTATCTGCATGCTGCCATTTTATTGATTAAAATGGCACATCTAAAAATTTTTAGTACTTTTTTTTCCAGTGCTCTATAAATAAAATTTTAATGGTATGCCTGTGATTCATGTGAAGCAGCAAGCTGGCTGAGTGCAGTGTGTGCTGCCACAGAGCTACCACTGAGCAGAAGGACATTCAGAGTATGTATGCATGATGCAGAGGCACATTCAGAAAGCTGAAATTCCACCTAAGCGTAGTGCTTCTTACTAATTGGCTCTAAGCATTTCCCTGTTCAATGCCCTACTTAGGTTTACTAAGTTGCACTTCAAAGACTAATTGAGCAGGAACTTAGGTGGAATTTAGGCTGTTGGAGTGTGGCACATCCTCCCCGTCTACAGACAAACTAATAAGCTGTCTAGTTTATCATCTCAGGCCATCTGGTCACGCACTTTCTGCCTTCTCTGGATTTCTTCAGCCATTTGGCTATGGACAGGGAGAAACATCTTTCTTACAATGGTGTATGAAAAGCACTTTACACTTAAATGAAAGTTCTGTTGCTTCAATTTTTGCTGTAGCTAGTGGAAGTGCTGAGATGACAGAAGTGCTCACAGAAATATCTGACTGCTTCTTATCCTTTTGGACTTCAGTCCTGCAGCAGCTGGTTCCACAGATTGTGCATCAGTTGAGAATAAAAGAGCATCGGTGTCAGAACATTCTTTGCTTAAGCTTATTTGTCTCGCTTACTCCTTCCTTCTCTGTTGCACAGGTGAGCGTGGATGGGAGTATCTAGCCCACTCCAGTGTTAAATGGGTTTGCATCTAGGACACACAGCACAGACAGCTTTTTCCATTCCTTACAGTTAGTATGCAATCATGTTTTCTGCACATTTACGTGAGCTTGTTGCTTTGTTTAGGGATGCTGTTGGCCATCTTGGAGAAGTGTGGTGCCATCCCCAAAATCCACTCTGCCAATGTGTCTGTGGGTGAAGGCACAGTAGCTGCTGGGTATCAGGACTTCATCATTTGTGTGGAGATGTTCTTTGCAGCCATCGCCCTGCGCCATGCTTTCACATACAAGGTGTATGTGGACAAGAGACTTGATGCCCAAGGTAGGAAATCCACCAGCACATACGGGGTGTCGGTTTGGTAGTGAGACTGGGTGGAGACTGGTCCCTCTGGCAGCCAACGCACTGATATGACTCTCAACCTGCATGCTTGGAGAACGTCACATCCCCTCCTCCATGGTGTCTGAACAGATTCATTATGCAATGGCTCTGCAGGGCAGAAACCTTGCCTGAATTGCGTTGTTCCCTTTTCAGTTCCCCAGTATGCCACCCACGACAGCTGTTGCAGACCTGAGGGCTGCAAGAAATTGCATCCTTTTGGTAGAGTGGGTTTGTCCTTCCTCCTGTCTCCCCAAAGGGGAACTCCATTGCTCCAGATTGTGCAACAGACTGAAGGAAGGAGGGACAAGGCCTGAAACAGGCTCTGTTTTGAATCTGGCTCAGGAAGATGAGGCTGTGCTTTGGCAATATGTTTGGCTTGGAGGAGGAGGATCTTCCTGTAATGACTTGGTGAGAGCTGGGCTGCTAGAAGTCTTATTCCAGGGAAGAGGGAGGTGGATGTTATCTTTAGGAAAAGGGGGTTCTAGTGCCCAGACTACACAAGTATATTCAGTGTTCTCCAAATAAAGGGGCTCTTTCCTGCTGGAGGGAGTCTGTGCTGATCTGTGGGAAGACAGCAAGTCCTTGGACAGAGTTCATGTAGATGATCCATCCATCCCAGCCAGC
Organism: Aegotheles bennettii; assembly: GCA_013398125.1. Classification (NCBI taxonomy): domain Eukaryota; kingdom Metazoa; phylum Chordata; class Aves; order Caprimulgiformes; family Aegothelidae; genus Aegotheles; species Aegotheles bennettii. The sequence goes on along the minus strand of VZRW01006187.1, from coordinate 7,831 downwards.
CCCAGAGGGTTTGAAACAACAGTGGCCAGAGCTGGGGGGGTTGAGATCTGTGGGTGATGAAAGGGTAAACTTCTGGCCAGCACAGTGGGGGATGTTTCGGTGGTGGGTTTTGTTCAGTTCGTGTTATTTCCTCTCTCTTTCTTTCTCTGTCTCTCTCTCTTCTCCTTTTTATCTCTCCCTTGCTTTGGCCACTGGTCCCTGATGCAGCTGTTCCATCATATGGGCCATACGGTAGGTACAGCATGCTCTGTGTGTTTGTCTCCATTATTTTTTAACTGGGATGCTGTTCTGTCCTGATTCCCAACCTGCCTGCTACCTGCTCTGTCCATTGCTCCCCCTTCCTTGTAGGTCCGTAACTTGACTGCCTCACACAGCTGCTTTAGGGTTGTCTGGTTCGTAAGTTGTAAAACAGCCCCACGGGCAGTGCTGTAACAGGTAGCTTTGGAGCATCTCTGTTGGGACCATGTGAATCTCTCCAGAGAGCTACACAGGCTCTGAAAGGAGCCGGTTTGCTCTCTCACCCCACCCTCCCTTCACTTTCATAATGGCCACAGATAATCAGCATGCTTTGGTCATTTGGGCAGCTCATCCCCAGGACTGAGCAGAGCCAGAAGCCCACGCTGGAAATGGGACCTAGGAGCCACAATAAGTGGCAGCTCCTAGAAGGACACACAGCCTTCCTCTGTGCTCAGCACTTGGGTGCGACAGTCCCCAACTGTTGCATTCTTCACGGTGTCACTGTGACACCCTCCACCCGGGGGGTGGTTCTGCCTCTAGTACTGCCTGTTCCCCTCCTTTCCTTCTTTTGCACTGCTTCCCACTCTTAGGATCTCTTTCCTGTGGGCACTTCGATACCACCCATCAGTCTAATCTCCAGTGAGTGGGAACAGCAAATGCCATTTCTCTGACATTTTTAGAATTTCCTTAGTTTTTGTCTTCTGAAACCATTTACAGGAACACCTCCCTACCTGACTGCCTCTGTTGCACACCCAAGCCAGCACAGGTAGTGTGTAGTGGAGGCCATGGCTGTCCCCTATTTGGTGCTGAGGTGGGTTCACTTGACCAGCAGTGGCTGGATTTAGGAGCACTATGGGAAAAACTTGACACCGTTTGTGTGGCATTTCCTCAGCAGCTGCTTAAGGAAGTCTGTAAAGTAGCTTCTGCAGGATCTAGGAGTGCATGTTAAAGGGTGTGGGGGAAGGCAGCAGTATTCTTTATTTGTCCCTCCCCGTCTTACCCCAACAGGTCGCTGTGCTCCTATGAAGAGCATCTCCAGCAGCCTCAAGGAGACCATGAACCCCCACGACATTGTCCAAGATGCGATCCACAACTTCTCCCCAGCCTACCAGCAGTACACTCAGCAGTCAACGCTGGAGCATGGTCCACCCTGGCGCAACGGCAGTCACGTTATCTCACGCTCCCACAGCTGCTCAGGCGCCCGTGACAATGAGAAGACCCTCTTGCTGAGCTCCGACGACGAATTCTAGGAGGGGAGACTTGTCAGCGCAGGCTGTCGTTTTCCTTCTTTGGTTGTTTATTTTTTTAATTTATTGAAGCAGAAACACGCAAGTCATATCACTTCCTAGAGAGTGCAGATTGCAGAAATGGGCACTTCCCATTAGCTTTTGTGGGTACGGACATGATGAGCAGTGTGGAGTGGGGGAATGGCCAGGACTCCATTCTTGAGCCCATTCCTTAACAGCAGCAATCGGCTGGAATTAATTGAAGCAAAGCTCCAGGGTTTAGGGCTCCGGCCTCCCACACCTGCCCAGCTTGGTGTGGAGCATGACCGGCCAGAGCCTGGAGTTGTGGCCAAAAATGTTTATTTTTTTTTTTCCAACTGGACAACCTGACTGCTTTGTATTCCTCTTCCTGAATGGTTGATGTAGGCACAGTTTTCTCCCCCGGCTCCCTGGTACTAACATCTCTGTGATCCTTGGGAAATGGGGTTAGGATGCAGTGATAAGCATTCCTGAGGACCAGAGGAGAGATTGGTCTCTCTATAGCTGTTGCCTTGAACGCTTAGTCAGAAACATCTTCCCCCGTCCTCCTGAGCACCTGGATGTGCAGTCCTGTACTTGAGTGAGTGAAGGAGAAAAGGGCAGGACGTCCTTTCTGTTCCTCTGCTCCCTGCATCCCCCCTGCTCCCCGCCAAAGCTGGTGCTTGTGAAGCTCAGCAGGGCTGGAATTACTGTCTCACAAGGGCGGGGTTTTCTAATCACCAGGTGTCCAAGGCTCCCATCTCCCCTGCATTCCTTTGGCAAGAAGCCTCCTTGGAGTGTCTGTCTCCTGCTAACAAGACTGAGGACTGGCCATGATAGGTGGTGGAAGTTTGTAGAGCTCTGGTGCTTTCATACCTCCACAGGAAAGGAAGATATGTAAACACTACAACGTTTTTTCTTCTTGTTTCCTGTTCCACTCTGACATAGCTGCCCCTCTTAAAGGTGTGGACTGCACCGGGTAGCTGCTAGAGCAGGTCCTGATCTCTCACGGGTTGCTCTCCCCATGCTTGTCATCACTGACTTCCCCTGTGAGCTGCACAAATTCTGCCTTTAGGCTGGAGTATTCAGGAAGGGATATTGCACACTCCTTTGCTTTTTATCTCCTTAGCTGTTCTGGGCCAAACTGGAACAGACTTGGAACCTGACGTGACCTGGCTGGTTAAAATTGTCCCTCTTACTTTCCCAGGCAGCAGTTGCTGCTGCACGTTTCACAGGCCCTGCAGCAACAGTGATGCTGTCGAGTGTGAAACCAGCATCCATGGGAGTGGGAAAAGAAGCTTCCCCTCACTTTTGTTGGGTTTTGGGTTGGCCCCTAGGTATTTAGTGGAGCCGAAATAAAAATGATTCCTCTGTAGATCTATCCAGGGACCAGGAAATGCCTCTTGCTTGCTTAAAATTGTCAAGGGGAGGAAAGGGGAGCACACTTAAGTGCCATAGGTCAGATGCCCCTACCCCCAAGTAGGAAGCGAACCGGAGAGCTTGGAACAAGCTGCTGTGTTCATCTTGGCTGTTGTTTCTCTGTTGCTCTCCCGCGTGATGCCTACCCTTCCATCAGCAGCAGACCTGCACATTTCCAGATTGCCCTTGTTGCTCTGCTGGGAGAACCGGGGTCTGATTTATTGCCTGGAGTTGACCTTTCCTCTTGTACCCTAATCTACGTACTTGCGCATTCACTTTCTCAGAAGTGACTGTGAGTGAAGACCACCTCATTTCTTCAGCGTCCCTACCAGAGGCATGTGGTCAGGAGCAAGGGGGAAAAAGGCTTGAAGAGAGGCAGGTTTGCTTCCTGCCGTGAGGGTAAGATAGGGGAAGGCCTGAGGACAGTGTCTCCTTCCATACTTGCGTGTCTGGGGCCGGTGAAGCAGGTGAGGGCAATGGTGCTGACTCTTCAGGGAACTGGAGACAGGGTCAGTGGATTCCAGCAGCTTCTCTGCTGCTGGGTTTCCCCATTTGCACACATCCTGCAATGCCATGCAGTTACTTACTGCTTTTCCAAAAATCTGTCGCTGCTTAAATGGACATGCAGACGCTATCTGCCAGGCTTTGTGTGGGCTTGGTGTAAAACTCCCTTTTCCACATGCCATAAGCCGCCTGGAAAGCAGGGCTGATGATTGAATGGGCTTTCCTTCCATCTTCCATGGCTTTGATTAATAGTCCTTTAGCGTGAGCTATTTAATGTTAAACTTCCCCTCTCTCTTAGGAAAATGGGTGATGGGACATGATTCCTTCCTCCCCATTCCTTGGATTTGCAGGCCTTTATGATATCCCAGTGTCACTTAACTGGTGACTGTCCCCAACCTTTGTTGCGTTGGGTGGCCAAGATCTGAAATCTCCAGGCTTGCCCTGTTGAGCTTGAAGACGATCCAGGCTTGGGGAAGCATTTTTTTTTTAATTATTTTGAAATGTATGCTGCATATATATGCTGTGCGGAGGATCTGGATATTCTCGAAGCTTCCTGTATGTAGTGGTTTAAGGTATAAATAACCCTTTGCACTAGCTGCCTTTGGAGAAGCCTGATGAAGAACTAGCACCCAAACAACATCCAGCTGCCATGCTTTACCATTTTATATATATATATATATTTTTAACAACACACAAAATCATCTCTGAGCTTCCTGCTCTCCCTCACAACGGGTAAGTGCCAGGGCAAGGACTGGCTCTGGCTTGGAGGAACAAATAAATATCTTAAAAGACCCAGAGCTTGAGACCAAGGAGGCCAAGGTATCCATGGTCTCACAGGACTGCTAACGGTAGCCCAGGGCCCCAACAAATGTGTTGGTTCCAGGAGCAGGCCCTTGGAGCTGCTCTCCCTCACCTGCTTCCCCTTTCTTTCCCTTCTTCCTTCCTTTTTGTTTACCATGTAACATACCCGTGGGATTTGTTTATTATTTTTCCATATAGAGTAGTTCTTTGTATATAAACAACTGAAAAAAATGTATGATAAATAAGACAGAGTCACCTAGTTTTGTACCTATCGTGTTTAACTGATGTGAGCTCAGCGACAAGCCACTCTCTATTTTGGTCTTTGTGACGTTATACTCTGCAGAAATGAGCAAATATGATGACAAATAAAAATATAGAGATAATATAGATTGTACTTAAGCTGCCTCTGTGTGGTGCTGAGTGACTTTTAACTGATGGTGAGTTTTGGCTCGTCACAGCGGCTGAGGCTTAGGGGGTCAGTGTGTCTTGTCCTCCTGGTCCTCTTTTTGAGGGGAAAGCTTCATGCTGTCTGTGCACGCAGGAGCTGATGGAGAAGCAGCGCTGCAGCAATGTGAGGCTGAGATATCAGTGGTGGTCCAGGTCAGGAGTGAAATCCATTTGCCAAAAATCTGGAGCAGAGACGAGTCCTGATGTTGGGTGCTCAGTGTGAAACACCTGTGGGGGGAAGGGGGGCTGTGATCTCTAACTTGGGCTCCAGTAAACAGCAGCTTTGGGCTTTTCTCCCGCGAGTGGCAGTGGTGAGGCTGGGGCAGTTTGCAATGGCAAGGGGGAACGTGAAACCCAGAACCACCCCATGAGCACTGCAAGCTGCCAGGAGCCTGGAACATGCTCCTCGCTTTCACCCTGCCTCCAAGGAAGGGTGGCTTTTCCCCACAGAGAGGAGGTTGTGCTTCACCTCTGGGTAAGGTGACTGCCATGCTTCCTTCTCCTGCCACCCATGGCCATGAGCTCCCTGCTTTCCTCCTCACTGCTCCAGAGTCAGGCACTGAGGTCACTTGGCAGGGGATTTTTTTGAGTAGAGCTGTGCTGATTGCACCTGTCTGTCCTCCCCACTGATCTAGGGGCAGCCTGAAGGGAATTTTTCTACCAAAAAGCATTCTCTTTTCTAGAAAAAGCTGATTCAGCACAGCTGAACTGCTCCTGAAAGCAAGGTGGGGATGATGTTGCGCATTAAGTTTGCTTACCAGGCCCTTTTCTGGCAGAGACTATAAATCTGTGTGTATTCTGAAGTCATGAGCTGTCCCTCATCCCATCTTTTTTTGGGCCTATTCTCGAACATGTCCTGCAGCGAACACGACCACTGGCACAGGTTGCCTAGAAAAGCTGTGGCTGCCCCTCCCTGGCAGTGTTCAAGGCCAGATTGGATGGGGCTTGCAGCAACCTCGTCTAGTGGAAGGTGTCCCTGCCCATGGCAGGGGGGTTGGAACTGGATGATCTTTAAGGTCCCTTCCAACCCAAACCATTCTGTGAAAGCTAGAGGGAGCTAGAAAACCTGGTCTCAGCAGGACACAGCTCTGTCCTGAAGTTCAAGAAGGACCAAACACACTCTCATTGTGGAAAAAAAAAGAACTTGCTTTATTTGTAAAGACTACAAAATACAGAGGAGTCAGGTAGGACACATACTGTAAGTCAGAAAATAAATATTTTTTTTGCTCTATATAAGATAAAATGTGATTTGCATATATAAAATATAAAGTACGGCTCTGTACCAACATCCTGGCTGTGCCGAGAGGTGGAATGGCAAAGAGGACGTGAAAATAACTTATGTTCGTGCAATAAATAAACCCAAGAGGAGTTGGGGTGGGGGGGATGCAAACCACAGTGCCCCCTCCACGAGCGGCAGGCACCTCTCTGGGCAGGGATGGATGGAGGCTGCAGCCGAGGGCGGCTGGCGTGGCAGTGCCTGGGCAGGGGCAGAAAGGGGGGGATGCCAGGAAGGGTCTGCCTCCTGTTAACCTCCCCTGTGCTGCCTGCATTTAGCAAACCCAGCTCTTCTTCAGCATTTCAGCCTGCTGAAGAGCCGGTTGTCCCACATGGGTGTCCAAGCTGGAGGAAAACCAAAGGGAGGAGCCTACCTGCCTGCCAGGCAGTTCCCAGGAGCAGGGATGCTCTCCACCCCTGCTTCCCACCTCCTGCACCTCCACCCCTCTCTCCACCTCCACAGCTCTGGCTCTCAGGGGCCAGGAGCACCTTCCCATGGGCTTTGTAGACGGTGGGGCGCCAGGGAGCACTTGGTGGGGCTGTATAAGCTGGCCTGCACTGAGGCAAAAGTGTTTATCTCTGCTCCAGCTGCCTCTGCTTCCTTCCTGCCAGTGCTGCTGTGTTTTGGAGACACCCGGCCGGCCTGAGCGTCCAGCCGGCAGGAAGAGGTGTGAAGGATATGCGTGATGGAGAGAGATAAAACAGCACCACTGCTTCTCCCCTTTGCATACAGCAGCCTGGGCTGACCTGCTCACGTCCCCCAGCTCTCCCCTGCCCAAGGGTCCCTCCTCCATCAGTCACCTCTGGGCTCCCCCAGTGCCGCAGGCTGCCACAGCTCTCCCATCCCACTCACCTGTACCAGGCACCAACCTGCAGCTACTTTCTCTCCCCCTCTGACCTGCTGCCTTCCCTCACCATCTCTGTTCCCCGAGGCTCCAGCCCTGCTGCCACCTCCCTCCCTGTTCCAGTCACGGTCCAAGTTGCAGGACCAATGCCAACCCCCATCTCTATCACATCCCTTTCTGCGCAACCTCTCTGTTCCCCTCCCAGCACACGCTCCTGGGAGTGCCTGGCCCACATTCAGCTCTGCCAAAAAAAAGTAATCAAAAGAGGCATCTGGAGTTTTCCTGCCAGCTTGGAGCCATGAGATGCTTCCCCACTGCTGCCTCCCAGGGCTCAGCCTCTCCTGCCTGCACCCCCCAAGGTGAGGGGTGCCCAGCCAGGGGGGCTGCAGCAGGGGACAGGGCTGGGTCAGAGGGGGCTGTGGGGTTTCAGGGGCCACCAGTGAGGTCCTGTCCTCCACCCCAGCACCCACACTGCAGCAGCTCTCCCTACACAGAGGAGCTGGAGGTCAAGGGATGGGAGAAGGAGGACTTCAGGCACAGGTCCCAGTGGGAAGGAGGTCAGGGAGGGTATGGGAAGGGGCTCATGGGGAAAGGCTCCCCGGGAGGGCCATGCCCAGCCGGGGGATGGAGGCCGACACTAGGAATAGGCGGCCTGGTTGCTGCCGGACTTGACGATGGTGATGACACTGGCGGTGGCCACCTTGGCGGGGGGCCCATGGGCAGCCACGGAGCGGGCAAAGCCCTGCAGGGCCTCATACTTGCCACGGAGGGTGTCGAGCTCCAGGCGCATGGCAGCATTCTCCCGGGCCAGCTTGTCGACCTCCCACTCCAGCTCCATCTTTTGCTTCTGCAGCTCTTCCTTCTGGCAGACGCGCTTCACCCGGCAGCTGGCAGCGTAACCCCGGTTCTTCAGCGTCCGCCGGCGCTGCTTCAGCCTCGCCACCTCCTCCTTGGAGAGGCCCCGCAAGTGGTGGTTGAGCTCCCGCACCGACAGCCCCATCAGCTCCTCATCTGACAGCAGCGGCGTGTTCTCCCCCAGCTCCCGCTTCACCTGCCCGA
>VZRW01006186.1:0-28510 GCA_013398125.1 Aegotheles bennettii | reverse complement strand
AGGAAGGAAGGAAGGAAGGAAGGAAGGAAGGAAGGAAGGAAGGAAGGAAGGAAGGAAGGGAGGGAAACCCAAAATCTCTGTTATTCAAGATCCTGTTCATTTCTAAAAGCAATTCCAGTGAACAGCCTTATGTTGCACTACAGAACAGAGAACCATAGATCCAATTATTGGCTACTTGACTAATTTTGAGTACTCTATAAGATGAAAAGCAATGCTAAGGGCTTTCTTTTTCAGTAGTATGCTCTGAGCTCTCATCTGTTGTAAAAGAAACAGAGATGGTAAATATTTTTCTTTCCCAGATATTTCATCCAAGATATAAGATTGCTTTGAAGAATTCCTGTGTCCACTGGGTGACAAATACAATTCGGAGTATAATACAGAAATTAGGTAACATCACCTTTTACTCTTCTAACAGGTGTGAAGTTCATACAAGTTTTCATAACACACTTTGAATTACTTTTTTGAATTACTGCGTGTTCAGAAATATTCAAGAGGATTCAGAGATACTGCTGATTGCCTCAGGCACTATATGTTTTGCCTTGAGCTGCCCCCCACACATATCAAGCTTTTTCTGCTTAGAGCTTCTGGCTTTGCACAGAGAAGGCTTATGTTCAGACCTACTGTGACATGGAAAACTACATCAAATTACTTCTCTCTAAAATATTCTTGTTTGCTTGTTTATGGTACATTTTATACCTATTTTTTAACTTCTGACTATGTGAGATTTGTGGTATTTAAAAGGACAATATCTTGTTATTCAAATCAATCATATTGTATGCTATAGACTGTAATTCAAAAAGACTTTAGGGTTTAGCAATTACGTTTGTAATATATCATTTACCACAGAAAAGCAGTAGCCAGAAAACTAATTTCCTGTTCCTTATCAATTGTTTATTTTCCCTGGTTAAGACAAAACCAAGGAACAAGCTCTTCCCTGTAATTCTAATAAAGGATTCCATCTGTAGCACTTTGGAAAAACAGAAGTGTTCTACCAACAGGATAAAGCTGTGCAACTCAACTTGAACTATTTCAGCTTTCATGTTCATTAACTTGCTGGCTGTCCTGCTGAGGCAGTCATCAAGATTGCCAATTGTGATGGTGTTTATGATGAGAGTGTTTGTCCACAAACAAAATAAAAATATTAACTAACATAAGGATCAGTGATTTTGAAACTGCAGTCCTCAGATTTGTGAGAAATGTGTTCAGAAACAATTTCTGTGATTTACAGTGGGATCAGAGGAAAAGTTTAAAAGGCATCCTTAACTTTCACTCTGATTAAATACCAAGTTTTGTAAGTCCTTTTAATTAATTTCGAAATGCATTCAGAAAACTTTTCGAAGCTTGAAGCATTTTGAATTGAAGATTAGGAAAATTTCCTGAGGGGATGGGAAAGACATTTTAGTGGATGTACTTTGGGCCCTGACACTATGATCATAGTTTTATTAATCATACATATCCATTTACAGCTACATACACATGTTCCATGAAAGCTCTGTTGCTCAGGCTCTAGTTTACTCGTAATGAAATAGTGAGGCACATGGATACTTTAAAAAGTCACAAAAAGAAAACAAATAAAAGACAGCAGTAAAATCAAACCATTAGCAAAGCCCACTCCATATAGAAATCTGAGTCATGAGACATCCTGATTCCAAGAATTCTTTATCACAAATACTTTGTTCTCGTCACAGCCCTTCAATTAAATTATCTTTACAACATTACTTATGGTATGGCATATATGATTTGTGGCATGGGAGTGTTAGGGAAGTGCATGACAGACCTGTGTTGGGAAAGTATATAATGAAAATCAAGACCTTTTCTGTTAATTTTAATGAAAACATCACTGTCTAACCAATGATGTCCTGTCAACCTACAGCTGCTGATCATATCAGTGTTAGTATAATGCCATAGGGGAAAAGATAATTTGGAAGAGTGGTCCTATGTAGAACTGGGTGGCACATGTTGTTGCAATCCTGTTATACACACACACACACTTTAGACACACATACATACATGCACATATGTATTTTATACATCAGTACTCACACCATGTAGAGATAAAAATATAAAAACTAAGTAAGTTTGGAAAATATTATATTTCACATTCAAATTTCAAGACAAGTAGATAGGGAATGTAATCCTAAAACAGTCAATCACCAGTTGTAAGGAGATTTATAGACTGTGTTGTAGACTCTTTCGTGACAACTGTGTTTATCCTCTAGAGGAACAAGAATCAGGAAACTATACAATACCACTTGGGCCTATAAATTTGTCTTCTGAAGCAATGTAATTTAGATGAATAATTGTATTTGCAGACAAGTGACTGTGAAAGAAAGACTCTTTAAATCAACAGATAGGTGAGTTTCTATCCTCTCCCTAGCTTTGTCTTTTTTGATTCTGAACAGAAATTCCTCAATCTGAGAAAATCCTTATGAAAGGAACATTTCTGTAAAAGTTTTTTCAATCAAACAGACAATTAATATATATGTTTCTATTTAATATTAATAGCCTTCCAAATTAGTAGATAGAAAAGTATCTATTAGCTAAGGTCCAAAAGCAGTTAGAATTTCAAAAGTAGAAAACAACTCTATTCAACACACGCTTCTGATGTAATATGTTACTCATTAAATTTTTTACTCTACTAAGGCTAAATTGAACTTTAGCTGCAACAAGGAATGGATGAAAGATGCAGTTTATTGTGGAAAAAATAGTCAATATTTGTTATATTAGGCCAAAATAATTCGTGTAAATCCTACCTAAAGTTCTGGAAGATGTAGAACACTAATAGTTACTGAAATATTTATTACTGTTCATTGGGGAAAAAAATAGTTTCATTTTTCAGATATAATATTTACAAGGGGTTGCATTTATTTACTAGCATTGTCTGTGTCTCCAGATACTGTTCGAAAAGGCCATACCTAAAAACATTGTATTTACATTGCTTTTTAAAGTAATAATTGCTCCAACCAAGGAAGCTTGTTTTGCTAGAAAGAGCCAAAGAAAGAACAAAACAATATCCTGCTACATAAAATGTTGTTCTGGGCTATCAAGAACATCTTACTTGAACATGAAATTTGTCTAATGCAAAGGCATAAAACTGTACAGTGTCTATTGGGTGTTATTTGCATTTTCTTGAAAAGATTTGCATTTCTGAGTAAATATCAAAAATTTACGCCTTTATCATAGCTCATGGCCTTACTGTTTTGCAAATTAACAAATATCTCACTGATATACCATTGGGTATGTGTAAGAATTAGCCACTGCTTGTACCTCAAGATTTTTTCCAGGATTCAGATAAGACACTGTAATTATAAGAAATTGAAGGATTTACATTTATTTTGCACTTCTAGAATGAGAAAGATATTCCAATAAACTTTTTCTTCAGGGATTTTTTATGCAAGTATATACACACATTTAAATGTACATTTTAATTAATTAATTGCTGTTGTTAGTAAGCAATTTTAGTAAATATCTAGCTTAGATTAAAAAATAAAAAAAAAAATAAATAATCAGTCATGTCCTTGACACCAATAGTCAAGTAGTTTTTACTCTCTTCAGCCTGGATTGTTGGATTTTCCCAAGACAAAACAGCCAGTGCAAAGTTGCTCTTCCAGTCTTGTTTTTGTTTCTCATGAATACCTATAAATAAACTAGTATATTTAACTATCACTTATTTAAATGACCAAGTGAACTAATTAGATTAATTTTTTACTCATCAGTCTTGTAAACAGAGAGGATCTACTTATTCTTATCCACAAAATTGTTGATCTGTTAAATGTCTCCGTAGTTTTACAGCAGTGGTAGACATTCATCTTGCTTCAGGAAACACTAGTTAAGGTCCCTTGATATCTTGAAAGATTACAAGCATGAGAATAAGTATGCAAGAAACTTGCATAATTAAGCAAAAATAATTAGGTTAACAAAATGCATAGGATTTGTCTTTACTCGGGCTATTTACTTACTGATTTTTTAACTTTAATTTCAAATAGAAGTGGGAAATATGATGAAAGCCCAATGTGGTGTTCTTAAATCACATTTTTACAGTGTAGAACAATGCAATGATATTAATAGAAGTAGATTTTTAGACAAACATTCATGTAATATGTCAGAGTGAAGTTCCACATCAGATATTAAAACCACATCAACAAAACAGAATTAATTTACTCATCTCTGATAGTTGGTTTGTCATAATACAACGACTTTGCAAATATAGTGCATTGGATCTGCAGACTGTTGGATACAAATAACTCCAAATTCAAGCTATGAATGAGAGCATAAATCTAGAAAAAGGGATCAGAGGAGTGTATTAAAACCACAGTGCCTTCTGAATAACATGTAAAGAGAAGCAAACTGTATTTCTTTCTTAGCATTGTACCTCTGTCAACTTACACATATTGTTTAATGCAGGAATTTATGCTGTGAGTTTTATATTAAACACTCTATAGGACTAATATTTTGTTTTGGTAACAAATTTATATTTTTTGAAACTATAGTATGTTAATAGTTAATGTTTTCCAAACTACACAGTGGCACAAGACAGTATTTCTATTCATATATTTCTACCAAAAATGCTTTCTGGAGATCATCAAGCTGATATATTTCAAGATTTAGAAAGCCAGCTGCCAATAAATACATTTATTTGAATGTATTTTCTTTATTGTTACATTTGTCAGCAAGCTGATATGAGACTACAATAATGTACATTCCTTACAAAAATAATAAAAGAAAAGAAAACAAACAGACATCCCTGAGAAAACATGATTTATTGTTTTTTCTAGTTGGCCTCTGATTCCATGAGTTGATAAGGACTTCAAAGTACCAGCTAAAGAAGCATTATGTTTAATTAATATTTAGACAACACTCTTCAACAAAGAGAAGACTTGGTTAACATTCACCAGTGATTGTTTTGTAAGCCATAAGTAGATATCAGTAGAAATATGCAAATACTCCAAAAATTGGATTGCTTTCTCCCAATTTTGGAAGATCTACTATCAAATGGAGTATTCTGCCTTCATCAATGCCCTCTTTCACTCTCTAAAGCAAAATCATATCTACAGAAACTATCCCAGACAAGAAGAAGAAGAAAAAAAAACTGGCAATACATAATTTTTGAGTTGTGTTTTCATTTTCTGAGCCTGGGTCAGATCAAAGTCAGTAGAGTCCTTTGATTTCTTCGTTATTATCCCTATGGATGACATTATCAAGGGACAGCTAGAATACATTCTTCTATGCTGCAGACTGTGGCAAAGCAGCTGAAGAGGGACTTCTGGGAAATATATAACAAAAGATGTGAACCTTTTATTCCTTTAGAACAGTACAAACAGCACCAGGAACTGAATCATGTGCAACTTTGTAGTCTGAGTGTCACATTTACTTTTGATGAAAGCCAAAAACCTGCTTCAACCATAAGCTGAAATGCTGAGCTGCTGGAAGACCCAGTTCTCTTGCATTAACATTTAATAATCTCAAAGCCAGACTTTGAATTTCTGGATTATCCAAATACAGACAGTCTTTTCTGTGGCCCCTGCCTTGCTGCTTTCTTCTTATAGCTATATACCTGCAGGGTTGGTACAAGGTTTGTCAGTCTTCTGTGAATTGATAATCTGTGATACTAAATAGGCTTTGGGCTTCTGTGGAGCACCCCAAGATTTGAAAATATCCTACATAATGAGAAGTAGAGGGGAAAGGCCCTTATTAGTGATTTGTTACTTAATGAGTCTTGAGCTTAGGCTGCACAAACATGAATAAGTGCCTATTCAATTTGTGGTAGAGAAATTATTTAATTAATTGGGAAAAATCTTAGCTATATAGTAAAGCAGTAATTAATCGAGAATTTAATCAAAATAACCTGCCAAGCACTCCTTAGCAGGAGAGTCCTATTGGAAATCTAAAAATTAAAACCAAAATCAGGAAATGCTGTCTGTAATTTCCAAAACACTGTTTTTTCAGTACATAAAACAAGAAACAAGGAGATGTGAAGTATGCCTTTTTTTTCAGGCAAGCAAAGGTTATTAATTTCCTCAGATTTTAGTTATAGACTTTTCTTACAATCACTTTTTTTTTCTATCTGGCCCCCAGAACTAGTAAGCTTAATTTATTACTTTCTTATCCAGATGCCATATTTAAGTGTTTTAGCTTCAAATCACATATTAATAGTGTAGAAATGAGTGTCAGAAGCTATTTTATTCTTGTCACTAACATTTCCAAAGTTGCAAAGCTTTGTCAAAATTCACAGATAGTATTCTTTCCTACCAAGGAAAAGATGAAAAATAAGTAGTATTTTGGATACGTCGTGGCAAACAAAAAGTCAGAATCAGTGTTAGTACACAATGGTATCTTTCACTTCAGCTCTAGCTCCAGCTCCTCTACTGCCTGCCTGCCTGTTCCCACTCCTTCATACTCCTTCCTTTTCTACTTTGTTTTTGAAAGTATATCTACAGTAGGATAAAATAAAGGTAAACTTTATAAGTGAAAGGACAGGATGTATCTAGGATTTCTTTTCACAAAGTCCCTATAGAACTGTGCAAACTAATGTGCAGTGCTGGTTCTAAAATAAAGATTAATGGTTAGGTGAGATATTTGAGTTGCATAAGCTTTTATTAGCCATCTGTTTAAACATGAAAATAAAATGTCCAAGCTTAGAAGTTGTTTTATTTCAGCAGAAAACAGAAAGGCAGGTAAAGATAAAAATTGAACAAAGCAACAACAAAAATTGCTTCTTTATTTAACAAACTGCATGGTTATAAATCACTATCACTTTCAGAAATGTTTATTCTGAGACTTGCTTAAATTACCAGAATTCTTCAAGCATCCAATTTCCTTGTAGAGCAGTACACACAAGACTGCTTTTTTTTTTTTTCCAAACCTTGCTCATCAAGCTACTTTACATCATCTGTCAGCAGTCCTGGCTAACCATGGAAGTCCCAGTTGACTGGAAATGTGATTCCTATCTACAAGAAGGACCAATAGGAGGATGTGGATAACCACAGGCCTGTCAGTCTGACCTCTGTGTTAGGGAAGGCTATGGAGCAGATCATCATGAGTACCATCACATGGCACATACAGAATAACCAGACAATCAAGCCCAGTTAGCATGAGTTTATGAAAGGCAGGTTCTACTTGACTAACCTGCTTGACCTGCTTAGTGGATGAGGGCAATGCTGGGCATGTTATCTACCTGCTACAGGCTTGGAGAAGAGTGGCTGGAAAGCTGCTCAGCAGATAAAGGCCTGGGGGTGTTGGTTGACAGCTGGCTGAATATGAGCCAGCAGTGTGCCCAGGTGGCCAAGCTGGCCAACAGCATCCTGGCTTGGCACGGGAGGCACACCTCAAGTACTGTATTAACAGCTTTGGGCCCCTTACTACAAGAAAGACATTGAGGTGCTGGAGCAAGTCCAAAGAAGGGCAACAAAGCTGATGAAAGATATGGAGAACAAGTCTTAAGAGGAATGACTGAGGGAACTGGGGTGGTTTAACCTGGAGAAAAGGAGGCTGAGGGGAGACCTTATCACTCCCTACAACTACCTGAAGGGAGTCTGTAGAAAGGTGAGTGTTGGTATCTTCTCCCAGGTAACAAGTGATAAGACAAGAGGAAATAGACACAAGTTGTGCCAGGATAGGTATAGATTGGATATTAGAAAAAAAAATTTTACAAAAACTGTTTTGAAACATTGGAAAAGGCTTCCCAGGAAAGTGATTGAGTCACCATCCCTTGAGATATTTAAAAGACATGTAGATGTGATGCTTAAGGACATGGCTTAATTGTGGACCTGACAATGTTAGGTTTATGGTTGGATTTGATGATCTTAAAGGTCTTTTCCAATTTAAAAAATTCTTTGATTCTAAGATATTTCAGAAATTTTAGAGACCCAAGATAAAAACTTTAAAGTTAGGTGAACAATAATCCTTGAATAAAATCAATATAAGGCCCAAGGTTTTGATACAAATCATACACAATATTTTTCAGTAAACATACCTAGGAAGGAAAGAATACACAACTAATCCAAAACCTTGGCAGTTCTGAGAACAGTTCTTTTATTCTTTAACATAAACATAAAACTCTTTCATATAAAAAATCATATAAAGATGAACTATATGGGATACCATTAATTAATGAGAACTAAGTGCTGTGCTATGCTATGCTATTTAATGGCTGTACATACCTTAAACAAATATTCCTTATAAAACTTATTTGGTTATCTTCAGCAGACGAAATGTAATAACGTACTGGTTATATAACTCAAAGATAAATTCTTCTGTGTGAGCATAGGAATTTTAGTTTACATTCATTTGCTTACATGCAAACACATTCAGTTTGCAAATCTGTTGCCAATTAAGGGAAAATAGATACTCTGAGGAATAAAATTTTCTACTGTTTTCAGGTATTCTTTTTGTTGGTGGTTGTTTTGGTTGGGGTTTTATTTGGCTTTTTTCCTGTTGTCTCGATTCAAAATGGCCAAGGCAAGCCACAACTCAGAGAGAGTTTGCTTTTTGCTACTCCCCTCCACCCCCCTCAGGAAATGGAAGGGGAATAAGGAATAAAGGCTTAAGAGTTGGAAATTAAAACTATAACAGATTTAATGAAACAGGGAGGGGGAGTAACAGGTGGGAAAAGAAGAAAAATATATACAAATATATACGGCCCAACTTCGATGACTGCCGATACAAGCTCCCGAAAAGTCCTCCACTGCCAAAGCCGATGGGGAAAAAGGAGCCAAAACCCCCCCCCCCCCCAGCACCCGATGCAGTCGGATCCCACAGAGCACGTGGCAAGCTGGTAACAAAGGCAAGGCCTTTTCTCACTCCGGGCCGTCTCTATGTGGCGATGAGAAGTGAGCAGAAAGGAAAAAGGGGAGGAACTTCCTGTCCTCCTGGCTTTATAGAGCTTGGCAGGAAATGGGAGGCAATACCGACACCCCAGACCCCTTTTCACAAAGGGTCCTAAACTCCACCCCTCCTCCTCTGGGTCCTTGCAGCAAAGCTGTAAGATTTGCCTGTCCCCTCAAACCATAACACCTGTCCTTATCGTTTGGTTTTCATTCTCTCTGGTCTTAGGATTGTACACAGACAGCTGCATTCTGAGTCTTGATTCATTCTTCACATTCAGGTGCAGTCTAGCAAATTCCAGTAACTGAGTTGTAAGGTGGTAAAGACATAGCTAAGTGGCTAGAATCCATGTGGGGAAAAACAGAATCAAGTTTGTTGGTAACATGAAGGTAAAATCAGATGTGTTCACAAACATAACAAGCTTATGGAAGCTTAGATGAGTCAAAAATTATATTTCTAAACCATTTTGATGAATATGGTCTAAATGGTCTTACTGAAAGCTGAAACCACTTTTTCTGTTGAGCCATTAAATTTCAGAATTATTTCATTTTCCTCAACATCACCTCAGCCCTTTGTAGATACTCATTAGTTAACATTGCCTTGTTATAAAATGTTATGTCAAGACTGTATTTTTTTTTATCTGAAGTTGACAAACAGTAGCTGAATAAACATGCATAAATACTGCACCTTAGAGTACCCTCCACCAGCAGCTCTTAATGGATGATGTGGTATGAAATGGAACAGATGAACTGGTCAGTTGTGTCTCTCTCTTCACTGATTAGCTTCTGAATTAATAGCATGCCACAGCATCCTCTGAAGAGCCTGTGTAGGTAGGTGCGTTGCACACATGGCGACTTTGTCCATACTGGTGCTGTTGTTAGGTAAAAACTATCTTTGGGTGCAAATCCTTGTCTCTAACTGAAAGATTGATCTATCTGTGTTAAATTAAACAAACAAAAAAACAAACAACTTTTTTTTTGCATGTGTAAGTCATAAATGCCTGAATCAAAGTGTTAGATATTAATAAGTATTTCTGAAACTACTGCTTCTATGTTTCTGAATCAGTTCACTTATTTAATCACTTCTTAATATCAAAACTTATGAATTGTTAACATAGGCAATAGTGAAATATTGTTACCTATTAAGAATATATATGATATAGGAATTGTAGAATCATAGAATTTTTTAGGTTGGAAAAGACCTTTAAGGTCATCAAGTCCAACTATTAACACAGTATTTGAAGTGTGGTCTCACCAGTGTCGAGTACAGAGGGACAATCTTTTCCTTAGTCCTGCTGACCACACTATTTTTGATACAAGACAGGATGCTGTTGGCCACCTTGGCCACCTGGGCACACTGCTGGCTCATATTCAGCCAGCTGTCAACCAACACCCCCAGGTCTTTCTCTGCTGAGCAGCTTTCCAGACACCGTTCTCCAAGCCTGTAGCTCTGTATGGGTTTGTTGTGGCCCAAGTGCAGGACCTGACGCTTGGCCTTGTTGAACCTCACACAACTGGCCTCAGCTCATCAATCTTACATGCCCACGTCCTTTTGTAGAGCCTGCCTATCCTCAGGCAGATCAACAATCCCACCCAACTTGGTGTTGTCTACAAATTTACTGAGGGTGCACTTGATGCCCTTGTTCAGAACATTGATAAAGATACTAAACAGAAGTAGCCCCAGTACTGAGCCCTGGGAAAAATCACTTACGGCCAGATGTCAACTGGATTTAACTCCATTCACCACAACTCTTTGGGTCCGGCCATCCAGCCAGTGGGCACACCCAGCAAAGTGTATGCCCTTTCAAACCATGAGCAGCCACTTTCTCTGGAAGAATGTTGTGGGAAACTATGTCAAAGGCTTTACTGAAATCCAGATAGACAACCTGGGTAGTTGTCTACCTTGTCTACCAAGATCCCTTGGGTGGATCTCATCCGTCTCCATAGCCTGGTATGTGTCTAAGTGGTGCAGCAGGTAGCTAACCATTTCCCCTTGGATTATGGGGGTTTCGTTCTGCTCCCTGTGCCTGTCTTCCAGCTCAGGGAGCTGCATACCCAGAGAACAGCTGGTCTTACTACTAAAGACTGAGGCAAAGAAAGCAGTAAGTATCTCAACCTTTTCTTCATCCTTTTTTACTGTTTCCCACTGCATTCAATAAAAGATGGAGACTCTCTTTAGCCCTCCTTTTGTTGCTAACGTGTTTATAGAAACATTTTTTCTTGTCTTTTATGGCAGTAGCCAGATTAAGCTCTAGCTGGGCTTTCACCATTCTAATTATCTTCCTGCATAAACTCACACTAGCTTTGTAGTCCTCTGAGTGGCCTCTCTCTTCTTCCAAAGGTCATAAACTCTCCTTTTTTCCTGAAAATGGATGGGAATCTCAAAATTCCTGTGTTTAAGATCTGTCTTGAGCAAAGGATTATCCAATAGTATTATATCTAAATCAAAATCTAACTGCAGACTTGATGGACATTCAAGCAGATTCAGTATACATGATGTTTTTAAATTTGAGCCTGTCACACAGGTATTAATCTTTAATGTACATGGCAGACATTTAATCTTCTCAGAAAATCTAAAGCTTCTAAAGGTTCTCTTAAATGGTTGTAACACAATGTCAAAATGTATGAGTATTTTAACACCTGAATATTTCTAATTATAATAAAAGTGCTTTATACAGTATAAAAAATGTTTATTTTTATACAAAATTTTATTACTTTTTCATATATGAACTTTTGATGTTTGACTACATTACTGATAGTCAGACTGTTGTTCTCACATGTTGATAACTGCAATGACATAATTTTCTTCCATAATTCTCATAGTTTTCAATTATCCTGGAGCTCATTTTCTTCCAGTCATGGTAGGCACTCAGGATGTTTTTGTGGGGTTTTTTTAACACTCAGCAAGTTTTGCTTTCCAAAGGCTCCATGTGTTCCTCCTTTTTTTGATTTTTTAAAATTTCCATTTCATAATTTTCACTTAGTGAGAAAAATGTTTAGTTCCAAATCATTACTGTAAGTAGTGAGTCTGTCTGCTTTGCAAACATTAGCTTACAGCCATGCTTGTGTCTCTTTTTGGAAATACTCATGTTTTTATTTCACGTATATTTCTAATTTATAAAATCAGTCATAATGAAGCTAAAATAAAATAAAATAAAATAAAATAAAATAAAATAAAATAAAACAAAACATTAAGGGATTTTATTTCATGATCATAAAATATAATAAAAGATTTTTCTGGTTGTCTGAAGAGTTATCTGAATTTCTTCTCATTATCTTATACAGTCAGTCAGTAGCTTTGTTCTTTTTTACTATTGTAACACAACTAAGTCTGACCAAAGAAAGGTTATCTTCACTTAGTAAAATATTCAGATAATGTACATATCTTCCTCTCTGCTTCAAAACTAGAAGAAATGTATAAATACATACATATATAAGAATAGACTATCTATCTATATATATATATAAAAAGCAGATTTTTTTCAAACCTAATACTTAGAATACAGTATCAAGTTACACAGCATGGCAAGATTACCTTAGTCAAACAGAAATGTCTTTAAACCCAGATTTTCAACACAATATATATACTTTTTTCCTGATGAACAGTATATTTCAGTGAAGGAGGACATTAAACTATAAAAATATATCAAAACAAATCAGGTCTTTCGACAATGTTTTGTGTATTTCCTCTTTAGTTTTTTGGAAACATTAGGTACCTTGACTTGTATGAGTAAGGTAAATTCTTTTTAGTTGGTTCCTTCATTGTAAGATAATAAGATTTTCTCACAGACAAATGACTCCTTACTTACTAAAAGAACTTATCTGTCTTTTTTCAGATATCTCTGTGAGCTTTTTTCTTCTAACCTGCATGTATTACAGTATGCTGCATGTATTCTTTCCTAGGGAGGGACATAAAATCTTGAATATACAGTTGGTGTGAATTTAACACACAATATTTTAAATAAACTGCATAAACACAGTCTTCAATAAAAATTTTGATATTTGACTGCCATTAGTACTACATGTTTCACAAAATGAAATATAAAGTAACCTAATGTAAAATTTTGGGTTTTTTTCTGTTTATGATTCACATGGCACTGTGTTCAATACTATTATATATCAAATTGTAATAAATTAAATCATTCATGAGATGCTAAATAGGACAAAAAATTCTTTCTAAACTAAGTGCTAGCTTTTTTTATCTGAATATTGCAGATCAGAATTTTTTATTTTTTATTCTTTATTCCCCACTGCCTTCAACTATCTACATGATTCAACTGGAGTGTTCTTTCTAAAGGCTCTAAGGAAAAGGAGGATATAGCTCATTATTCTTTCTTCAGATCTAAGCTACTATGTAATTTATCTCTGTGTCCTTAGTGAACAAAATACTACTTTCAAATGAATTTATTATTTACTATAAATCCTCTAGTATTAAATTATATTTTAATATTCATAACAATTACTACAGAGATATATTTGGGGGCATACAAGAGACAATGTAGAGCAGAAATGAGACGGTTCAGGTACATAAAGGAATCATACAGACCACAGGAAGGCATTTGCTGGAAATCTCTGTGAGTTGTGGTGCTCAGAATTAAGTGCTTCCTCTTTGAATACTATGGAATGGTAAGCACATAATCCACATCCCTAAAACTTCGTCAAAGTTAATAATGGTGTAAGTCTTCTGAAATTCAAACCATTGTTTCTGTTTTTAATTATTTTTACTTGATTGAAAAGTAAGTAGATCTGGGTGAAAAAGAGCAGAGTGAAATATTCATTATTTCTTGTTTTTTTGACTTAGCAATTGAAGTGGAACATTAAAAAAATATTGAAAATTAAATGTCTTCTTGACATTTTATTATAAATATTTACAGTGACGTGGTTGTTTGAGAAAAACCTGACTGACCCACTAACTCACACTGTCACATGCTTTTAAAGAAATAACCACAGGAAAAAGCTCTAGCTCTTTATCACATTAAAAGATTAGTCTACTCAAGAACTAAAACAATGACTATCTTTTACTTAATGAAATAAATGAATATGTGTGTGTCTTTTTTCTCCAGAGCCTGGCTGAAGAGTGGATAAGAAAATCAAAAGTGGGGAAAAAACATTCCCAGAGACTGGCAAGGATTGTATCACTTCTTAAATTCAAAGACTTTTCATTTTTAATTTAGTCAGGTGTTATGTTTCTATGTGTTCTTTCAATGCCATGTTATGTCTGGGGCTGGAAGCAGAGGTGCCAAAATATCGTGAAAAGCTGTTCTCATGGCATTTTCTTCTAAGACTGAAACTGCCAAAAACTCTGACAAGAAAGCCTCTTTTCAGATTTCTGCCCCAATTTTGCAGACTTGGGGGGTTTCATGTAGTCCTAATAAGCTTCACCTAAGCCTGTGAACATTTAGACGCTCATCTCAATCAAACTGAAATTTCAAACGTTCTTAGTCCCACCCATCACTAATCTAAACCTGAAAGTTACAGTTCTGTCTCTGGCAATAGTTTTCAAATGAACGTCCATACATTTGAAGGAAATGTCAAAGTACACCAGGTATATCAGGCTGTACCAGAGAGGCACATTTCATTGATGCATCGTATATGGCACATTATTCAGCAGTCGAAAGACTAATCATCTATTGTCTAAGTTATCTTCTCTTTTCAAAGCTTGCTAGCTGTACTAGCAGGCATGGTTATACACTATGCTTGCTTTCTTGTGAACCCAGTGTCTTTTTTTTTTTTATCTGACAGGAAAAAGAGCAATGAAAATAGGTCTTAATATAATGGGCTAGGGAGATATTTTTATCCTCTTATACTCCAAGTATCACATGTCTGTATTTAAAAAACACAGACAGGAAGGGATTGGTAAATATAGATAAAGAAATCTAATGTGTCTGCACAATATTGATGTACCAAGAAAAGAGTTGATGAGGTGGAGCAGGAAGTGTCAGAAAATAGATTTCAGTTCTCTATTACATATTCACAAAGCCAGCAGAAATAAAGGCATGGCAAAGTAAAGAAAGAAGAAGGAAGTAAATTATACTAAGAGTATTATTCATAAATAGTGGACTAATAGTATCAACTGGGGAGATTACTCTTGTGCCTTGACTTTATTTATTTTTTTTCCTAAAGAGAAGAAAGTCACACTTGTTAAGGGTGAAATTTTAGCTTAATACTCATGTCATACAAAAGATGCTATATTCTTTAGAAACTATAACATTCATAAGCTTTATCCATTTTATGTAGGTTTCAAAGAATTCCTGAGGAAGTACATGTTACTATCAGTCTGGACCTGAAAATACAAGACAATGTGAAAAGTAAGATATTAGAACAGCTTCACTCATTGTTCAGAATTTCTATCAAGTCTAAAAAATGTGGAGCTGATTTGCTGCAATGACATCCTAACACTAACTACTTACTGAATCTGAAAGACACGTTTTATTCAGTAAAAGATGATCTGTCTAGAAATTTAGATATTTTTGTAAGATATTTATGGGGTAAAAGATATTCAGAATCAATCTTTTCTGTTCTATGGCTGATGACTTGGAATACCAAATATTATTTCTGTTCTCTAATTGAACAACTATTTTTTTTCTTTCCTAAATCCAATTATTTGTCATAGAAAAGATTTAGGTAAACAAAGTCTTAGTTACAAGCCTAAAATCTCCATAACTTCGCAGTATATTATTATGATGTGAACAAAATAAACAAGATGAAATAAAAACACAATGCAGAAAGTGTTAAAAAATCACCCATGAATATTTTCTCTATTGCCCAGGCAGTCTCACATGAGTTTCAAATAGTGCCAAACCAATCATAGCCCCAACTGAGGGATGTGAATTGCTTTTACTTCTTTAATGAGAATGTAAGCTTATGCTGCCAGGTTTTCTGTTGCCTATAGAGAATTTTAGCAACTTTTATTGTTTGCAAGGAGTAAAACTAAAGCTGTGATTCAAAACCAGTCTTCCATTGTCTATGACTACTTAGGAAATTGATGTTCTACTCCCTAGCAAGCAGTGTTCTGATTGCTGCTATAAGTGACCTGCTGTAAGACTGGCCCAGGTTGGTTTCCTTTCTTATCTATTTCAAATTTCCTTTTTTATTTATATCAAAGTTATCATGCACTCATTAAAACTTCAATGAAGTAAGACATGGAAGAATACAACCATTTACATAAACCACAAAACCGTGATGTAACATGCAATGCTTCATAGTGAAACAATACTAATATAGCTGTACAGAATGAAATATGTCTGCAAGTGAAATATATCCTTGTAAAACATTAGTGAAATGCATACCTTTTATAAACTGGTAACCTCAAGTTTCAAATTATAGGATACATCCTATTTTTGTGTGTCAAAGTTCATGAGACTTTCCCTTTAAGGCTACTGAATCGCACCAACATTAATTGAAGTGCTAGTCTGATAGAATAAAATTTGTATTTTTTCTAATACATAAAAGTATACAAAAATGTATTTTTCTGAGAATGCAAATCATTAGTGTTAAATACAAAACAAAACCCTCTGTTGCATTCTAACTGTAAACTTGGTGAACCAACAGTTAGCCACAAGTTTGTGATAAGAACACTTTACAGTACTGAGAAGTGGATGCTTGTTTAAGAGTAGAAGTTGTAACAGAGAAACCAAGAAATATTCTAAAATAGAAAGAAACATCTATAGCTTAATCAGTGACCACATTCAATGAACCATATGCAAACAGATGCTATAACCAGGATATATAGTGGGTAAGAGCAAAACACTTATTCACTAGCTGATACACAGACAAGACAGTCAGGACTAACAAACTATTAGGTTAGAAGTTAATCTAATCACCCTTTGATGAGACAATGAAGCCCTTTTTGGTCAAGCAGCCAATGAAGAAGTTCAAACAGGTTGATCCATTTTGTGAGTGAGACACTCTTCTTCTGGCTCGCTGAGGATTTTAATGCTTTTCATTCCAATATTTTTTATTTTGAATCCTTGAGCTGTTATTATTAGCATTTAAATATTTGCTATTACTATCTAAAATATCTCATCTCTATCTGCATTTTTACTTCTATTATTTTTCACAGCTCTAGCTCATATATTTCTCTCTGCTTTTTCTCATCTCTGTCTTTTCAGAAGTTTAAGCCAAAGTTACAAAGCTCTACTGTGTCCAAACCACATTTTTTGATCACAGACAGCTGAAACCCTGGGAGGATTACAGGATCAACATACTTGTTTCAGCTGATGAAGATCTGTCGGCAACAAACACAGCTCCACCTGTGGTAGTTGTAGTAGTTTGATAACAGTGACTCTTTTGGAAAAGAAATCCTTGTCTTCCTTCAGTACTTATTATTTCTCTAGAAATGCTACCCACTGTGTAAGCCTATTTCTTTGTGGCATTTATTTCATGCTGTGAAGTAATAAAAATTGTGCAAGAATCCAGTTTATGTTACAACAGCTCCACAGAACAAAAAAATCAGGACATTTGGTGCCACTCTTATCATGACTCATCACAAAGGAAAGGGTATGAACAGATATATAATGAATAGATATGATTAAGTAGGGCATGAAAAATGAAAGAAATAATGAAGCACGTTATGTTGAAATGATACATCTCAATGCTCTTCAGAAGTCTAAAGAAGAAAAAACATTTCTTACAAAGAACATTATCTATTTTAAAATAGTATTTTTATTTTTTATTATTTTCCATTAGTTCTTTAGCATATAAATGTTATTAGTTTAAAATTCTATTGTGCCCTAAGAAAAAATATGCAGCAGATTTTGTGGTAATTATTACCATCCACAGGAAAATTTTGAATATCTCATTTTGTTTGTTCTGTTTGTAGAATATCATGAAGTCTATACTTCATCAAAAAACAGTTTCCTTTAGCACAATTTGGCTTTTTAAGACAAAACCTTTTTTTCTATTACTTCTCTATTCCTATAGGGCACCCCTTCCCCATAAAATACTGTACTAACTAGGCTGTAAAGCGCCTTTTGTATTCAACAGAGCAAAAGACTGGGAAGGGAGCATCCTGTATTCATAGCACTGACACAGATCTTATGATTATACAGTATATCTAATTTTTTTCTGTGGCTGTGCATCTTTTCTCTCTTCTTTGTTTAGACATGAGACTCCTCATAGTGGAGACCATTTTTCATTAGGTAGCTGAGTTTCCATTGCACTCAGCATCAAGCAAACATTTTTCTGCCTTTTAGGGAATACAAGTGTCCGGGTAGGCTAAGGCATTAAAAAGACAAAGCATTCATCTACTATTTAGCTTTTCCAAATCTGGGCCCTTACAGATTTTGTATTTTGACATAGATAATAATTGAGGATATTCCCTCAGTTGCATAAAAACGTTATTTAATGTGGTAAGATATGGTGATAATAATGTAAAAATTGAAACCACAAAGGCAAATAACATAAAGCATAAAAAAGGCATCATGGAAGAGAAAAAGGCTCTAAAGTAAAAGTGTTTATCAGGGAAATATTAAGAACAAGAAACTAATTCTTCTCATACACAAAATGGACTGAAGGAATGTTTAACTAGTAATTTGAAATATCTTCACCAGAGCAGGAAAACAAGAGATGAATGCAAATCAGTAAACTAGAAGAGGAATTTTCAATTTTTTAGGTTTGTGGGCCATTATTATGATGGATACAATTATGGTTGTCAGGCATTTGTTATTCCTATATACGACGATAAGTTTAGTGATTTTCCTAGTTGCCTTTGTGAACCATACAATTCTAGGAATTTCCAAAAGCATTTGTGGATAATAAATTGAAGGGGAGAACCTGCCGAGTGATAGCATTTGTCTTCCCAAGTAACTGCTAATAATACATAAATGAAAGATACATTGAAAAGATCTGTTTTGGGATAAGTGATCAGAAGAAGTTTTCAAGTAGAATCAGTGCAGAATGAAGATCTGTATTTAATCCAGCAATCAGCTGTTGCAGACCTAATATGGAACATAGCATGTGATGGACAGATGCCATATGGGCAAGGAACAGTACATAATACATAATCAAATTTTTATAGTAGAAAACAGAAAAAGAAAAAAAAAAGGAAAAATGAGGAAAAAGAAAAGGAAAACTGTTTGTTTGTTTGTTTGTTTTTCTTTTGACATACTTTTTCAAATATTTTCCTTTAGCTTTTTGGATGCTAAAGTCAGCCTCTAGTGTTTAAAATTGCATCCATGTCATTATTATAAGCCAGTACCAGACATTCAGAATGTGAAAAACAGATTCTTTACTAATTATATGATCCTATTAAAAGTCAGGTTTTAACTTCCTTTAATCTCATTAGTTCCCTATTTCAATGTACGTTCAACAAATACTTGACAAATAAAAGAGGAAATTAATGTTCCATTATAAAGACCACTACATACAAAGTAACTAGTATTTTCATTCAATGCAATTTGCATCTGTGGAAGATATTTGAATTATGGAATATGTTAATTTGGATTTGAAACACAAGTCTGAGAATTCGAGAAACAAGAAACATGCAATAATATCAGGCAAAAGGAGTACTACTTCAGTCTTTCAGTTTGTCCTTTTGCCTCATGATGGTAAGAATATTTAGTTTTTTTCTGATTGATTGTGGATTTTTTGCATTTCCTCATGCAAATACAACCACAGAATAAAAGTAATAGTTACAAAAAATCCAAAATTATTTTAACATTTGAAGTAGTATGAAAAAAAAGTTTCTGTCATAGAAACTAATTTAATCACACCTATTAGACTGGTTGCTCTTCTTTTTATTCCCCTTGTATATACTGTCACATGATGTTAAAATTGTTGCTTAAGCCTTTTCATGTTGAACTAAACAGGCTGTTCTCAAGTCTTTCATGGCTCTTCCATTTATCAGTCAATACTAATTTAGATGTTTCTATTCCAAATTCTTTGTAATGTGTGGATTTCCTCCTTGATAAGCTATATTTAACTGATTTTCTTGGAATAATAATTAAAAAAAAAAAAAGAAAAAAAAAGATAGTAAGGCCTGTTCATCAGTTTTTCTTAAAAGAACAAAACTGAAGCAAGGTGCACAAATCCAAACAGAAAGAACAAGAAGGTTATGAGCTGACATTCAGCTAATATCGTACTTACTAAAAAAACCTGGCATCATGTTAGGAAACTGCACCAAAAATTAATTTCTCTCTAACAACATGTGATACCCATTGGCTGAAAAACATATTAATTGAATGAATGTGATTCACCACTCTTAAAACTGTCTGTGGCTTTCTTTCACAGTTTCAAGCTTCAAATAGATAAAGCAGGACAGTGCAATCACTGTATCATAAAGAAACCTTTGTTATTCATTCATAAAAGCATAGCTTATGTATTTATTTATGTTTTTTATTTAAGAGTAAATTTGTTATATATTTTCTTTGTCAAAAAAAATACTACCCAAAATGTTACCAGTCTACAAAGTTAAAATTAATTCCAAACTGCATTAAAAAAAATAAAATATAATTAGTTAAGTCAGAAGTGAAAGGATTAGGTTTTGTATTATATTTATTTTATTAACTGTTATTCACATATAAATTATTTTCTGAAATAAAACGTTTTGTCTTGATGCTATCTCATATTCCACTGAAATGTGTGTTTTGATATATTTCAATGGAAATCATTTATTTCAATATCCCTTATTCAAAAACTAACAAGCAGAAGACTATTTGAGACTTCATGATCAGAAAAATGTTTTTGACAACAGCAGTTGGAACTACATTGAAAGCTCTTCCACAAAATACATTCAAGAAAGTCTCCCAGTTTTAGGATCTAGCAATAATAATGTAGACATTTCAACCTTGCAGGCTATGTTAGTGGCACTGTAGGTGACAACACTGAGATAACAGCAAGTACACAAAAGGCAGATGAAGACAAGCAAGTAAGAACTTACAATCAAAAAATCTCCCTCCTCTTCAATTTTTCTTCTTTCTGGGCTTATTCCTATCTTTTGAAGTGGGAGAATGGGAGAGTGGGAGAACGTGCAAAAAAATTAGTACACAGCTATAAAGAAATATGCTTGCAATGTGTTTTAGTCAGGTTACATTCCATGAAAAAACACAGTTGAAATACAGACTTTGCAGGATACTGTTAATTTTTGTGCAGTATTCAAAATACTCTTTTAAAACAGTTACATATTAAACTAGTTGCTAAAAACCTATAGTTGTCTACTCTCATACTGATTGGAAAAAAAAAATAATAATGTCCCAGTATTAATTCTAGCTCACAATACCTGCAAGAATACTAATCTCAGAACTTGAATATATTTTACCAAGTTAATCAATTCTACTTAGTCAAAATATTGAGACAGACTCTCACGAGGACAGCCATCTCTTAACAGACTTATTTAGATTTTGGATAGAGATACAATCCCATGAGAAACACCACTGTTTCACTAATAGTTTCTACTTTTAAAAAAAAAAAAAAAAAGAAATTCTAATGCATATGAACAATATATAAGAATAAATTTAAATATTATTTAACCTAAAACAAGGACCATCCTTATAAAGAAAAACATACATACAAATAAAGGAATCTGGACTATAACCTTATAAAATTAAATTATAAAAGTTGCTGTCATTCACTAAAATTCTGAACATTCTCCCATGTCTTCTGGTGTAGCATATTGTCTGCTGAGTCATTCAATAGCTGAAAGTCTAGCTCCCAAGTACCACTAAAAAGTGAGATACTTTGCACCAGACTTACATTTTCTTAATTTTTCTAGTTTACAGACAGGTACCTGAGCTAGGAAACCTTTATATGTGAAGAGTAAGAAGCCAATGTTCCACTCATTCCTCACAGAAACCTGGTTAATACAAAAAAACTTGTGAGAAAATATTTGGGTTTATATTGTTAGTTGTTGGAGGTCAAAATTAAAAATGAGGGGAAAATTGGTTATGTAAATTGAAGGAATGTAAGTTAATTAAGACTGTTAAACCCAGCATTTATAAACTACTTCAAGAATTCCCTTGGAATCATATTTTAGCAGGAACTAGGGGAAGTATTATTCTGAATAGTCTTAATTTAAAATTCTAACAGAGCTATTAAAAATGAAATATTTTTAAATGAAAAAGTATTAAAAATAAAACAAAGAGGTTTTTTTCCTTGGAAAGTAAGTATCATGTAAAAAAGTTGAAATGGTTTGTATGCTGTGTCTTAAAGCCAATGTAAGCAAAACTCCAAGCATACATCTCATACAGTAACTGTTAGTCTGTAGTTCCTTCAAGTAGTAACAATATGATTTTTATAAGTTAAACTTAACAATAAAGAGACATTTTTCGTACATAATATATGGCAAATTCTCTACTTATTAGTTACTATCACTAACCCATCCCAGCACGCTAATCACCCATGGTCACTTCAGACTGGGCTGTGGAAGGAAGAAAAGGAAGATTATCAGTAGAACTGATGACAGATTAGGAGATATTTAAATTTAATATTCTGCTTGTTATCTGTGATATCTGAGCTCACTGCTGGTAATAATGTTTTTATTTTGAAAGTCACCAGGGGTGAAAATGATTATTTGTTTTTCTTTAAAACTCTGCCTTGAAAAGGTTCTTGTGATGAGGGAAAAAGGAATTTTTACATAAACTACACAGAGCAAATTTATTTATTCACAACTGGATTATACTTCATTTATTTGCACGAAGGAAGATTCACTATCACCTGAAAAATCTTTTCAAAGTCAGACTGTGTTTTCACTACATCTATGGACAGCATAGAAAAGATAGGCAGCTCTTCAGAGTTGTCTAATAAATTACTGTAAATAGTACAGTCTAGTGCCTTCAGCTCCCACTGACAGTCAATTGGAAAAAATGCGTTATAATTTGAGGGGACAGGCAAAATCTTACAGCTTTGCTGCAAGGACCCAAAGAGGGAGGGGTGGAGTTTAGGACCCTTTGTGAAAAGGGGTCTGGGGTGTCGGTATTGCCTCCCATTTCCTGCCAAGCTCTATAAAGCCAGGAGGACAGGAAGTTCCTCGCTCTCCTTCCTTTCATCTTGTTCCTGATTGCCATGTGGAGCCGGCCTGGAGGAGAGGCCCTGCCTTTTGTTACCAGCTTGCCACATGCTCTGTGGGATCCAACTGCATCGGGTGCTGGGGGGACTTTGGACTCTTTTTCCCCATCAGTTTTTGCAGTGGAGGACTTTTCGGAAGCTTGTATCGGCAGTGGTCAGAGTCGGATTGTATATATTTATACATATATATTATTCTTTTTTTTCATCTGTTACTCCCCCTCCCTGTTCCATTAAATCTGTTATAGTTTTAATTTCCACTGTTAAGCCTTTATTCCTTATTCCCCTTCCATTTCCCGAGGGGGGTGGAGGGGAGTAGCAGAAGCAAACTCTGTCTCTGAGTTGTGGCTTGTCCTGGCCGTTCTAAACCGAGACAAAATGCCTCCATATTTCCTCTTATGTTAGGTTCGGTTTATTTTAAGGTTGAGCTAAACAGATCATCTGATCCTAGAATTTTCACCTCTGAAACATGGAAATAGTCTGAGGAGCGTGAGGGCACTGAACTTCTTGAGAAATATTTTGCCTCATTTCTAAACTTCAGCAATGTTAACAAGTACACATTCAAAGAAGGATTATTAACACTTTTTTTCAACAGAAAAATGGCATGATATGCACACTAGGTGTGTAGATTTTTCAGAGCTGGCAAATAGCTCTCCTTCATTTTGTAGATTCCAACATGTCCACATATTAGAACACATATTAGGAGAAACAGTAACAAAGTAGCTGAGAAACTGGATTTACTAGGGGGAATTGTTAAGAGAAAGATTATTTTTATCTTTTTTTTTCATCTTAAAATACATTTATTATCCTGCAGAACCAGGTTTGTTGTCTAAAAATTCTCATCTCAGGAATCTCATCCAAAGCCTATCAATATTGTAGCTACAAAAATACACACACACTTTATGGTAATGAACTTGATTTTCCCCTTTATATTGTATTTTCTAAAACAAATAAAAAGTTGAGGTTAAACACACTGGAAGACTTAAGATGGTTCAAGCATATGTGCTATCTGTTAAATTAAACTGGAGAGAAAAGGTGAAGAGATGCTTTGCAAGAGTGATATTCTCTTCAAAATCTTACTGACATCAGATGTTAGTCTTACCATAAAAACCTTTTTTTGTTGTTTGCTCATTTATTTCTTATTGCAGAAGGAGGAGGAAGTTGCATTTGTCCAGCAGTGGAGCCAGCATGTTGTTTTAGACACGGGTAGAAGGAAATAAAAGAGAAAAAAAGCCTTGGGGCAAGTTTTAATATACAAAAGCAAAAAGTTACAGCCATCTAGCATTTTGACAGAATGGATCAGCTACTGTCCTGTAGCTCCTTCTTTCTTTTTAATCTGCAAGGTTAACTGCTGGCCTGCCTTGAAGCTATTTATAGTGAAAACATACAAGTTTCTGTCTGCTGGGCATGCTGTATGTTTGCACCACTTAAAACAAAAATCTCGAATAGCTTCACTGTCTGCTTAGATCAGTGAACATTATTAATGTTGGTTCTAGCTTTCAGCCTTCTCTCCTACAAAACTCCCATTGAATTTAAAGAGATTTTGTGTAACAACAGTGGGATCAGCTTCATATTCATATTCTGTCTTTGTGAGATAAGAAGTGTTAACGAACTGTTTTGATGGGAAATATTAAAATACTATTATTATGTGATAGCATGGGCTTTCTTTTGCAAGACAGGATTATTATATTTTTAACTAAAGCAAATTCTACAGACATTTTGTCAACATGTAGGATGCTGAATAGTAGTCAGTAATTTGTTTAGGTTGCAATGGCTGGTCTCCAGTGAAAAAAAACAACAGCCACTACCAAAACAACAAAAGGCTATGGATTTAGGTTGCTCATTTTCACTGCACACAGAAAAGTAATATATATGTAGCAACATTTGTTACCTGCAGGTCATTTAGTTCTCAGTGCCCACACAGTTCCCTTAGGCTCCCTCTTGGTTCAAGAATTGTTGAGAAACACAACCACAAAAATTTTCATGATGAGAACAGTTAAAGCAACATGTATCTTCCCTTGTGTTCACTGTGTTATCTGTAGGAAAACAGAAGCATCATTTACCTGTGAAACAAGACCAGTTTGTTCATA
Source organism: Aegotheles bennettii (assembly GCA_013398125.1). Classification (NCBI taxonomy): domain Eukaryota; kingdom Metazoa; phylum Chordata; class Aves; order Caprimulgiformes; family Aegothelidae; genus Aegotheles; species Aegotheles bennettii. Next base: position 3,600 of record VZRW01006186.1, on the reverse strand, counting down.
AGAGACCAAGGGATACAAGCTCTGTTAGATGTCTTAAAACTTAGAAGTATCTTAACTCTGAGGTTCTCTCAGAATGATAGCAAGATTTTCAAAATCCATTTACATTAAGATGTCTCTAAATGTAGTAGTCAAAAGAATATACATTAAGGCTACTTTGTTGTTGGGGTGTTTTTGCATGTTTTAGGTTTCCTTAAAATTATTCAAGCACTGGAAAAAGATGTTAATGTAAATTAGTATGCACCCTACAATCTTCAAACACTAACATTTCTTAGGTTTTCAAGGTTGTTTCCTGGAAGCTGGTTAATGGATGATATCTTTTAAATTTAATGGCAACATTTTTCAATTGACACCTGGTTTCCCAAAGAGTGTAGTCCAAGGCGGTTTTGAACCATCACAGACACTTATAAAACAATACATATGGAAGTGTAGGTGGTGAAACTGATATAGATGTTCTAACCTGAAAAATATAAGAAGGAAACTGTCTATTCTTTAAATAGGATTGTAGTTGAAACAGAAAATGTCAAAATATTATTACTACATACTAGTAGAAGAAAGTCAACTAGGAAAGCAAAAATCATCCCAATTTATTAAAATCTTCAGCCTCCAGTGAAAGAAAACTTGCTCAAAATGCTTACCAAAAATGCAGAAATTGCACTCTTAGAAGCTTCTAAAAAGCATTTTTATAATCATGGATCTAAGGGTTATTGTGGGTTTGTAATAATATTTTATATTCCCTGTGCTACTTAGGCATATTAAATTAGTGTTAAAACAAAAATAAAATATATTTAACTTAGCTTCCTTCATTATTCTAGCATACATTTAATTCAGAAAATGGAGCAGTGATCTGAAGTAACATTCACTTCTCTGATTTTTTAAATGTACAGTCACATCCTCAGGAGTTTTGCAGCTAACCATAAGCAGAAAGGACATTCCAACCTGAATGCCAGAGGCAAAAACTCACAAATTCTGCTGACAAACATGCACAGTACCCTTCCCCCTCCCCCAGATTGCTCCCTGGACACTGAGCCAGAGCTCCAGCAGTGACCAGGAAATTAAGTAAAGGTGCAATCATGGACCTAAAGAACTCACAGTTCAGATTTTGTTTGTAGTTACTCTTATTTTAAAGGAGCATTTGCAGTTTGAGGGTTCTTGTGTAAAAAATAAAGACACAAAAGAGAATCAGGCGCAAGGGAAGAAGAAATTGATTACACATTCCTGACTCAAAGGTATTTGGATAATAGTAGATTAATAGATAATAGATTAATAGATAATAGTAATATTTTTCCTATGTTTGTATTTACATATCTGTGTATGAATATGGACCTTACATTTGTCCTTTCCTCTGCAAAGGACACTACTAGAATAATGGAGGAAATTTAGCTAAGCATTCTTTTTTGTTTTTATTTTATCATCAAGAGTGTTGACAGAGAACTGTGGATATAAAACAATTATTTTGGGGAAAAAATGGCTCTAACTGAGGGTATAAAAGAATTCGTATTATTTATCTAAAGAAAGTAGTGGAGATACTTGAAATGTAAAGCTGTCAATTGATATTTTGCAAAATACATCTTTTATCAGAAAATTCAAAATCTTTGAATGACAGCTTTTCCACAAAAGTTTAGGTAAGTGTTCAATTGATATTATATTAATTATATTAATTATATTAATTATATTTGGTATTCCTTTTCTGAGTGAGAAAAGACCTTCATTTTACCAAAGCAACAACAAGATCAACAAACTACTAAGTAGTTCATGTCCATCGTATCTGAGAAGTCATAGTGGTCTGGTGAAGTTCCCACTGACTGGAAGAGAAGAAACATAATCCTCATCTTTAAAAAAGGAAAGAAAGAAGACCTGGGGAACTACAGGCCAATCAGTCTCACCTCTGTGCCTGGTAAAATCATGGAGCAGATCCTCCTGGAAACTATGCTAAAGCACATGGGAAATAAGGAGATGATTGGTTACAACCAAAATGGCTTCACCAGAGGCAAATCATGCCTGACAAAAGTGGTGGCCTTCTATGAAGGGATTTCACAGCTGGTGGATAAGGGAAAAGCAACTGATGTCATTTGCAGAGGCAAACAGCTCAAGTGCAGGCGTGTCCCACAGCAGAGAAGAGAATTGCAGCAAAACAGGCTGAATCTTGAGGGTTTGGAGAGCAGCGGTGCTAAGCAGAGCGCCAAGCCCCAGCAAGAGGTGGCAGCTTCCCTCAGAATTGCCCTCCCCCCTGACAGGATAAAACCCACCCCTAGGGAGCGCACATGACCAGGAGCAGTGCAGCAGTTTGCATGACAGTTTACAAGGGCAAGGTGAGAGGGAAAGGCACATTCCAGAGGGAACCCCAGCATGGTCACTACCAGTCAAAGAGCCATGTCTTCTGTGCGTGTCCGAAAAGATGCTGCAATGCAAACTGAATTGGCAAAAAACCACACAGGGGTCTAAGCTTCAGTCTGTAGGGAGTGTCTGAGCCTAGCACTGGCATCAGCAGGAAGAGAGAACACCTGCATTAGGTGTGAGCAGGCTCAGTCTGGTGGTAGAGCTGAAAGAGGAAGTGGAAAGGCTGAGAAGCATTAGGGCTTCTGAGGAGGAGATTGACCAGTGAAGCCGCTCCCTGTCAACCCTGAGGCAGTCAGACCAGCCAGCAGCACCTCAGGCAGCCAAGGTTCCCCTGCCCTCTCTCCAGCAGGCAGGAGTGGATCTTGGAGATGGGGGAGAATGAGGCAGGTCCCTACTCGGAGTTGCGGGTGAGTCCCCTCCTGACCTTCCTCCGCTCCCTGTGTCCCTCTAAGGAATAGGTATGCAGCTCCGGAAACGATAAAGGTGATGAAGGAGCATCAGGGAGGATGCCTACAGGGGGTCTGTCAAGCAGACAAAATACCAAATGCATCACCACAGCTCTGAAAAGAAAAAAAAAAGATGGATAATTGTTGTCAGTGACTCCTTTCTGAAGGGAGCTAAGGGCCCGATATGCAGGCCGGACCCATCCCACAGGGAAGCTTGCTGCCTCCCTGGGTCCTGGGTAAGGGACATAGCCATGAGGTTCCAGGATCTGATATGGCCACCTGACTATTACCCTTTGTTAATAATCCAGGTTGATAGGGATAAGATAGAAGGAAAGAGCCCTAGGGCAATCAGAGGGACATCAGGGCACTGGGGCAGTTGATTAAAGGTGTAGTGCACAACTTTTGTTCTCCTCTATTCCTCCAGTATTAGGGGAAAAGGCTGAAAGGAGCAGGAGAACTTACGTGATGAATGTATGGCTCAGGGGCTGGTGCCACAGGTGGAAATTTGGGGTTTTTGATCATGGGGGGCCTTACACAGCACCAGGCTTCTTAATGGCAGATGGCATTCACCTGACTCAGAGGGGGAAAGGATCATGGCCCAGGAGCTGGCAGGGTTTATTGAGAGGTCTTTAAATTAGGTCTGAAGCAGAAAGGGGACAAAGCCAGGCTGGCTGGAGTTGACCCTAGGGGTGGCATCCCTGTGTCGGGGTTGAAATCGTTAACCCAACTAAAGTGCATGTACACCAATGCATAGAGCATTGGTAATAAGCAGGAGGAGCCAGAAGCCATTATGAAACAGGAAAGTTATGATGTAGTT
>VZRW01006185.1:247540-259077 GCA_013398125.1 Aegotheles bennettii | reverse complement strand
TGATTCTGTGATTCTGTGTAACCATGATGGCAGTAAACACACAAAGTTGCCAGGCAGTGTAGCATAAAAGAGGGAAAGACCATCTCCAAAAATGTAAGTAAATGTGTTAAGTGCACCCTGGCATCCAGCAAAGTCAGATGCCAGAAGAGGTGTTTTGTGAAGTTGCCAAAAATATCACATTCACAGCATTAATTGTACACAACAAAACCAGTTACACATAATGACAAAACCAGTTACAAGTAATGACGAAACCAGGTTCTGTTGATAATGGGATAGTTGAATGTTTTTTTCACTGTGAAGTTCTTTTTCCACTGTCAACCCCAATAATTTCAGCTCAGCAATACAAATATTCAAGGCTCTCCTTCAGCTGCTGTTCGTATGCTACTGTCTGTCAAGCTTGGCTTCCTTTCTGATTGATTTACTTTATTATCGGGTTGAAATCTGCAAGTAAAACTCCCAGCAGCACACTGTGTAGAGAAATGTTGTGAATTGGAGAATACTATAGATTATAGGTTATGCAGTAAAGTGAATGGACAGTGGAGACAACATCTGGAAGTAAACACAAAGTATTATGTTGTGTTAGGTGAAGGCTGTGAGTCACCACACAGCTGCATACAAAATACAGGGAAGAGGCAACAGTTTTATGGGAAGTTAGATGCAATTATATGCCAGAAAATAGGAGAATGTGAGAGAAACAAGTGTAGAATGGTGCTTTGTGAGGTTAAGCTAAATCCTATGTATACCCAACATAAATGCTTCACTGGAAGGGTGATGGCCATTTACAGATACAGGATCTGAGACGCAGAGAGTCACAGAATCACAAAATGTTAGGGATTGGATGGGACCTCGAAAGATCATCTAGTCCAACCCCCCTGCTAGAGAGGTCAGGGGTTAGTCCAAAATCACATGGAGAGTCAGTAGCTGAAGTGGGAGTGACTAGAAGTGAAATTATGGTCCCAAAGAAAAAAGTTATAATTTTCCAGACTTCAGTGGAACTAAGATTTTTTCCATGATATCTCTCTTAGCTTCCACTCCTATATCCTGTTTGTCAGATGTTTCTTAAATTGCTCCATTTGGAAAATTTCGACAAGGAGTATTGACATAATTTATTGTTCAGATGGAAAAGGGTGTTTAAATAGAGCAGAAAAATGTATAACATTTGAAGTAATCAGTGTTAGCAGAGGTTTCATGTAAAGAATCACCTATTCAACTGCATCCAAAATCCATCAATAACAGCTTGCAGAGTATCTTCACCACAAAACTCAAAGCTGAGCCCTGTATCAAGTTTTAAATTCAACCCATATTGCTCTTGTGTTTTGGATATATAATCTATGCAATTTCATAATTTGCTTTTATGTCATGTTTGGTGAGCTAAATAGGAAGTTAAAAGCACTGAAAAGGCTTTGAAATTCAAAACATTTTTCATATTTATAATTAATAAATATATGATAGTTCCCCAAACTCTTTCACATGTGTAGAAAATATGGCACTTAATAGAGATCACTATAATGAAAAATGTCACACAGTAATTTGGAAACAAAAGCCCAACTTCTAACACCAGATTGAAACCTCTTGATTTTTTGAGATCTTTATTTAGCCTTCATTAGGTTAGATATGTTGAGGCTCTTGGATGTAGTTTTCCCAAGGGCTGCAGCTGGAGACATCTCAGCCAGCTTAGATACACAGAGCACCTGAAAAACAGGAGGCCTGGTAACAGTAACCAGGGTCAGTTAAGTGTGCACTGACCTCCAGACAAATCCATAGAAACGTGGCAGGTCCAAGGTCATACCAGAAATTCAAGCCAGTGAGTTGGGCCAAGCTCAACATGGTACATGGCCAGGCAGAGCAGACATGGTATAGCTCAGGCAGGGACCAAGAACAAGCAACTGAACCTCATTTCAACTCCCAAGCAAAGAGGTGCTGCTCCCTTTGAGGCATCTCACAGGTCTTTCTCACTGCAGTGTGATCCAAGGATACAGAGAGGTGCATATCAGAGCTGGCCTTGAACGCAGGCAGAGGAACCTTGGGTGAAGCAGAGTAGGTTGCAGATCCTGTTGGTGAGCTGGGGACCGAGACTCAACAGAGACTTTCATTTTGGTGAGCTGAAGTCCATAATAGATGACTTTCTGAAAGCTGCACTTTAGGTAGATCAAAGACAATAGGATAAGGGTGCAAATGAAAGGGCCTACATCAGCCTAGGCAACAGAAGAAACCTGAGTGGGGATTCATGCCACCTAACTTAGATCATTTGAATGCCAAGATCCTTTTTCCAAGCTAGGAGTCATCGCTAGTGAAAAAAAAAAAGAAGAGTGATTCACTGCATTCCAAGAAAGGTTAAAGATATTATGCTTTTAATGTGCCTTTCATTTCACCTTAGCAGGAATTATTTTGATTGTTTAAGACTATATATCTTAAATCTGGATGGAAAGAGCTATGTGACATGTGTCCCGCCTACCAGGGCAAGATGGTCACAGTGGCCGTTTCTGGCCTGAAAATACCTTCTGAATACTCGATATAAAACCTGCTTTGATTCCATGGGTGATTTCAAAGCAACTTAAAATCAAGACCATTCATATCAATTTGAATGGCATCAAGGCAAACAGGAATATGCTCTGTACCTCAGTAATTTGTTCTGTTAATTTGTCCTTACAGTAGAAGACCATTCTAGCATTTTGGAAGCAAATTCAGGCTGCTCTTAATAGCAGTTGAAAAACCTCCACTGTCATTGTTTTGTTTGATTGGTCATTTATGCATATTTACAATGAGGGATGGAGGATGCTTCACAGATGATTCTATTTCTGAATAAAATCCTGACAAGAATAAGTTAAATGTAGGATGTCTTTATGTCTTTGCTGTTCAAGATCCTATAAAATAATAAATAGATTTTTCTGAAATTGAAAACCAAAAGATTTTCAATCATGTATGATACACAAAAAGAAAATAAATCAATTTTAGTAAAACTGTACCCAATATGTAATGTTCTGGTTGAAGTAAGAAAAGCAGACACAGCATTTCTGATGAAGAACTGGGTTTTGTAGAACTGCTGAAAAGAAGAATCGAATAATTCATACTTTTTTTTTTTGTTCTTTTATTATAGAAATGAGATTAGAAAGAAGGGATGAAGAACAGATATTTTCTATTTTAATTTTGTTAAAGGTTGTCACTGAAAACAGAACTTCAAAAACTACTTTCTGTCTCTCTGATTTGCTGTGTGGATTTCTGTTATTATGTTAATTCTTTACAGTTTCATTCCTGCAGCACAAACACATTCCTCTGTTCAATAAAGTGGAGATTTTCAAGCCTACTTTTTTAGTACGTAGGATATCCTAGTCAAATAGAATAAGGACATTTATTTTATATTTGTCTACAACAAATCTTAGTCTGGCTTAAGATATGCCCACAATGTAATTCTAAGCATAGATCCCACATTTCTTTGACTCCTTAATGCTGATTACAGAAACAAAATATAAGTCTTAACTTCCTTGTCTTGACATTCCCAATTTGATTCTTTCCCTTCTTTTTGCAGGAAGCTGGGCTAGGACTGAACTGGGTTGTTCAGACCATTCTCAAGGCAGAAGAATTCCAGATTGACTATGCGATTGGGACTCAGTGCACGTCTTTCTTGGAGGGGTTTCTGCTGCCAAGCATAGATCAATGATGATTGGTGGTGGCCTATGGCTTGGCTCAGTTCAGTGCCAGTTTTTTTAGGACAGTGTATCTATGCTGATGCCTCTGCTACTGAAATGAATGAGAATTCTTCCAACACCTTACTAAGGCAGGAAACTCTCCAGGAATGACCTTTCACCTTAGGACAACAAAGATGTAACTCTTTCCCAGGGTAATTTTCTTCCTAAAAGATTTGATGACCAAAAAGTCAACTTTTCCCAGACTTACTCACAGTGAAATTAAGGAGGTATCACCTGGTCCCATTAGGGTCTGCCACCTATAATCACAGAATCACAGAATTACAGAATGGTTTGGATTGGAAGAGACGTCAAAGATCATCTAGTTCCAACCGCCCTGCCATGGGCAGGGACAACTCTCACCAGACCAGGTTGCTCCAAGCTTCATCTAACCTAGCCTGGAACATTTCCAGGGAGGGGGCAGCCACAGCTTCTCTGGGCACCCTGGGCCAGTGTCTCACCATTCTCACAGCAAAGAATTTCTTCTTAGTCTAAATCTCCCCACTTTCAGTTTGAAACCCTTCACTCTTGTCCTATTACTCCATGCCCTTGTCAAAAGTCCTTCTTCAGCTTTCCTGTAGGCCCCCTTCCGGCACTGGAAGGCTGCTATGAGGTCTCTCTGGGGCCTTCTCTTCTCCAGGCTGAACAACCTCAGCCTGTCTTCGTAGGAGAGGTGCTCCAGCCTTCTGATCATCTTTGTGACCCTCCTCTGGACTCGCTCCAACAGCTCCATGTCCTTCTGATGTTGGGGATTCCAGAACTGGACACAACACTGTAGGTGGGGTCTCACAAGAGTGGGATAGAGGGGAAGACCTGATGGCCACGCTTCTTTTGATGCAGCCCAAGACACTATTGACTTTCCAGGATGCAAACACACACTGCTGGCTCATGTTGATCTTATCATAATCAGAAGAACCCCAGAACAAACAAGACTCCTACAGATGCTTCTCCAGGGCTCAAAGCATGCCCGCCTTGCCCCTCATTGCAATCCCTTGCCTCTGGTCACAGTGTTTCACCAAGCAAAAAGCAGGCATTGAAACCCAAGCACGTTGCAGGCGGTTGGTATCTCCCCATCATTGGCATGCGGGGCTAATGCAGCCTGAATAAGAATTAAATAAAGAATTAATGTGGTGGGTGTGAGAATTCATCACACACCAAAGTGCTGCTTGTTGCTTAAACATCCAGAACTCTCCAGCACATGCAATATTTAGCAGAGAATTACTGTACCTGACAGATGTACCAAATGAATGGAGCAATCATTTCCTTTGTAGAAAGATGGTTTAAATGAAGCAGATTTTGCTGCTTTGTCTGAAAAGTATGAAAATACTCTATTAACATATCCAGTGCTAAAGGAGATAGTTAATAGATGCAGGCCAAAAAGTACCTTTGGGTCTGTATCTCCTTTTTATTTTTCTTTTTAATAACTATGTTTTCTGTCTGAGAATTTTTATCTTTGTTTACTTCTGGAAATCACTGCAGTCTGAAAAGAGCTGGTGGCACAGGGGACAGAGTCTGGGAGGTTTTCAGTTGGCTTGAATGAAAGATGCAGCTAGGCTGGTAGTGGTGGTTTTCAGAGGAGGGAAATGATTGTATCATAACTGTGGGGGAAGAACAGACAGCATAATTTGTATGGACCTAAGTCTGGTACCTTCCAAGGCAAAAATATGACAGAATCATGAACAATGTGTAAGGCTTCGTGTCAGTCAGGGCTAGGACAGCTTTTGTGAAGCACCTGCCGGGAGTCACAGGACATTAATGGCATTTTTTTCCTCTCTAGCCCTTTTGAAAATAAGACACTTGATATAAAGGAAATTCATCTGCATTGCAAGGCTCTTCCCTCTGCTCTCTTTCGGCTTTAGTTGTTTGCCACTGGCTGCCAGACACTTTTCTTTAAACCCCTTAACGGCTGTGAATGGAAACAGAGCTGTGTGTGGCTTCAATGCTATCCAAAACCTGAGTTCATTCTCCATCTGTGACACAGATTCTGGGTGACATTAATCTCCCCCTGAGCATCCGCTGGCCTTTTATCCCTCCTGCATTAAATACAAGTCATGGGTACAGGGACCTTTCCCACAGTATGAGTGCTTGTATGTATGTAATTACAAACACAGAGCATCCAGCATAATACATTCCCAGTCTTGGCTGGGGCCTCAAGCTGTTATTGTAGCACAGAAAAAAAGAGAGAAAAAGACAAATGTTTGGCTAAACAGCCAAATGAATGGAGGTAAAGAAAACCATGACTGAGGAGGATGGATTAGGATAATGGGATTGGTCCAATTATGAAAGAGAGGACTGAAAGGGAGGACAATTCTTTACACTCACTCTGATGAGGACAAAAACATTTCATTCAGTCTTTAGGAAAAAAATTATTCTACTGGGAAGAACAGGAAAAAAAATGAATACCTGTGGAAGAGACAACTGGACTATAAATCACTGCCAAGTTTTAACCTCAGTTTATCAGATACCTTGAGAAATGGTACAGGTGTCAGTAGTGACTTGAGAGTGGTTTAGGGCTGTGCACCAACTGTCAAGAGTCAATAGCTTATATTTTAATACCTTTTGCTGGTTGGTGAAATACTGCAAGAATCTGCAAGGATTCAGAGGAGTCTGTGAAATGTTGAGAAAGGTAATATTAGGTGAAAACTGCTTCATCCTTCACAGAAAGGCATGAGCCAGTACCTAATTACTGGCAAAACCTCACTTTCTCAAAGGAGGGGTGTTTTCAGCTACAGCTATTAGTTACAGACATCTCTCAGGCTCCACTTTAAGGAGCAAAAATGCTGCTGACATGGGAAAGGAAATACCAAGGGAGGGGAAGATACCAGCAGCTGTGGAGTAGAGTATCTCTGGAGGTCTCCCCTATCCTTAATTTCTCAAAGTTGTATCAGTGACTTTAAAAACAAAGATTTACAAAGTCCTCCTTAATGTGGCACAGCTGTACTGAGTAAATAAGCAGAACTGGGGATGGGGAAAAAAATTATAACCAGCATTATAGCAGATGGCAGGACTAGGTAGCCTCTCATCTAAGGGAGCTTCTGGTTACCTTCCTTATACTTCAGGGAAATTTTGTAGGGCAAATAAGGATTCATTTTCACTACTAATTCTCAAAAAAAATCATTTAAGTAATTTTAATGAGAATTCAAATTTTTTTACCTGTTAGAGAGGTTGAATCAAAGAGAATTCTAATGACCCAGGCTCATCCTGCCTTAGATCATAGGATGTGTGGGTTGGGGTGAAGATCATGCCCTTATGTCAGGCTGCTTGTCCCCATGCAGGAGTTGGCATGCTGGTGGGACTGAACTACTGTCCCCTGCTCCTGGCACATGATAGTTCCCATGGCAGCAGACTGAGAGTGGAACTGAGGGAAACGACCATGTCCTGATAGAAGTTTTTACTTGATTAAAAAAATACTTTATCAGAAACAATATTCCTAGCCAAACTTTGTGTCCAGTCATCACAGAATATCAGCCAGCCTATTTCTTTATTTTGTTTACAATATTAGTTATGTGATGGCAACTGAAGGCTGCAAATAAGGACTCCATTTCCTCACCCCCACCAGCTCTGGATGAGATTTCAGGTACAGCACAGACCTTTTGCTGATGTTCTGCTCTGGACTTCCCAGATATTATCCTCAAGCCCAAGCTTTTGTTGGAGGATGAGGAATGAGCACAAGTCAGCTGGGAATATACCCCAGGCCACTGCTGTTCTGAACTTCGTTTAATCTGGTTGCTCAGAAATTAAAAATTCTTCCACTTTTTACAATGAAACACCTCTCAAGTGAAATCCTCCCACTGTCTAAGATAGCACAGTTGCTTGGGCCATGTTCTGATGCATGTGATCATGTGAAAACATCCATTGGTTTAAGAGACGTCTTATGCTGTGTGTTTGGTGCATTTCTCTGCCTTAACTCTGATGTTATGGAGAGCAGAGCCCTAATCTTTGTTCCTATGTAATAAATCATTCAAGCCATTCAACAGAGATTTCTCTTCTCATTGCTGCTATATAGATCAAACCTCGTGCTATACATACTGCCAGCACATTATAGAATTATTTGAAATTTATTTGACCTCTGATTCAATAATCTTACCTAAAACTTAATTATATAGGAAACCAACCATTCCTGTCATTTTCCCACTCACCCAATACACGTAAGGTTGATTTATTGTCACTCCAAATTCATTACTTCACAAATAATTTTGTCTTCCTCAGCCTCCACAGAGACCTTCCCTACCAATTAATATTTAACATAAATGTTTTATGAGAACTAAATTAGAAGAGGATGCCAAATCGTGTTTTAAGTATTACAAACTACCTCTTAGAAGTTTTACCAAAGATAACAGGTAGGTATGAAGGAAACGTGTGGCTCCTCATTACTGTGAAACGAGACAGATTGCTTCAAAATGACCCTTTAAAAGTCAGCAGGTTTAGTCTAAATTGAAAATCCTTAAATTCACTGAGGTTGCTAACTGTTCATGGCAAGGCTGCTAAATATGTAAATTTCTAATTAAAATATAAATTAATCCTCACAAATGAATACCTGCTATCTGCAGATTTACGAGCAAAAGTTTTATGCCACTAATTATTGTTATCACCTATTAGCTTTATTTACATAAGTATATAATTCATGCTACTTTGCTTTTTCTGATATGTAGCAGTTAATTTTTTCTTTTTTTTTTTTTATGATATCACTCTAAAATAATTACTGTCATTTTGAACCTTCCCTGTGTATTTTAGGCTTTTTGTGTGCCTTTTAGCATGCTAGAAAGTTAATTGAGGGTGTTTTTTCCATTATTAGTTCTAAACTTGATATCATGATGTAAAGAAAGATTCAGGAATTGCTTTGAAACATTCAAAAATAAAAATAGTCAATACTCACTATATTTGGAGTCTTGATTGATTAGATAATTATTTACCATTCCCAGTTTTGATTTTTTTGTATGACAGTTGAATAGAATATAACTGTTGCACTGAAAGATTATAGAGTTATTTCTGGCTTAATAAAGCATTATATATGCACTGGCATTCATCTTGTAGGTATGAATATGTATAATGACATTGTTTGCACTTCAGGCTGGCTTTTCTGAGGGGAAATATGACTTTTTGTCCCATTGTGTATATAATGTTATCATGTAATACATAGTATGCAATGAATTATCAACAGCAGTGGCAACAGGAAAGAAAGACAAACCTTATTTATGAATGGGACTGCAAACATTTCAGTTGAAATTCAACAAGGGATGCTGTTCACTAGGAAATTCTCTGCCATCAAATATCATTATTTGGGCAGCTTTCTAGTTTATATTTTTTTAAGTGCCTCTTCCAATCTACCCTCTGAATGCAGCTGATGGATTAATTTTCCCTCTTCTGATATGGCTGCTTGGAGAAAGATACCAACCATCATAAATTCACAGCAAAACTCCTCTCCTGATTTAGTTGTGTCTTGTACTCCTCCCAAGGGCCAGCCTGATGCTTGTACTAGATCCTCTCTCTGAAGGGAACCATTCCCTAACAACAGATGGGGAAAGCAATCATTTGCCTGAGCAAATCAAGAGAGAGAATCCACTTCAGCCTTTCCCACTGGGATCAGTTCCTGCTTTCCGAGTGCCACGTGCACGGTCCTACTAACTGATTGCAAGCTGCTACTCCAGTCTGGGTTCTGTTCCCCCAGCACCATGACTCATGGAGCCTGTATTGCTTCAGCATCCTGTTTACTGATACCATTAATTTTTATGGTATTACAGTAGTAAATGTTTATGGATGGCCTTTGCTGGATTAATCTTTAATGAGGTTTTTCACTAAACACAACTGCATGCTTTCTGACCAGAATCTTGCAGTAACCCATGAGGAATTAAAATGCAAATTCATGCCACCCCGACTTAAATTAACTTTCTGAGAACAGCAAACACTAGTTGAAATGAGAATCAGTTAATTTGATATCAACTTAGTTCCCACCCTGGAATGGGGACAGGATGGGACAAATTGATAATGAACTGTTCTATGCTGAAAATTGTTCTCCTCCTTTCAAATGGTGATCATCTATTTAATGAGTAAAGAAATGAAAATGGGACTATTTGAGTTTATTAACAAGTATCCCGCAGGGTGTTTTATCACAGTCCCTGCTGAGATCTGCAATTAAAGTAAGAAAGAAGAGTTCATTTCACAACAGGAGTTTGGGGTTTCTTGGTACAGTTTGGTTTGGTGTTTAAGATTTTTTATCGCCTTTATTGTGTATGAGCTTCATTTGTGAGTTGCTGCTTTTTTAAAGTTTGCTCTTTTATTTAAACCAATCTTTGAGATGTGGAGAAAGCTCCTTGGAGAGTTTTGGAGGAACTGGCAAGACCAGGATCACTTCTCAGAGAAGAGGTTAAGGTGCAGGTTGTAATAAATAATATTCAGCAAGGAGCACATTCATTGTATCTTATCCAGCCTTGTTGAACCTCCTACTTACACTGCTTGGAGGTTTACATCCCACTGAAATACAAACCCAGTGGTGCCAGCTGACTTTCCTGTTGGGTAACATGCTATGGGATCCCATGCATATTGACTGTAAATCTAATTGCTTTGAGTCTTATGCTAAATTGTACATTGACAGCTAAATCCAATTCATATTCCAGTCTCTCTTGTTCTAGTGATTTTACCCTGCTGTAGCCCTCCTTACCCATCTTAAATAGCCCTTTGGGTCTATTGTTACTGTAGGATTTATTCACAGGTAGTGTACCATGGCCTTCCTTTTCTCTTTTAGATGTTGCTTAGACCTTCAGCTGCTAAAAATCACCATAGTTCAGTTGACTGAAGTGGAACCATGCCAATTAAAATGTTTGAAGAACTGGCAAATGAAACTCATCTAGTTCTGTTTAATGGGCCGTGATATTCCATTCTTATTTTTTAATGTTAGCTTTATGATTAATTTCTCATAAGAAGGCCAACAATTTTCTAGCCAAGGAATGTGGTGAATACAGTTGTATGGATTTTAAAATACAATCAAAAAATGCTGCTAGGCGCCATTTGATAATAAATTTCCAAATGAACAGTAAGAAGTTCCTTTCTGTGTCGTACGTGGTTTGCAAGACTAGAACCATACTGATGGGTCATTGATCTGCCCAGAATGGCAGTTTCTGGTTATATGGGGAAGTTCCCCAAACAAATTAAAAATGTGTAAGTCTCATCCTTCATTAATGAACAGAAATCTCTTGAGTGGAATGAAGCAGCTGTTCAAAAGTACTCAGAGACAATACATAACACTTCAGGAAACACAGTAAAAAAAAATCATAATTCACTAGAAAATTCTAGAGACATAAGTTATCCAGAAGTATCCACACTTGTTCAGAATCTTCCCTTTTGTTGCTTAAAAAGCCACCAAGAATCTTTATTGTATTATTCTACAGTAGTTTTAATACTTAGATAGAGCCTTTCACCTGAAGTTCTCAGAATAAAAATAATTGAAAATTCTACCACATTTACTAAAGATTCACTTTCATTGATCTGAATGTACTGAATAACCTAAGCTGCACTATACTACATTCACATAAAAGCAACATTTCTAATTGTAATAGTGCTCAGAGCAGAAGACTGGGCCATGCTTGCAGGAGGGCAAAGGGTTCCTGCTGAAGTTCAAACAGGGCTGTGCTCCTTTCGGTGTTTGATGATTTGGTTACTGGGCTGTTTTATGCTTTGATAGCAAGATAAACCTCCTCACTTTGGAATTGCACATTTTCATTCCCCAAGATCCCACCTGCAGTGCTGTGTCCACTGTTGGAGTACCCATCATAAGCAGGACATGGAGCGGTTGGAGTGAGTCCAGAGGAGGGCCACGAAGATGTTCAGGGGTCTGGAGAACCTCTGCTATGAAGACAG
>VZRW01006185.1:128298-246834 GCA_013398125.1 Aegotheles bennettii | reverse complement strand
GAGCCAAGCTTTTTACAGTAATGACCAATGATGGGACAAGGGGCAATGGTTGCAAACTGGAGCATAGGAGGTTCCATGTGAATATCAGGAAAAACTTTTTCACTGTGAGAGTGCCAGAGCACTGGAACAGGCTGCCCAGAGAGGTTGTGGAGTCTCCTTGGCTGGAGACATTCAAACCCCGCCTGGATGCGTTCCTGTGTGATGGACTCTAGGTGACCCTGCTCTGGCAGGGGGGTTGGACTGGATGATCTTTCGAGGTCCCTTCCAACCCCTAGAATTCTGTGATTCTGTGCTAGAACAAAGGGAAACATTTTCAAACTGAAAGAGGGGAGATTTACATTGGATATTTTGAAAATTATTTTCTGTGAAGATGATGAGAGACTGGAAAAGGTTGCTCAGAGAAGCTGTGGCTGCCAACTCACTGGCAGTGTTGAAGGCCAGGTTGGATGGGGCTTGGAGCAACCTGGACTAGTGGAAGGTGTCCCTGCACATGGCAGAGGGGCTGAAACAAGATGATCTTCACAGTCCCTTCCAACCCAAACCATTTTCTGATTCAATGAAAATGTCTACCTACAGCATAGATGTATTTTAATGCAATTTTTTAATTAAAATGCAGTATTGTCAATATATTATGATTATGTATATTCTTTAAAAAATACAAAGTTTTAGAATGTTAAAGGTAGGGTTTACTTTTTAAAGACAGGTTTTATGTTTTCACAGTGCACATGTCTTCTTACACTGAGCTGGTTCCTTACACTGTCTTTACGTGCAGTGGGGGTAAATGTGTGCTTCTAGGCACAGTTCATCATGTGTTTTTGTAAATAGCCCTAGGGTGTCTGTCTCCTACACAACAAAATAAGGTGAAATTGCCCTGCAGTTGGCCCAGACACATGGCCTCTCTTCTCTGTTTGTATGCAGAAGTACTCTTGCACTGCTGTCAGAAATGCAGCTCATTTACACATGGATATGAATTCAGTGCCATGTGTAATGACGTAGGAAAGCTGGTGAGGGAAGAACTCAACAGACCTTGCTCGTTCAGTTACAACTGTTTGAAATGACATTTAGAAGGTAGTAACAGGCAACACTTAACATTTACCACGAATTGCCTCCTTGCACTCCTGGGGCATTAAGTGTTCATTGCTGTCTGTGTAGGAGGGACAGTGTGTGGAAAGTGTAATTTCCAGCAGGTATTTACTGTTTCTGAAGGTTTGTTGAATGCCAAGAGATTCTTTCTGCTTTGTTCCTGAAGTGAGTTTTTTATTTGCAGAGAGATTAGCAAAATATATGTAGAATGAAATACAGAGCTGGAGAATCCTTTATATAGAATTACATTTCTGTTCTAATCTGGTTTACCAGAAAGCACATGAACTCTGTTGGAGTCTGATGCTTTTCGTTGACAGATTTTACACTGAAAACTCCCCTGCTTGAAAATGTTCTATACATAAGACTTGATTCTTTTGTCTTCTATCTGTCACCAAGACTGAAGTCTTATAGAGAAATTTGCTGCTCCATGTGAATCAAGACAGGCCACCTGCCTGTCACGTGAGAGCACAAACCCTCTGCCCAAAGCCAAATGAGATGTTCTTCATGACTGAGCCCTTTCTCCTTCTCCAGTTGACCAGTATGTATTAGCTGACTCTAGCAACGTCTGAAAGATAAAGTCTTTCACATGTTCCTTGTACTCTCTTCCATGGCTTGTCAACTTGTGTGCCAGTATGTGATCGTTGTTTCCATTCCCCATAAGCCTTTCTAATGTTCCAATGGGGAACATTCTTTAGACCCTGGCACTCATGAAGATTCGTGTTGAAGGAAGCGGACCCCTCTACAGGTGGATTCATTAGCAGGCAAACAACCTTTGCATCTCCCTCAGTTACAACACTCAAGCCCTTTCAGGGTAGAAAAATGGTGGTATTTTGCTTGTATCTGAATGAAAGTTTTATTGTAAACTAGGGAATAATCAACCGTGTGAGCTGTGTTTCAAATTAAAATCCTTATGCTACAGAAGAAGACAATTATTTTTTTCTCACCCTGTTTGGTTTTATCTGTGTAGAGGTTTAACATTTTTTACTCTGCCAAAACAAATTACTTTCTGTGGTGGAATTCCATTTTTCCTTGTACAGGCTGGGCATGTAGAAAAAAATGTAAAAACGATCAATGCCAGCTGAAAAATGGATACATCCTCTATTGAGTAAG
Organism: Aegotheles bennettii; assembly: GCA_013398125.1. Lineage (NCBI taxonomy): Eukaryota > Metazoa > Chordata > Aves > Caprimulgiformes > Aegothelidae > Aegotheles > Aegotheles bennettii. Next base: position 244,641 of record VZRW01006185.1, on the reverse strand, counting down.
CAAAGTTACTGTGTATTGTCAAAAAGTTCCCTGCATTGGATTCTTCATTGGACTCAAGTTGCCAGATCCAATAAATCAGTGTGTTGGACTTCTACTTAGTCAATATTTCTAGACAGCAACTAGAGACCATCATACATTAAAGTGTAACGAATCGTATCAGTAAGTAAGTCTACTCTCAGCATGTGTTAGAGTCTATCAATGTAACAAAGTGGCTGTTGTCCTGATGTATGGATAGGCAAGACAATCACCTGATAGATGAGTGTGTCCTTCCCACCCCAGTGAAAGTACCCTGAGCTGACTGAAGGGGAAAATATCGCTCTTTTTTTTTTCCCCATATGGTGAGTGTTTGAGGCATGTACATCAAGAGGAGAAGTTTTTGTGGTGAGGAAGACCAGGGGGTTAGAGAGATTTTACATGTCACCATGAAACAGTTTAACCACCTAAACAAGAGGCTTAACCACCTAAATGTATGAGGCTTGGAAATCCTCTTCCTACACTGACAGAGCAGGTTTTGTTTTTATCAATTCTTATTTCTGGTTGGGTTTTGGGTCAGATTTATCTATTTCTGATTTTTTATTTCGGGTGGAAATTTTAGCTTAATACATCTAGAATGAGTGAGATTAATTATATCTGGTGGGATGCAATGACTAGACAGAAATAACTGTGTGAAGTAGTCATGTCTCTTGTAACTACTATAATTAATCAGGATGCATATAACTAGGAAAGATGAGCCCTCCATGGCCATAAGATCATCCTTATTTGTATAGACAAAGTAGGCAAGGAGTTAGAGTGGGAAGAGTAGCAATAAGGAGGTCAGCAGCCAGCTTCACTGGTCAACAAAAGCTAGAATCAAATACATAACTGCTCACTGATGTCCTTTATCTGTTAGGTCATGCTACCTTTCCATCAGCATAAGGGAACAGGATGGAGAATGTCCATCAACTCTTTGTTACCTTCCCCAAATATCTTCCAACAACTAGTGTTTTAAATGAGCTGGATGAAGCTGGTGAACATCAACTGAGCGTCAAGTGCTAACTTGTGTGGATGATTTCTGGCACTTGTGTCCTAGAAGCTGGGCATTAGATGGGGACTAGTATTTCTTTTTGGTTTTACATTCAAAGTGGATGGTTCCTGCTTAATCAAATTGTACTTCTTTTTCCCCAGGCTCTTTGCAGAGAGCAGATGGCACTTTTGAGTTATGCCACAAAAAGATTTGGCCTCATCCTATGGAAATACTTGGCAAGAGACATGGTAAAGTGCTGCTGCAGGTGGCCCAGTTGAGTATTACCACAGGACATGCTCAACTGCAGTTTGCTATGGTTGCTTTCTAAGGGCTTTGTTAGCACAACCAGCAGGTATGATGCTGGCTGTATTCAAGGTCCAGAGACAGGAATCACAGTGGTGATAAGACAAGGGAAAATGGGTTCAGACTCAAGGAAGGCAGATTTAGATTGGATATTAGGAAGAAGGTCTTTACAGTGAGGATGGTGAGACACTGTCCCAGGTTTCCCAGAGAAGCTGTGGCTGCCCCCTCCCTGGAAGTGTTGAAGGCCAGGTTGGATGGGGCTTGGAGCAACCTGGTCTGGTGGGAGGTGTCCCTGCCCATGGCAGGGGGGTCGGAACTAGAAAAGACAGAGCACTGGAACAGGCTGCCCAGAGAGGTTGTGGAGTCTCCTTGGCTGGAGACATTCAAACCCCGCCTGGATGCGTTCCTGTGTGATGTACTCTAGGTGACCCTGCTCTGGCAGGGGGGTTGGACTAGATGATCCTTCGAGGTTCCTTCTAACCCCTAGAATTCTGTGATTCTGTGATCTTTAAGGTCCCTTCCAACCCAAACCATTCTATGATTCTATAGCTTGCTTTTTTTGATGATAACTCCTTCACCAGGAGTAAAATTGGCTCCTTTCTCAAGATATCCATTGCAATCTTCTTTAAATAGAAAACTGAAATTCCACCTTCCATCCAGGCTCAGTGCAAGGAGAGGATGATTTGGATGGTGAATAGTACTCCTGTGCATGAAGCAGAACAGGCTGAGGTGCTGATTGTCCTTTTGCTTAAGAAAACTGAAGTGCAAAAGTGTCTGAGGGACTCTGCTGGGAATTTCTAGGCTCATGACTCAGTTTGTCAAAGTTCACATATACCCACTTGGTCAGGAAATACTAGGATAGGGCACAAAACTCTCATAGCCTTCACCTTGTTTTTAAGGGAAGCCGTTTTCGAAGAGAAAAATTTAAGGCTGCTTCCTAAAGAGTGTCAAATGCCTGGTTTACTGGGTCTCACCAAAGCTGATGCTGTTAACTAAGGATGTTTTATGCTCAAACTTCACCCTAAGCTCAGTGATCCATTTTGCCCCAGAGGATCACAGCTGCTGCTGTGAATTCTGCACAGAATTCAATTTCTGATGTCTCCAGGACACTCATCATTAAATTGTTTGAAAATTAGAATGCAGACTGGCACCAGGAGCCAGTGAAAAGCCAATTGCAATATACAAACACAGGCTGAGCCACGGAGCATTGCAGAGTTGCAATAGGTACCAGATGGAGTCTTGGCATCATATTCACATTCAACTTCAGATATGGTAAACCTGCATGTTCCAGTCCGAAGCTCATATATAAGCCTATGTAAAAAACACTTGGGAAGCTAATACTGGGAAACTATCTTAACTTTGGGTGGTTGAACGAGATCTTTCAGCTTCTTTGCAGACTTATGAAAGAGGGATGAATGCCTAAGAAGAAGGTAAATACACCATTTTGTCAATTTTTGAAAACTTCTGCCTTTTCTCTCAAGTGTTGCCTTAATTCTACCTGAACACACCTCAAGTTAGAGGACCCAGCCCATGAGCATAATTCCCCACTGACATTCAGATTTATAGTTGTAATAGGCATCAGTGAACTATGTCAACTGTTGGCTCAGACAACTGAGTTCCTCAACGATAGTGTTGATAATCCAATCTCAATCCCTTGCCCCTACTTCACAGAAGACTTTTTACCTACCTGGTCTCAGGGGAAACTTCTTGACACCTATTGTGTTAGATTTGGTGGATATTCTGCCAGGCTAGTTTAATGAAACCCTTGTTCTGGAGAAGAAATGAGATTTGACATATGCAGGTCTATCAGTGGGAGGTTTTTTCACAAGATTTCAGTGTGTCAGTTGCTCTGTGCTGCCATGTGAAAAGGTGATAGTGTCAACATCAAAAGTTGTTTGTGTCTCTCATTTGACACAGATTAAACAGTTTGTTTTTTCCCATGTATTTTAATTGATTTTGTCTTTTATTTCTACTCATAAAGACACTTTGATTTTTTTTTAATCTATATACAGAAAAATTCTCTGAATATTTCATACTAACAGATTTCATACACATCTGCTCCTGGACGTTCACCATAACTGCACGACTGTTCAACTTAACAAAACTGAATTTTTAAATTTTCCTGTTTACATGTTTAAAATTGAATTAAAAAGCTTTGGAGGGGGCTTAGACTGAACCATTTGTACCTTTCATTTTGAATTAGGCTGATAGGATAAGGAAACATGTACTTTCTTTTTGAGGCTGCTTCACAAACTCATCAGTAGGTTTTGCAATTGGTGGGGCAAAAGAAGACCAATAGCACTCTTATTCTCCTCAGGAGATCCACTTCTGATGTTGAGTAGAAGAATAAAGCAACAATAAGGGAGAACAGCTCACCACCAGATGATTTTTTGTGTGATCTGATGGCCATTAGGGAAGAAACAGAATCTAAAAAGGAAAGGAAAGCACACGAAGGCATATGTTCATGAATGATTTCCTTCTGCTCTTCACAGATTCATTTGTCTAAATATGAGCCTTTTAATATTTCCTGGATCCCCTCCAGCTGCTGTTCAAGCAGGGCTCGGTTCTTTGCAGCTTCTTTGCCACATCAGACTGCCACAGCAACAGCAGTTATCTCAGATACATTAGGGTGTCTGGAAAGTTACTAAAAAAGGCAACAGACTGGAGCCCTAGGAGCATGATTCAGTCTAAGATTGTCACATAAATGTGGCCATCTCACCTCCCACCACAGTTTATGGAGATCTAGTCAATGCAGTCAGTGGATACCTGGGATGCTTTGTCTCACCATAAAGTACCAGTAAACTCTCGAACTGGGAGCAGCAAATCCCAGTAGGAAGAGGAGAGAGCAGGCAAAAGCCTTATGAAATTTGAGGTGCCTGTGCTCCTTTTCTTACTGACTTTTACCCTGGAAATAGCTCAAGCTCAAAGGGTGGGATTTAGCCACTTAGCTTGAGATATCCTCTGTGGAGATGTTTACGTGTAATCTAATTGTCTAGACTCATTTTGTAGTAGCTGACAACAAATAAGTGCTCTAGGGCCAGACCTGTGTCATGGATTTTAAATATCTCAGATGTATAAAAGAGGTCAGGTGAATCAGGTCTTGAAGGTGTATGTGTTACTAATTAACACATCCTTTTGGCCAGCTGTAAAATTTCATAAAAATTACAGGATCACTGCAATTTTGAAACATTTACATCTCTGCCAAATGTAGTTTAAACTGGCCTTAGGGTTTGCTACTGCAGAGATGATGGGGCAAGTAGAAGGAGCAAGACAGCATAGGCACAGAAAGATAGAAGGACCCCTAGGTGTAATTACCTACAAAACTCCACAAAAATGCTGCAAGTGAAGCAACCATAAATACATTAAGGAGACAAAGTCAACACACATTAAAGATGTATGTTCATTTGTGCCCTCCTTTGTTGCTCTCTAGATAGGCAGACATATGCATTTAACACCAGGTACAGTCCTTTTAATGATGGACACAGACTCATAAATCCCAGGAAACTCTCTATAGCTCACCTGGACAACATTTCTTTCCCCACCGTTTGTTCTCACATAGAGTTAGAAGAGCTAAAGATGCATTACAGTTTAAACCTATCCCTTGGTTTGTGTAATTTAGTGTGGCATTTAGTGAGCTCAATTCCTTTTAGCAAAGAGACAAACACCCACTTTTAAAATGAATGGGTATTTGTGTGGATGCTATTTTGGCAACTGACCCCTCAGAAACATAGTATGCTCACAGCCCCAAAATGTCAGGACAGGAAAGAATAAAGAGAGCACTTACCCGAGTAACAGATACAACAGAGGATATGAGGACCTAAAATGAGCAGGCAGAAGGTAAAAATCTCCAGTCTGGTAACTGTGAAAATGAAATAAAACAAACAAAAAAAGCAGTTTAAGAAACAGAGAACTCTGAAGTGATTATATCATCCCCCCACAAGGCTTTCCAGGTGTTGTTATTAAAATTAAGGGAGGAAGAAGGGAACCCAACCAAAAAAACCCAAACCCAAACCCAAACCCTGCCTGAGCCGTGATTAATGATAAGTATCTACTTATTAGAGTGCATTAAGAGAAATTAGTTAATTAGCTAATTGTGTGAAGTTCCTTATTGATGAGTTCCTTATTGTATATATGAGGAAATTCTAGGTGTTTTCCTGGTAACCAAAACTTCATGTTCAAGGAAACATAACTTGTATATTCAACTCTATTCTGCCTAGACTGATGGATGTGTGGAGAAGGAAACATTAATCACCTAACTGAGAGGTCTGCAGAGGATTCCCATTTGCCCTGTGCTCCTTTGAGAATCAGCAGAGAGAACAAGCTTTCTGCAGAAGGTGATTTACATGTTTAGCTGTTTTCTCCCCTACAGATCATGAAATGGATGCTTGATTTCATTGCTTAGACAGGCAGGTTTCTACTAGGAGATAGAATGAATCTGAATTCCCAAAATGGTGCAGGAGAGTTTATTAGAATTACTGCTACATAAAAACTATTTTATTTTATTTTATTTTATTTTATTTTATTTTATTTTATTTTATTTTATGCTACAGCTCATTTTATAATAGCTTGTCCATATAAATGAATCTTTATCTAACCTGTTTTGTGATCTCCCACAGAAGCAGCTGTTACTCCCCAAAGAATATATTGTATATTGATGGCCAACATGTTATGTTTTGTTTCCTAAAATGCACCCCATGTTTGGGATGTGATCTACTGTATAGACACAACTCTCAATAAAATTAGTGTGGGATGTACGTTTCTCAAAATGAAGAGCAGAACTGCACCTCTCTGGGCTGGGGAAATATTTGCAGTGGAAACAAGACAGGTTAGATAGTGACTGATTATGAGTATGGACGAGCTCTTTCAGATGGACAGGGTTGTTCAGACAGACTTTCTATAAGGGAAAGACTTGGTCTGCCTAGCCAGAAATGTTAAAATGAAGATAGTAATGGAATATAGTGCAAGTCTGATAATGTTTTTTGCTTCTGAAGTGAGCAGAGCCTCTTTCTAAATTGTTATGAACTTTCCAACACAAAATAGCAAATGATATAATAAAGGAGTTCTCATACCAGCAATTAAGTATACTGATTCCTTTGATGAATGTTAGATAAGAATGGAACTCTCTCGTTGTGCTGCAGTTTTCTCTTAGCATCTAAGTGACATTTCATTTTTGTCTCTCTTTAGGAAATATGTTGTTTCTGACAACCAACCCTGTGTTCTATATTCAAACAGTTCCTCCAGTTAAGCAAACCACTTGGCATGTATATCCCAGTGCACTTGATGTAACACAATGACCTCTAAAACTGACGGCATGGGGACAGAAAAAGAGTGAGAAGGTGCTAAGCCTTAGCACCCTGCACTCGTTGTCAGTGTTTCTTGTATTAAAAAGTGATTCTTCGGTGAATCTTAAAAGCCTAGAGCATATGGTTTATCCAGAAGCAGTGAATCAAAGTAATATGGTTTATGCTGGGAAAACATGTTAGGTGTTGGTAACCTAAGATACCTTTGATAATTTCAGGAATTCAGATGCTTTCAGTTTGGGAAATAGTGTTGCTCGGTGATAGGTCTCTCCATGCTGAACACGAACCACTGTCCTTCTGTGAAGTGTCAGCACTGGTGAGATGCCTTTGGATAATCCCACTTTATGGCAGTTATGTACTTCTGTTTCCATATTTTCTGCTGCTGCTAGAGTACTTGGAGAAAGGTTCAGTAGAGCAAGGAGAACCCCAGGGTGTTTGTTCCTTGCCCCCACAAAGTGCTCGTACCTCTAATTTCTTTCCAATTCTTTTGTCTTTGGCCTTTGCAGAAATAGATGAGCTGTGATTAATGCTGATGAAAACATTAAGGAGATTATTTCCTCTGCTCCCACCAAAATTATTGACTGGAACGCACAGTTTGAAAAAATCCAATTAAAACTGTATCATATGGCAGTAATTCCTTCACCATCTATATAAAGGGATGGATAAGGGGCATCTGCTATTCCTTTTCTCTCCATTATTTAGGTTGTAAAGTAGGTAGTCAAAGCTGTTCGTATTTAAAGTATGAGTTCTGTTACACTTCACACATTTATCTCATTATTTTTAACAGGTATGGGTAACAGCACTTTTTCCTCTTTAACAGCAAGTATCAAGCTCTCAGCTATATTGTGTGAGCTCTGGGTGACTTCAGCATTAGCAACACTATGTTACCTGTCAAATTACGATGTGAAGAGTGGGATTGAAGAAAATTGAGTAAAATGTGTAAATTAAAACACATTTTCCCTAGACCATCTGGTCGTGTCCTTTTCCTTTCTGAAAATTCAACCTCCTGCCTTGTTCTGTGGGTGGGATATACTTTAACATGCAGTGTACAAATTAAAAAAAAAATAATAATTCCTCTGGAGTTTGGATACCTATTTCCAATTGTCCACAACAATAATAATTCAATCTGCAAACGGCTGTAACCATGGGACTTTCTTGCAGCACTGGACATTCCTACATACTAAGAATATTTTTTCAGATTGTTCTCTACTGAAAAAAGAAAAATGTTTTGTATATAAAGGCATAGATGTACTTGATGTGGATAAGGTAATCTCTGAGGGCCTCAGTATTAAGGAAATATTCAGTCCTGCATCTTTCATATCACATGGAAATCTTCTATTGAATTCTGAGGAGTAAGATCAGGCCCATGGACACTTTATCTCCTCATCCAAGTCTCTGCCCACAAGTCAATTTGTTCTGAGCAGTTTTACCCCTAACAACACAAATGTTTTAAAATGTGCTTGATCAACCACATTTGCTATTTCAACTGGCTAAACCAGATTATTTGTAAGAATATAAAAACAATCATGCCACAGGCCTGACAATGTCTCAGGCCAAAGTTACAGTCTTTTAGCTAAGGCTCTTGGGTTCTGACTTTGACTGTGTGGTCTCCTGTGGAATATTGTAAATCTCCAGTTTAGAAGTCACTCATCCATCAGAAGTTCTGATAGATGGGTTTGGGTGCACTCCACTCAACTGCTTTAAAGCATTGTCATCCTTGGATATCTTTCTCACCTTCTGATCTTTCTATCTTAAGCTTGCCCCATCAGAGTTTGCAGAACAAAGTGTTCATCCATGCTTTGACAGCCCCAAAGCTACTTTCAGCTGCTGACAATGGTAAGGTTGCATTGTGAACTAGACAGAACTCAACAAAGGTCTGCATTTTAACTTCAATTTGGCAGGTCACCTCAGCCTCTCTCCACTTGGTCCATGGCAGGGAGGTTGGAAATATATGATCTTTAAGATCTCTTCCAACCCAAATCATTCTATCATTCTGTGTTGGGCAAATGGGATGAAGTGATCAAAAAAACTGTCTATAAATGTACAGTGCAGAGAATGATTAGTAAGCAGGATAATTCCAGTCATGCTCCTTTCCACTCAGATAGTCTTATTCTAATGAAGAATGATAATGAAGAATAACATTACTCATTTTGGTTTACTTTATATCACTTTCCAAGTGGTTTAAATAAAACTGAAAAAAGCCAGTCAGGCAGTTACACAAGTGAACTGGGATCATTGTATCAGTAGAATAAGGAATATTTTCTTGTGCAAGCAGCCTTTCAGGTTACATTGGGACTATGACACAGACATCTCGGTGCCAAAATTATAAAAATGATGACAGCATATATAGTGCTCTATTTGGGGCACATTTTTTATTTATTTCATTCCTCTCGGCCTTAATTGTCATGCTCCATAAGGGATCATCTCCAGTGCCTCTTCCAATGCATATTAATCATCTGAGAATGCAGGAGAAACCACCTCTGCTGTGACAATAGCTTGATTTCTCTCTGAGGGAAAGGAATTGAATCTCAGTACCTCTCTAATGACATTATTTGTTATTTTCAGGACAGACAGTTGCATCCTAATGGAATTCAAACATAACACAAGAGATAAAAAGAAATAAACAGTTGCCAATGTGCTCCTTATAATTACCTCCAGTGACATAGAAGGCACTTTGTCACCTGCCAAGGAGTTAATGACTTCATAACCCTTCACTCAAGATAGGAAAGTCCAGTGAAAAATGGGACACCCCTTCATATATTGTAATAGCTCATGTAGGATTGATTCTTGGTCTCTTTAAAAAGCTACTTTATTATTCTGGCAGTTTGCTTCCTATTGACTTGGCAAATGCAGTGTGTCACATTGCAGCCTGTGGTGTACTGCAGAGGTGCTCAAGATGGTATGGGCTTGGGTACCATTCAAAGTGTTTCAGGTATCCACCTGCCACTTTATAAACCATGGCTAAAGAGGCACTAGCAGCACTCTACCACCCCATCAACCCACTATGTGAGGAGTCATGACCTTAGATGTCCAGCTTCAGAAAAACGTCTACAGCTGCAAATCCATCTTGCCACACTGAGCAAGCCATCCAAGGTGATGTCTAGAAAGTCTCTATGGGCTTGCCCAGATGGATTATGATGGTTCCTGGGCCCACTGGTGAAGACTGACTCGTCTGTCCCTTGCCTGGTGCTGTTGGTAGAGCATCTGAGGCCAGAAAGCCTGATAGTGCTGGAGGACTGTTTGAAGAGAATAGCCATATTTGATACAACCTGTGTCTTTAGTGGCTTTCCACAGTTGTTCCTAGGCCTAATTATCCTGTGTGTTGTAGGTGGGTTTCTTCTTTGGAGGGGTGGAGTGAATCAATATATTCAATGTGGCCAGGGAGGCTGCACCTGTACATTCCCAATTCCAATAAACCAAAGATCATTTCCAGTTGAGAGTTTGAATGTAGCTACCTAATTTTGAAGGATAAGAGGGTTCAACATTGCCATGACAGAGAGTGGTCCTGGGCACATTTCATTTACTGATATGTTTATGCCTTGAGAGTATCAGAGCTCTGCAGTAAAATATGAAATGAGACAAGCCTTCTGCTTGAATTTTGGGGAGAGTTTAAACTGTTTTGTGGAATACACAGATTGTGTTTCCTCTGCAACTTTCTTCTTGCTTGTTATAGGAAAGTGGACACTAGATACATGTAAGACCCTTGAAGTCCAAGAATACATCTTGGCAAAACACACTCAGGGCTTCTGAAGAATGTGGGTAACTTTTGTGCCTTTGAGGATTTTTTGAATATTCAGACCACCAAACTGGAAGAAATGCCAAAATCAATGACATTGGTCCTTGCTTTAGAGTTTCCTAAGAGACTCCAAATAATGGTTTGCTGAGCTCAGAAAATTGTTGGGATCAGAATAAGCCAGGCCCCATGCTAAGTGTAAAAATGAAGATATTTATGTGTATAGAGAAAAATGAGAAGAAAAGTATCAATGGTAATTTCTACCAATAATGAACAGATTGTAAAACAAGTCTATCAGTGACAGTAAACAAGGGATGTGTTGCCTTAATTACCTACCAGGAAGGATTTCCTGAGAGTGTATTTTGCTTCTCTAGGGGATAAAAATCAATGAATCTCTGTTGATGGCTCCAACTCATACCTAATTTCTATCTAGGGAGAGCCTGGCTCCACCATCCTTTGAGGATACTTTGTAGACTGATTTGTTTTCTTCATTGAAATAAGAGCTCCCAGGCTTTGAAGTTTTCTTTAAAGGCTATTTAAGTTCTAAAAATCTTACATCGTTGTTTTCAGCACAGTAGCAAATGTTAGAGTGATGGTTTATTGTGAAGAAAAAGGAGAGGATAGAGAAGATGGGGCTAAAGAAGAAGAGAGGGAGATGAAGTTGAAAGATTTCCATTTGGAATGCAGCTACAGCTGTTTCGCTGCACTGGGGTCTCATGTTCTGATTCTGCTTTGTGGGTAAAACATCCTGCCAGACTACATTTCCCACCACACTTTTCAAAGCAGAGCTGATCTCCTACTACCTGTTTAATGGAACACACTTCTGTTCCCAGCTGGAGCCTTGAGATAGTTGCTTCTACAGAAATAATAATAAACAATAATAGCACAATGTTATCTTTTCATTCTTTCTTTCTCCTTTTTTTTTTTTTCCCTATGAAGTGTTAAAGTAGAAAGAGTTCTGTGGTGCTTTTATAATCACTTGTCAGTTCCAAACTCATCTCTGGATTTATTTATACCGCAATTATCTCTCAATGACATGAATGATGAAGTGAAAATGCAATAAATCTTCCTGATATTGGATTCTGTTGTCTCAGGCCATCCCAAAGAAGCATCATTGTTTTGAAAGGTATGGGGAGAGAAAGATTAATTTCCTTTTAGAACATAAAAGACATTACTTTATGTGAATTCTTTAGTGCTTTCACTGAAGATTGGGCGGGTAATTGTGGCAACCTCTGATTTTTTTCTTCTTCATGCTGGCATTTTTAGGGATCAAGTAAATGAGGTGTTTTGATGCTGATTGCATTTGTTAAAAGATGGGGTTTGGTAGAGTAAACTTTTCTAAAATTCAGGAGTATACGTGCAATACCATACGAGAGTCACACTGCTAGAAACAGGCTTTCCTCACAGGGTCTGAACTGGAGCAAAGAAACGTCTTTGTGTTCCTCTAACCAAGAAGTCCGGGTGTTTATATTTCCATGGGTTTAAGGTTGGTAAGAGGAATCAAATGTGATGGATATCTAAAGAAACACGATGGATCTGGAGAAGGCAGTTGGAGATGAGCCTATCTCTGCAGGTCACCATATTTTTGTATTTCATTCCTTATTTTGGTGTCTACTCAAGATGATTTTCTTCATCCAAGCTGGTTTTCTAGCTATTGCACGGCTGGGGGAAGTGTACAAGAGCAGCACAAGCATGTATGAATCATATATATGAAGACACTTCCAGGCTGCAGGCATGTTTATAACCAGATAGGTAGCTGAATTATAACAATAGTACTCTCAGAGTAGACTGAAAAGTTATGTAGCATGAGGAGAAATACTGCTGTTATTTCCAGCTTTAGTACTACAGCAGGAGCGATCAACTGGGATGGGGGAAGATGTGAGATCTAGGACAAACCCAACCTGAAGGAGATTGGATTTAGAGATGTGGGGAGAAAAGCGAGCAAAGCTCTTTCCAAATGGCTAGGACAGTCACCTTTAATTGCAGTCCACAGTTCTACAGAAGCACTTCAAGACAGTCAATAAAGTCCCCAGATCTAAAAATATTTGCTAAGAGACTTTACTGGTGAATCCAGTATCACAGTTTTCAGTATGAAACAGTATGATACTCATCAGTATTTCATTCTGATGGCATCTGGATACTTTTAAAGGTCCTAGAAAAGTGATGGTCACAAGATGTTTATCTATTCCATGCATTCTGTCAGGCATTTGGGGATCTTTCAAGACTATAAATAAATAAATGAATAAATAAATATAAAAGCAGCAGTATAAAGCCCATAGTGTTAAAGTAAAATGGAAATACCATTGAAGATCAGAAGAGGAGCTGACCCTGAATTTTCTCATGGTTTTGAAGGTTTCTCATTTTATTGCAAGTCAGTTAAACAAACAGCACAAATGGTTCAATGGACAAAGAAGAGAAAAACTGCTGTTTTGTTATTCAAAGCCCATTTTTTGTTATAGTTATTATAGGGGGCTTTTAATTTGGTTTACTGTTGTCTGACTCAAGACTTTTTAGCAATTCAATTTTTTTGTATATTTTTCTTTTTTTTTTTAATTGGAAATGATTCAGCAAAATATGGAGGTTTGGAGTGGTGGTAGAAACAAATGAAAATAACAAAAAAAACCCCTTTGATAAAATTTTCTTCTCTAAAATCTCCTTGAGCTCCACAATGGAGATACTTGATTGTGATTAAGGATGAGAAAAAACATCCAACTCTTCTTCAGCAGCAAAACCCTTAATAATGGTACTAAATCTCTAGCATGTGGAGACCAAGACTTGTTCACCCTCGCTAAGCCTGTGCTAAACCAGGGAGCTTGAACCTGCATAATTCACATTATATATGAAGGTGTGGTACTGCTTTCATGTAGGTGGTTGCTAGTCTTGTCTCTTAGAAGTATTCCTTCTGATATCAAAAATGAAATATGAATAGGATCAGTGACAGAGTTATGAGAGAATCAGGCATAATTCCATGTGAGAAATTATATTTAAATATTCATCTGGGATGGAGCAGCTCTGGTACTGAGGACACTGTCCTGAAAGATGGAATGGAGGCAGGTGTATAGACCTGAACCTTCTCAAATGATGTATTTTGCTCACTAGCACTGGAAAGTTCAAGTTTTGATGGGGTTGATGAACTGAAAAGATTCTGCAACCTGAAGAATTTCTCAGGGCAGGGATGCTATCCCTCCCTCCCTCCTATAGCCAGGGGGTTGAGATGGAGCACAGCAAATGCATGCAAGTTATTGCCCCTATTTATTACTTTCTCAGAATCTCCTTGAGACATGTTTGCTGTGCATTCAGCCATAGCACAAGAGGAGAAAAAGTTGGCTGGAATAAAATTTCTAGAGAAAAAAACCTCTATTTAAGGTCCAGAGTTAAATGCAATAAATCTGATTTTGTTCATAGCGGATTTATGTCCTTAGTACAAAAATAACCATATATGTACACTGTATGGACAAGAAAACTATCTGCTCCAGCCAAGAGTGGAGACTTTTCTGGATTGCTATATAAGAATTTAAATATTTGGCATCTTTATTTTCATCATGAATAAGCATGACTGTAAGATAGAAAGTCATTAGAGCATGGGTCTGTCTGTGCATCGTCATGAATGAGTGATTCATTCCCAGCACCACCCTTAACAGAGGCTCAGACTTAGCCTGAGCATTTGGTACCCTTGGTTAGCTGGAAAATAGTTTCAATCCCTCATCACACATCCACACACGCACTCCAAACCAAGCATTAAGGTAGATTCATCTGTAAGGAAGTTTTACTTTCTTTTTTTGGCTGTGTGTTTGAGGGTTGTGGTGGGAGACAGTAAATATTCCATGGATCACCCTTTACCAGTAGTATTTGTGGCATTGCCTGAGAGTAACCAGTACCAGCTGCTTCTGAGGAAAAAGCCTCAGTGGGCTTTTATGCAATTACTGATTAGGTATGGAATATTACTAGTGGTTAAAAATGGACATTATTTGCTAGTTCACTACAGCTGCATAGTCCTTCATAGATGGAGAAGCTTGTCTGGTTGAGAAGATAAGGATGCAAAGCAGGGTTGAGAAGTGTTAAATGACAAGAAAAGAAATCCCAAGGGGTAAACCAACACATAGGCAGAAAATACCCCATTTGAGATGACACACAAATATCAGGGAATTTCTGTAGGTGTTAAGATGTGCTGAACATTAGGTCAGGGAAGATATTGCAGAGGACATGAGTTTGGGACATACTAATGGCCTAATTGGAAAGACCAGTGAGAAGGTAAAGGTGTGACTGCGATCTGCTTTATAAAGTAAATCAGATTAAATGATTGCAATGGTCTCTTCTGGCCTTGAAATTTTGTATCTGTGTGAAACAGTTTCATTTAAATAATTCATAGCAAAGAGAAAATTCTGAACAATTGCACAGAAAAATTTCAGTACGAGCCAGCTAAGGACTCTGGGATTTGGTCTTCAATATCTGAGCTCTTGAACTTTGCTAATGAAAATATTAATAAGATTTTAATTCTAAGCTTCAAGCCTCATTGCAGACAATCATCAATGATATATTCAATTGTAAAATTCACAGAGGGCTTCATAGTTGTATAAATCATTCAATTAAAGAGAAACGGCATCACATGTCTGAATCAACTGAATGGAGGTTGAGTGGATTCAGTTTTGCAGTTTTATTAAAAATTATTTTGTGCAGAGATATTTGCTATTAATTTACAAAATGGAAAAAAAAACAGGAAATGATTTTTTGCTCGTGAACTAAAAAAGGAATATGTTAATTACCATGCATATTTCCAACGAGAATTATTTCCTTGTTTCTTAAATGTGTTTTGAACCCTCGGCAACCCACAATGTGGGGTTTTTTTGCCATGTGTTGCTAATCATGCAGTTTCCAACTGTTTCTAAGTGAAAAATTAGTGGTACATCTTTCATTTGAATGACATTTGGATGACAAGAACATTAGCATTGCTATGTCTGTGAGCAAACACACATTTGCTACCTCTGAAAATTGTGTGTACCTGCTAGTGCCATACATGGTTGTCCTCTACTTGCTCATGACAGGCATGTTTAGCCACAGTGAATACACACATATGGAATAGTCCTGGCTCCTGAGGTGATGTTTTTTTCAGCCTGCATCCATTACATTACTTCTACACTCCACTTGGGTTATGTTGGAAGGCAGAAGCTGCAGAGTGCATGCTCTCACACCTCAGATTACTTGCAGTGCTCAAAAGGTTAAACACCGCTTGTGAGAAGCAAAGATATAAATAAACATATGGCTATATAGAGCACGTGAGCAAGATGGATTGCTCAATGTGTTACAGGACCAATGGAAAGATGGAAAGAAATATGGCCTTCATTGTAATGATTGTGCTTCTATAGCCCGAGGAATCAAAAACATCATAGTGTTTATGCACAGTAATAAAATCTTAGCAGTAATTCTCTCCAGCCTCTCCATGCACAAAACCTGTGCTACAGTCTGTCCTCTGAATCACCTTTAAGGACAAAAAAATGAGTTGCCTTTCATTCCTCCTTAGGGAGGGATAAAGTTTGCCCTGTGAGACTCTTAATGTTGGTAGATAGCATGTAATGCATGGGTCACTGTGCAGGGGAGTTTCTGAAGTGCTTAGGAGCTGTCTATTTAGGGGCAAGTGGGAGAGAAGATGGTTTGGATCAAAGGTTTCAAATCTAATGAGTACCTGTTTAAAGATGCATCTCTTAATCATTAGTTTAATATTATTTGAAGCCAAAGGAAAATGCCTTATTAATCTGAATATGTGAAGACTCCAATTTGTCTGATTAAAACATCCTGACTGGGACTTTTTTCTTGTCTGATGGCAGAAGCAAAACACATCAGCCTCTTCTGCTCTAAACAAAACAAATGTTAAACTGTAGGAAGTAAATAAATACTGAAAAATCTTGATTCCATTCTTACTGGTGATTTGACAACTGAAAAAAGAAATCTTCAGCTGCCATCAGTAGTGATCCTCTCAAAGCCCTTTGTGACTGGTTTTCAGAGGTGAGTGGCATGGATGGCCTTTCACAGAGGAATTTTGTATTCAGAGAGCAAAAGTCAGAGTACCATGTTTAGTATCTGGGTGGCTAAATCTGCACTTTTGCATGAGGCCATCTCAGTAGAAGTCCATTCCTCTAGCTTACCAAGTTTGCATCCATCCATCAGTGTTCAAGATGCGTCTGGATTTGGTGCTGAGTGATATGGGTTAGTGGTGATGTAGGTAGGGGTTGGACTGGATGATCTTGAAGGTCTCTTCCAACCTTGATGATTTTATGATTCAATAATTCTATGATTGATTCTATGATTGAGTCTATGATTCTATGATCAGCAGTGATGTGGACCTGTGATGTGGGCAGCTGCAAGCCTATAAACAGTGATTGCCTGCAGAATCTCAGTTGCTGAATTAGCTTAATATCTCAAATATTTGATCTATTTTGGTCTAAGAATATTAATGTACCTAGTAAAAATGGGGCCAGGAGCACAGATGGTATTGATCAACACTGAACAGGGCTTGAAAGTGTGTGTTTAGGATGTTAAGTGAACTCCTGAATAGTCAAGAGCCAACAATTACAATTGGCAATGCCTGAGCATCCAGTCTCACCTGAAGGCTGGAGCTGAAAAGTACTCAACATCTCCAGCTGATCTCAGGAGTACCACTGTGAAACAAACCAAGAAAAGTAAATATCAGGAAATGATGGAGGCCACCAGAAAGAGGAGGGAAGATCTGGTTAGTGTTGAGGGGTGGAATTACCTGGTTTTGACATAAAGGATGGGATGGTGTGATGAACATAATACATCATAGACCTAGTCACTATACACAGTGGAGCATAGAGAGTGTCACCTCACTGATCTTGGTGACTTTTAGCTGTTAACTAAATGTTTAGCTCCAGGCCTTGGCAAAGCAGCTCTGTAGCTTTGACTAATGTAGAACAGCACCTTTGTGTCTAATATCTCCTAACATTTCTACTGCACCTTAACCTGCATGAACATACATTTCTATATGGCATGATATTGTTTTGGCACTCGTATAATAATGCAGATCAGATCCCATATCTCACACCTTTATTTAAGGTTCAGGTCAAGAAAATCTGTATATATGCTTCCTGTATGAGAGGAAAGAGAAAGCAGCTGGGATATGCTCAATGCATGCATGTTCTTGTAAACACATAATTGGCTGCTTGCTCTGCACTTGGGTGGAGCTGTAAATCAAAGCACAGTTATAAAGGTAAATGCTAATGCCGAGTGACACTCACACCCTGGAGGCTGGTAAGCAATAAATAAAGAGCTTTTCTTTCTCCTTAGATGGTGTTGATGTATAGGCTAATCCCAGGTCTGTAATTCTTCTCTCTATGCTGCATGTGTTTTTCTCTCTGGCTCCAGATGCTGGCATTTTGTTTATGAGGGTCTTGATGGGGTTTGTTCTGCTCCTGGGAGGTCTCATCTGTAATTTACTGCAACCAGATTTGTGAATCTGCTTAAGAAAAGTTATTCACACTGAGAACTTCCATTAATCCTAGGAAAAAGGATTTTAATCCGGGTATAATGGGGTTCTGAATGGTCTCATTTGAGACCGATAGTTTATTTCTCTGTAAGACCACCTAATCATGATCAAAAATCAGATCTTCCTTTATCAACCACAGGCATTTTTACTGCAAAGTGCTTTTTAAATTATTTCTTCCTACAAAATCTTTTTGTTTGTTTTTGTTCTTTATTTTGGTTGTTTTTTTGTTGTTGTTTGGGAGGGAGGGGAATAACAAAACAGCAAAACCAAACAACCTAAAAACATAAAAAAGTTTTTATTTAGTAGGGTTATTTTTTTTTATTATTAACCTCAAAGCATTTCTGCTCAAACCTGAAACACTTCAGCATGAGAAAAGGTCTCAGTTGCTGCAATGCACAGTTGATGTCTGTAACTAAACAACCCATACAATGTATTTTCAGATCTTCATGATTTTTTACATGATTTCGAATCTGGGTCCTGAAGTTTGGGGTGCAATGAGTCAGTTTTCAGATAAGCACCTACTTGCTGCAATATTATAGATCCAACAACCTGATGAAAACAAAGAGGTGTTCATGTAAAAGGGTCTTTTTTCAGGCATCATGAAACATGAAATCCAAATCTTTTGAAGGTCATACATATCCTTTTGACTGTCACTACTTCAAAACATTTAAAAATCTATTTTCTTTAAGTGATCTATTCCTTAGGAAGAGTGTATAATTTACCTGACATCCTCTATCATTTTGCTTGAGATAACATGTGAGTTGTGTGGTCAGCACTTGTCTTGAATATATTATCCAGCAACATAGTACAAGCAATTTTTATACAAAATATTTTATATAATATATTGTAGATTATATAGCCATATGTTATCTGGCTTCCCTTTCTCTGGATCTCATGAATATTTTGATATGATATCACAGAATGATATAATGGTTTGGATCAGAAGGGAGGTTCTGCACTAATCCAACCCCCCTGCCATGAGCAGGGACACCATCCACTAGACCAGGTTACTCCAAATCCCATCCAACCTGGCCTTGAATATTTCCAGGGAGGGGGCATCCACATCTGAGCATCCTGTGCCAGTGTCTCATCACCCTCATTATAAAAAATTTCTTCCTTATGTTCAAACTAAATCTATCTTCCTTTAGTTTCAAACTCTGTCCCCTTGTTCTATCACTCCAGGCCCTTGCAGAAAGTCCCTCTCCAGCTTACCTGTAGCCCCTTAAGGTACTGGAAGGTGCTCTAAGGTCTCCCCGGAGCCTTCTCTTCTCTAGGCTGAACAACCCCAACTCTCTTGGCCTTTCTTCATATGAAAGGTGCTCCATCCCTCTGACTGTTTTTGTGGCCCTCCTCTGGGCCTGTTCTAATAGGTCCATGTCTTTGTTGCACTGGGGATCCCAGAGTTGGATTCAGTACTCCAGGCGGGGTCTCTGGTGAATGGAACAGAGGGGGACAATCACCTCCCTTGACCTGCTGGCTCTGCTTCTTTTGAGGAAGCTCAGGATACAATTGGCTTCCTGGGCTGCAAGTGTGCATTGTTGGCTCATGTCCAGTTTTTCATCCAACGCTATCCCAAAGCCATTCTCCACAGGGTTGCTCTCAAACAATAGTAAAGACTGATACTGAGGATTGCCCTGATCCAAGTGCAGGACTTTGCACTTGGCTCTGTTGAACTTCATGAATCTTTCATGGGCTCATTACTCAAGACTGTCAGAGTCCCTCTGGATGGCATTTTTTCCCTTGAGTGTACCAACTGCAGCCCTCAGTGTCATCTGTAAACTTGCTGAAAGTGTGCTCAATCCCACTATCTGTCATTGATGAAGGTATTAAATAGTATTGGTCACAGTATAGACCCTTGAGGGACACCACTTGTTAGAGGTTTCCACTTGGACACTGAGTCATTGACTACAACTCTTTTGATGTAGCCATCCAGCCAATTTGTTATCCATCTAACAGTTCATCCATCAAACTCATGTCTCTCCAATCTAGAGGTAAGAATGTTGTGGGTGGCGATACCAAAAGCTTTACAGAAGTCCAGCTAGAAGACATCAATAGCTCTTCCATTTTCCACTGATGCAGTCCTGTCTAGGAGCAGCTCTATGGGGGACTTATACAGGCCCTGAAAATGACCCAGGAAGAAACCAGGCCATAAACCTGTTAAATGTGTGGTACAACATTGGATTCTGTCCATATTTAATTATCTGAAGCTGGAATTAGTGTGGTGGTAAGGAGAATATAGAGCAATGCACACTTGTCCTATGCCATTAATGTGGTTGATGTGAAACAGAGCAAGGGTTCTTATTTTAGTCTCCAATTTGAAAGATGTGAAGCATTATAAAAGACTCAAATGACTACAAATCACTGCTGAGATTCTTATGAGATGTAGGAAGCTGAGAGCCTCAGAGGATTGACTTGTAACAGGCATTTAGGTCCTGAAGACTGATTGATGTATCTTTTCACCTGAATGCATCAATGCCAGTAAGAAGGGCAAATCTGAAAATTATGTCATCATTCATTGGGGAAGTAGTTACAATGTGACATGTCAACCATCTTGATTCAACCTCAGCAAGCTGAGCATCAGAGTTTTTAATTTATTAAAAAGGCTGCTTTGTTTTTCCTTTTAAAAGGATTTTATAAACAGCATATTTGAAGGCTGGTATCGAGTGTCTTTTGCTTCATTAGTTTCTCTCACCCTATGCTATGACTTAGAACAAGGCAGGGAATTATAAGGCCATTATATGGATCATAACTACTGCTGTCAATAAAATATACAAGGATGAATTCAGAAAATAATTCCCTCTGGATCCAATAGGCAAATAAATTTGGGGTTTTTGGTGACTTTTATGTCTTTCTCTACAGTGAGCATTAGGCTGGGTCTACTCTAGACCTCGGTTTCCAAGAAGAGAGCATCTTTTTTCAACCAGTAATTTTGTCCTGGCAGGAAAATAAGAAGTAAGCCATTTCTCTAGGCTTTCTTGCCATCTGGCCACTTGATCAGAGATGCAACCAGAAAACATTTTGGATATCTAGAAACTGCAGACCAATAATCTGTATAGCCCAATCTGCAGTAACTCTGGCAAATTTTGGATTCATTGACTTTCCTGCACTAATCATTTACTGGGCCAATGCTGGTTGTCTCTGCTTCTAATGTGAGGGTCCAGGAAATGGACAGAGAAATGGGACACCCTTGGTTTATTCTACTGTGGCACATTGCAGTGTCTTCAGTCCTAGGCACTAAGGGTCCTGGGATTGTTCTAGGGAAGGAGGTGTGCTATGGCATGTCAGAATGGAGTCAATACTCTGTACCCCTTTACTTAAATTCTACTACTTGGTACCTGTAGTTATAGGCACACATAGTTTTATGTAGGACTATCATAACTCAGTTTCAGGGAGTGAAGGTCAGCAATGTTAGGGTAACCATTGGGTGGGGGATGTTTCTTTCTGCCTATGTTCAGTCATCCAGATGGTGAGGATGGATGGCAGCCAGTAACTGAGTCCTTGGATTCAGTTATTTTATCTTTTCTTTCTTTTTTTTTGAGTGTCACACTTACAAAATAAGATTTTAATGATGAAATGAAAAATTGATGATAGGGAGAAAAAGAGATGGTATACAATCTTCTCCTTTCAAAATGAAAACTTTTAAGTGGTTTATGTAAGTGTGAAAAAAAACAGATCAAACCTCTGTATCTGTTTTGTAAAAACAAACTGTGAAACTCCAAGGATCCATTTTGGAGGTGTTCTCTTTCCATTCCTTCATCATTGCACACCTTCCAAAAATTTATTGTACATTGGTACATCTCAGATTTGGGTCTAAATAGTTCAGGAGGAAATGACAGTGTGTTAGAAAGGGTTTGTGTTAGAGTAGCATTAGAGAACATGCTGACAGTTCTAGGTGATGTGGTGGGCTGGAAACAGCATGCGTGTAGCAGCAGGAATGCAGCTCACCTGACATTTATTATAGAATCATAGAACAGTTTGGGTTGGAAGGGACCTTAAAGGTCATCCAGTCCCAACCCCCTGTCATGGGCAGGGACACCTCCCACTAGACCAGGTTGATCCAAGCCCCATCCAACCTGGCCTTCAACACTTCCAGGGAGGGGGCAGCCACAGCTTCTCTGGGCAACCTGGACCAGGGTCTCACCACCCTCACAGCAAAGAATTTCTTGCTAATATCCAATCTAAATCTCCCCTCTTCCAGTTTGAAACTATTTGCTTTCCCCATGTCTTTAGCTGGGGTCCTACTTTCAGGGTCAAAATCAAAACTTCATTGGTCTTCTAAAGGACTGTTGAGGCATGTGGTTGGGAAAAAACCATGTGAACCAAAAAAAGACATGAAATATGTTACTGATCCAAAACCCAAGTCTGAACATTTCTAGCCAGCAGTGGTGTTACCTCTGCTCAGCAAATCCTGTGCTACACCCAATCTAAATATTTGAGCTCTCCGGATCTGCTCTGTACCTGCTGAACATGGCATGGAGACAGCTTTGGCTTTCTGTGCTGATGCATGGCACTGTGCCAACGGTCAGTAAGGCAAATGTAAGAACCAAGAGTGGTGCTTGGCCTCTCAAAGATTTCCACGAGGGTATTGACCAAATTTCCCAAGCATCTTTTGCTCTCCACACTGATTTTGCCTTTGCTTCTATTCAAAGATTCAGTACTAAGATCAAAGCACAAGATTTGAAAACACAAATTATAGGAGTCCATTAGTTTTCCTTCCCTAAAAAAAAATCTCACCAGGACATCAACAGTCCCCCAAACAGGAAAAAATTTCCTTTAAAGATTTCACAGTGCTTCCCCCTTCATGGTTTTGGGGACTGCCTCCTGATTTAAGTGTGCTTGGCAGAGGTAATGCTGATGAATTACCTTTTTTAACTGCACCAGGCTTCAGCAAGACTGCTGAACAATGCTAAAGGCAGAATTCATTGGGAGACATTAAATAGTAAAGTTTAATATATTGAAAATGAGTTTTAAATTGATTAAGGTTTATAAACAACACAAGCTTGGTTTTTCATTTTTTTCCAAGTTTGTTTTTACTTGTTTAATCTATTTTCTTACATGTCATTTTTTTTTGGGTACCTTTTATAGCTTGGCTTGATTGCTGTCAATTCATTTCTTTAGTGTAAGCAATTAAACGGTTGATCATTTTGCTGGCTTTCAATTATCTTCCTGTCTGACAATTGCTCCAGCTGTAACTAATTTTCCTTCTTTATGTTCGTAATCCCAGTCACATCAGCTGTGTCTTGCAGACAATGGGGATGTCAGGTGTTAGCTGAGGTAAAGGAGAGGGAGTTGGAGACGAGGCAATGATTGGAGATTTGGTCTCTTGGTTTGTGTTCCTGATTCTTTTTGCTGGTGTGAACTGAGACATGATCACCAGGGTAAGGGATGATATGGCTGAGACTGTGAACCAGTTTCCTGGTTGTTAGATGGAGGTGACAGATGGAGGCAGTCAGATGGAGCAGGCACTCATGTCTTGCTATATGTTTATAGGGAAGTTGCCTGAAGTACCCAATGCATAGATGGTTATGGAGTTTATGATATTTTGGGCTCAGGGCCTGCTGAAGTGTTTCTGGAGAACCTGAACCTATCCCTGAACCTTTGAGGGAACTGGAAAGGGTGGAAAAATACAGAATCCAAGACCTCAAACCTGGAATAAGGATTCAATTTACAGTCCCTCTTGGCTTGGATGGGTATACTAAAGAGTATAGTATATATACTTTATAGTATAGAGTATATATACTTTAGTATCCCCATCCAAGCCAAGAGGGACTGCTAGGTGAAAAACTGGCTGGAAGGACGGGCCCAGAAAGTTGTGGTTAATGGACCTAAATCCAGAGAGTGGCTGGTCATTAGTGGTGTTCCCCAGGGCTCAGTGTTGGGGCCAATTCTGTTTGATATCTTTATTGATGACCTAGATGAGGGGATTAAGTGTGTTCTCAGTAAGTTGGCAACCAACACTAGGTTGGGTGGAAGTGTTGATCTGCTTGAGGGAAGGAAGGCTCTGCAGAGAGATCTGGACAGGCTGGATTGATGGGCAGAGGCCAACAGGATGAGGTTCAATAAGGCCAAGTGTCGGATCCTGCNGGGGTGCTGGGTGACAGCTGGCTGGATATGAGCCAGCAGTGTGCCCAGGGGGCCAAGAAGGCCAATGACATCTTGGCCTGCATCAAGAACAGTGTGGCCAGCAGGAGCAGGGCAGGGATTGTCCCACTGTACTCGGCACTGGTGAGGCTGCACCTCGAGTGCTGGGGTCAGTTCTTGGTCCCTCACTTCAAAAAAGACATTGAGGGGCTGGAGGGTGTCCAGAGAAGGGCAGCAAAGCTGGTGAAGGGACTGGAAAACATGTCTTATGGGCAATGACTGAGGGAGCTGGGGATGTTCAGTCTGGACAAGAGATTTCTCACTTATCTGCCTCTGCGTGTTGCAATTACTTGGAAATTTCAAGTATTATTTTTCAGGGTAAAGCTTCAAGAGGTGGCTTCTCATGGCAGGAAGCTTAGTGCTGGAAACACTGTTCATGGTGTTCATGAAGCTCATGTGTTGGAAACAACTCATGTTGTCTCATTATGGACAAACTTTCCTGTTCATCCTGCTTCAACTATGTTGTAAATGCTTAATATTGAGCATAAGTGTCATGATGATTGAAGTCAGCAGCACTACACAGGGTCCTACAGGCAAAAGAGCTGGCAAAATGGAGATTACACACTTCTGAGCTCACAGCAACTGAGAATTAAAGACACCAAAGCAGCTTTGCCTTTTCTATCTGTGCAAGACACTGATTACCCTTTCAGTGCCTGCTGGAGACATCTGTGCAGCAGATAACTCTCCTGCGAAGGCTGAAGGGAGGTATGGATAAACTTGTGCCTGAGAGTATTGTGCTGTCAGGGAATCCTACTGTCAACTGCCTCATGCAGAAGCCCTTCTTCATGGCTCTCAGAAGAACAGTTTAACTCTAAAAATGCTTGTGAAGGCTCACTAAAGAATTTTTGCAGCTGGACTGAACACCCCCACCTCCCTTCCCAATAATGGAAAAGCTATTAAGGAATGAGAATAAAAAGTAAGCAATTGGAATTGGACCATGGGGGTTATGGGAGAAAATTTGTAATAGTGCTTCTGAGACAGAAGAGTGGCATTAACACTGTGTCTCACTATAGTACAGGACATGGGGAATATTTGCTATCAGTGGGGGGGATCTTTTCTCCACAGTTTTCAGACAAATATTAGTGTAATTAATGTAAAATGATATATTAATTTTACTTCATCAGGGAACTCTGTGAGAAACACAGTGGAGACAGTCTTGTCATTTCTAATACAGTTAGACTCTTCAGGTGAATACTTTGCAGGAGATCTATACAGTGAAGAAAGAAAGAGAGGTAACAGAAAAAGCAGAAAGCAGTTGTTTTCAAAGGGGTATCTATGGGATAGACAGAGGTGTCTGTCTGAAAACTGAAGGAGGGTTTGACTCCCATCAGTTAACATACTCGGTGAAATACTCTATAACTGTGGAATATTTCACTCCTGTTACTCATAATAACTCATCTCTCAGAGGTAGCAGAGGAAAGTCAACTTTTGTCTTACATTTTGGCAATAGTCAAATAACAAACTTGCTGTGCCAGGAGAGCCTCAAGGAAGTGAATGGGGAAATCTGGGTTGTTTTGATGATCATAGAATCATAGAATTATTTAGATTAATCATAGAATTATTTAGATTGGAAAAGTCCACCACTAAACCATCTCCTAAGTCCCATGTTTACACATTTTTTAAAAACCTCCATGGATGGTGACTCAACCACTTACCTGGGAGTCTGTTTGATGGATGCACTCAACGCCTTCAACAGATCAGAGGTATTTTGGTACAGGCTCCAAAGGAGATGAAGGCCTAAGCCATAAATGGATCAAGAACTCCCCTAGTTCCAATCTGTTCTCAGAAAACCCAAAAAAGAACAGAGTGACACGGTGAGGGTTTGGAATCTGATCATGCAATTAGCTCATGAATTGTCGGTGGCTTTTCCAAGTCTCTTTTATCAAGGAGCAAAGAAAGCTGTGGGTACAAGGACTCTCATGGATGCCTTTCCAATTGCATGTAATTTGACTACAAGCCAACTAGTTTATTCCATAAATATGACAGCCTAATATTACAGGGATCTGTGCAAAGCTGATGCACAGTTACACCTGTTTCAAAGACGTATTTTGGCATCCCAACAGATATTTATTTGAATGGTCTCCTACTGAGACCACCAGAAGGAACTGGCAGTTGATGGTAAATCTGTTCATAGCAAAGTCCTCCATACAAACTTGTCAGTTCATGTTGAAATGTGAATTTGCTGAATGGGAGGCATCTGATGGGGTCTGTTGGAAGTCTCCCCCTGTCATACAGAAAACTGGGGATGATCCAACAGTCAGAGCATCCATGCGGTGTGGGCTCTGTTCCTGGCTGCTGGTGCTAACTTCAGCTGGTTGTTTTGCTCCAGGTCCTCAGGAAGGCTCAGGGTTCACAGCCTTTAGATGTAATATTAGATGTTAATATATTTATAAAAACTCTTTGTATCATCTCTTGCAGCAGTGGCCAGGCTGAGTTCTAGCTGAGCTTTTGCTGGTGAGAGGTCTGGAAAACAAATCTTATGGAGACCACCTGAGGGAACTGGGGTTATTTAGCCTGGAGAAGAGGAAACTGAGAGGAGACCTTACTGCCCTCTACAACTACCTGAAAGGAGGTTGTAGTGAGGCTGGTGTTGGTCTCTTCTCCCAAATTGCTAATGACAGGAAGAGAGGAAATGGCCTCAAGTTCCATCAGGGGAAGTTTAGGTTGGAGATTAGGGAGAAGTTCTTTCCTGAGAGGGTGGTTGGGCACTGGAATGGGCTGTCCAGGGAGGTGGTGGAGTCACCATCCCTGGGGGTGTTCAAAAAATGGGTTGCTGAGACACTTGAGGCCATGGTGTGATGGTCTAATGGTTAGGAATATGATGGGATAAATTTTGGACTTGATGACCCTGGAGGTCCCTTCCAACCATAATGATTCTATGATTCTATGATTCTATTCTATTTTAGGTGTGAAATGGAAACCTGTAACTAACTCGGTCACCTCCAGCTCTCTCTGATCACTGAAGTGAAGAAGTAATGAATCAACTTAGTGTCTATAACTCCTTACCCATTGAGGGTACCCACAGCAGCTACTCTTTTAGCTGAACTGCCTAAGTTAGTTGCCTAAAATTGAGGCTGAGGTACCTGAGCCTGAAATCAGTAGGAATTAGACCCTAAATAACTTTGAAGGTCACTCACTTTGTCCAGTTTTTCGTATTTAAAATGTGCCTATGTCACATTTTCTTATCTCTGAAAAATGTCAATCTCACTATAGACTGTAATCGGGCACTGGGATGTGTGCACTAACAGGTAGTACAAAAAGCATTGTTGCTTTTCTTATTATGGACTTACTCCACTTAGGTGACAACTGAGCCAGATAGACCTCATCCATCCCTTACCTGACAATTTTTTTTTGACTGATGTCCCTCCCCAGGTATGGGTAATTGTGACTTTCTCCAATGATAGAATCATAGAATCATTATGGTTAGAAGGGACCTCCAGGGTCATCAAGTCCAACCTTTATCCCATCATATTCCTAACCATTAGACCATTAGACCATGAATGGTCTTACAACAGCTATGGAGATAAATATTCTGGTGGTATTACTGACAGATTTATATCACCTGAGAAATATTTTCTCTGAAATAAATTAAAATAAACATACTTGGGAAAAGAAACAAACAATTTAATTTTGCCTTTTATTTTAGGATCACTTTTCAGCTCTACTCCAGAAACTGAGTCTGTCAGGAATGCCCATTTGTTCATATGCCTAACAAGATGAGTATGGTAAGACAGTCAGAAAGTGCAAAGTAAATCACAGGTAGGGTGATCATCCTTCAACTCCAATCTTAGACATCTCTTTCCTTATAGTAAGACAAAAAGCCTAACATTTCAACAGATGCATTTTAATAAAACTTGAATTAGCTAAGCTGAGTTGAGCTAGAAGACATTTAAACAAGTTGCTGGGTTGTCATTTATACGTTTATTTCTTTTTTTCTACCTTATTTTGCATAGTAGCTTCCTTTATGCTATTTTTTATAATCCTTGCTAGCAATGATCTTCCTCTAATTTATTCCATGTTAAAGTACATATTGTGCTTTAAACTCTGGTATAAGTTTTTATAAAAAATGAGTTTCAGAGCTCATTCAGCAAATTTTGCTGAGAGTATTTATTGTTATTTATTTATTGAGCACTTGGAAAAACCTCAACAGTGTGGTCCAATTTCTCATTTTGGTGGTAATGATGGTTACGTATATATTTTAGTCCTATCGGTGGATTTATATGCAATACATCTACTGCTCATTCATATCAGTAATGTATATACACACACATTACTATTCCAATAATACAGCACATAAGTCATTCCAGGTTATTATAAATGGACTCAGAGATCCAATACATCATTTAGGTCCTTTAAGACTCCCAACTATAAATCTCTGAGTTGTTTGACATG
Source organism: Aegotheles bennettii (assembly GCA_013398125.1). NCBI lineage: Eukaryota > Metazoa > Chordata > Aves > Caprimulgiformes > Aegothelidae > Aegotheles > Aegotheles bennettii. Next base: position 216,271 of record VZRW01006185.1, on the reverse strand, counting down.
AACTTCTGCCATTTATTTCCCCTAGGAGAGATTAACTGGGAATATTTTGGCCCAAGTAAGCCTAAGATGTACTCTATCCATGTTAACTTTATCTGGAAAAGCTTTGTCGTATAGGCTCAGGTGTCCTTACTGGAAAAGAGATGCCTACTCTTATCAGGTTTAGTGGAGCTCTAATGATAGTATCAGTGTTTGCATAACAAGAACAAAAATATACACTGTGTCATTGAAGAAATCCGGGTACTTCCTATCTCTAAATTCTCTGATGGAAATCATAGAAGAGTCCTTTACCCATCACTGATTTTCCTTCAGCAACTGTTGCAGAAAGTGTTAGCACTGAGCAGTTAATTTTTTATATACAGTCAACCACCATGTAATAGGAGATATGTGTCAGCAGGGTACAGATACACATCAGTAGTCTCATTGTAATCCAGAAATCTTTAAATTGTCACTCTCTAATGGAACAAGAAATGAGTATTCTAAATTCATAAAGATTTATAAACATTCACTGATGCCATCTGACAGATATATGCATCACCTGCAGTTTTCTCATTCTTCATCTCTCTCTTATGAGCCATGGGAAAATGATGTTCCTGCACCCTTACTTCAGGGGTGAGAAATCTTAAGGGCAGGCTAGAGAGTCTGAGTGAACTGGATGACAAAAAATGAAACACAAAGGAAGAACAAGCCCCTTAAATTGATAAATTGTGAGGCCAAAAAATTGCATAGGAGCTTGCATTGTGGATGACTGACTTGCCTTGTGTTTGACAGGGTAGTCACTGGGTGCCCTTATTCTAGGGCAGAGAGATTGTTGTGTGGCATTGGAGTAGTGTACAACATTCTGGGTTTGAATAGTCAGTAAAAGGCAAAAGGGTTTTCAGAAAACTGTTTTTCTTGCTCGTGTAAAGCTGATGTTTCGTTATAGAAAGCAACACGCTCCACCCACACACAGGTGACATGTAAATGTCTTAAAACTGTATTTTGGGATATTGCCTGCAAAGAAGGAAGTTAGCATTCACTCCTGAAACTGGGAAGCATTTCCATTGAATTTCATTATTATCATGAATCAAACTTAAAATAATCCACACCTGAAAACACTATTTTTCCATTAGAATTCATCCTTATAGCCCTATATTGACTCCACTTAACTGTGTTTGACTAAAATGGCATCAAAGCTTGATGTGACAAATGGAGAATCCATCATTTCCTGCAGGGAGTTTGCTATAATCTGGTAATCTTCAACCTCACAAAAAATTATGATGGACTTCAAGTAGGAAATGGTGTGGCTTTAGCTTCCAGCCAGTTTTGGTCTGCATTCCTTCTCCAGACTGAAGGGTCCTATTGCATCCATATTTCCCCTGCATGAATTTTCTTATTTTCTCTAATCAAAACACTTTTGATTTCTCTTTTTGTTGATAAGCTGAAAATATTTGATGCCCTTTACAATTCTAATGGTGGCATTTTTTTTCCATCCCTCAGACCTGGCTCTTTCTCTGTACAGAATGTTAAATTATGCATCTGGCCAGATGTGGAAATGAAATCACCTTTCACTATATAACTAAGTGTTGGAGGGTATTATTTCCCTGAAAGCCTATGTGATCTGCTGATACAATAGTTACAGAGCTCGCATTCACTAGACATCAATTCCTTCATTTCTCTTCATAGAACTGTGTTTGGCTGTATTGGAAGATCTGTTGCTCACACAGTTCTGTCTTAGTCAGTAATCCAAATTTCTCTGAGTCCAGAGACAAATACATCTATCATATGAATAAGAAATAGGAAACTGATGTGGCTACTCCCCAGTTGTATTCAGAAAATTGCTCTAAATCAGCATTAGTTAACGGGTCATGGAAGAAATACAATCTCTTTCAGCCTCTCCATTAGTCCTGCTTCTGTCTTTTCATAATCTGTCAAGCTTGGTGTTGTCTATAAACAACATCAACAATGTTGGGTTTTGGTGTTTACTACATGATCACTGATTTGGATATGAGAGTGGGTCTGGTTGAGATGCTGTGTAAGGCTTGCTCTTGGTACTGAGATCCCTCAGTGTAACCTGTCTTCAGTTTCTATGTCTGTAGTCCATAGGGGTATTCCTGTCCAGATATCAGGCTCTGCAGTACTGAATGCCTCACACAAATCTTATCTTACCATGTCTGTGCAGATGCTTTTATCAAGGACAAGGACAAGAACAAGAACATGAACATATGCTTGACACTCCATACTTATTATTATACTAACAAATGTGTACGGAGTTTGAGTAACGCAACTGTGAAGTAAGTGATTGTTCTTACTCCTATAATATAGTTCAAGGAACTGGGACATTCATAAAAGAAAGCAACAACTCCTAGGTGAGGCTGAGTTGATAAAGGACATTAGATTTCCTAATTTCCACAACGACCCTACTCATAAATCCAGACACCTCCTTCTGAAAAAAAGGTTCAAAAAGGGAGTCTTCATAAACCAGTGCCTCTGTAGAGGAGCACATCAGCATGTGTCTAACAAGGGGACTTTGATGACAAGATCTTGGTTTCAGACTAGATTCCTTGGATTTGATAGAGATGAGACCACAAGTGTAATTACCTATAAAAGAGAAAAAGGAAATGGAATTGTAATGCGTTCAAGGAAGAATTCATTAATGATCACCATTTATTTAATCCTACCCCAAACAAAAAAATAGTGCTGAGGTTTTCTCAGGGTGTGTGTGTATGTGTGTATGTATCATTCCAAAGTACTTACGTTCTCTAAATGAAAAGAAAACACAGTGGCAATGCGAGGTGGTCAATAAGAGATTATGTTAAGCAAACAACATGCATCTGTGAAATGTATTTGTGACTGACGAACACGAGTATAGCTGCAGATAACTCCATCAATTTGTGCTAAGTTTTAGCCTCTTGTGATTAAATTGGGTAAGTTACCAGCTACAAGTAATTTGTAATTTTAAATTAGTACAAGGCTCATGACATTTCTCTTTTGGGACTGTTCCAGTGAGTAGTTCACTGCCATCACCTACACATTTAAATAGGTAAAGCGGCTTTAGTCAAACTCTATCCATCAGTTACCTCTTCCTACTGTTTTCTTGGAAGCGAAAAATGAGATACAGAAGGGGTGCAAAGGCAAAATTTTGCTGACAAATCTTCATGTTTTCTGAGTGTTCATTATTTCTGCCTAATCCTGGTTTTCCATGGAGAGATGTAAGAACTGGTGAGTGTTTTATTTGCCAACTCCTCTGGACTGGAGAAAGTGTTTATTGGATGTACAAACAGAGAAAGCTGTGTGGAAGTTTAAAGATGTTTTGATGGGCTTCTGTCAGTTAGCATCATCTCTGCTAGCTGCCAGTTTGGTTTCCAGTATGTGGAAAGGAAATCATAAGGAAAGCAAACTGAAAGAAAGAGGAAACTTCATGGGCAGATTTGCCAACTTCATCCAGTGGGAATGACCTCCTGTCCCATGGCTGAATGTCACCCTTACCCCACCAGTGCTGTTTTTGTGATCAGATTGAACCAGAACAACTTCTACCTCCTCTGCTTTTGAAGTCTGTTTCTCAATACATTGTGGTAGGTGAAGAGATGAGCAGTAATGGAGTGGGATGGAAGAGAGACAAAAAGTAGGAAACCAAGGTTAATTGTCTCTGGTTCTCCTCAGAAAGTGAACTCATTGCCAGGAGGCAAAGTTTGGTATTATTCTGCCTCAATCCAGATCATAGAATCACAGAATGTTTTGGGTTGGAAGGGACCATAAAGATTATTTAGTTTCAAACCCCCTGCCATGGACAGAGATACCTCCCACCACATCAGGTTTCTCCAAGCCCCATCCAACCTGGCCTTGAACACTGCCAGAGAGGGGCAGCCACAGCTTCTCTGGGCACCCTGGGCCAGTGTCTCACCACCCTCACAGGAAAGAATTTCTTCCTAATATCAAATCTAAATCTCTCCTCTTTCAGTTTAAAAGAGATTCCCCTTATTTTATCACTCCATGCCCTTGTCAAAAGTCCTTCTCCAGCTTTCCTGTAGCCCCTTCAGGTACTGGAAGGTGCTCAAAGGTCTCCCCAGAACCTTCTCTTCTCCAGGCTGAACAACCCCAACTCTCTCAGGAGATCATGTTTATATATTTTTCTAGACAGAACATTGCAGAATCAGGGGGTGGAGGAGCCTTGACACAGTTACCTACTGGTCACATCATTCTCTGGGTTGGTGGGAAATGTGGGTTTGAATCCTTAAGCAAAATCATATTGCAAAAGGATACGTACAAAGTTCTTCTCCCTCTGCCCTTTGTCAGAACAGTGTAGAGCTCAGGGATCCAGAGGAGGACACAAAGTTGATCTGGGGGCTGAAGCACCTCCTGTACGATGACAGGCTGAGAGAGTGGGGTTTGTTTAGCATGGAGAAGGGAAGGTTCTTCAGAGACCTTAGAGCAGCCTTCTAGCACTTAAAGGGGGCTTGTAGGAAAGATGGGGAGGTACCCTTTCTCAGGGACAGATTAAGGGGTAATGGATTCAAACTGAAGGAGGGTGGATTTAGGTTGGATATTAGAAGGAAGTTCTTTACTATGAGGGTGGAACAGATTGCTCAGAGAAGCTGTGGCTGCCCCTCCCTGGCAGTGTTCAAGGCCAGGTTGGATGGGGCTTGAAGCAACCTGGTCTGGTGGGAGGTGTCCCTGCCTGTGGCAGGGGGGTTGGAACTGGATGATCTTTAAGGTCCCTTCCAACCCAAACCATTCTATGATCCTATAATCCTGTGAATGAGATTATTTTCACTGAAACATCTATGGAACAGGAAATCACCCAAAAGAGAAAAAATGTCAGGTTATCTAGTCTGTACTTCCAGTATTTGTATCTTTTGATCACGAACAGGAACAAAGCAATTCTGTGATTCTGTGAAAGCAGTCAACTGCTATGAGGTATTATTTAAACGGGTCGTTCAGGAGACCGAGCTGTCAGATAAGTACATCTCTTGGGCATCACCATGCTCCAAAGAGTGGTCAGATTAGAAAAACTGTACAGCCAGTTCATTCTCTGCTTTGATGAATACAGTGCCTTATTCCAAAAATCTGGTCTTCTTTCACGTCTTCATTTTTTAACCACTTTCAGCCTTTGCAGAATTTTCAGGTTTAGCAACACTGATGTGATATTTACATCCATATTGTTAATGAGAATATGGAAAAGTTGCTGGGTTCATACTGATCCTGCCAAAATTCCCTAAAAACACTTCTGTTTGTTGGTGATTAACTAAATGTTAACTACTATTTGTGGCCTATAATTTAGTCAGCCCTCAATTTATTTGATGGGTGATTTGATGGGTGATCTATAACATACCACAACATAATTAAAAAAAATCTCCTCTTCAGCCAAGCTGGGGACACCGTGGGGAAAACAGGTTTCAGAAAGGGCCAAAGGCAACAGAGGCAGAGGAGGGGGAAGCCAAGGAGGGGCTGCAGGCCTGGAGCAGGGATCTCCTGTAGGAGCTGTGGCTGTGGGGCGCCCAGGTGGGAGCAGGATGTACCTGAAGGGCTGCAGCCTGGGCCCTGTGAGGTGGGAACGGGGGGAAAAGGAGGTGGTGGTGTTTTAATTTTTCTTTCTTTTTTTTTTTTCTCACTACCCAAATGCATTTTAATTGGCAATAAATTTAATTTCTTTTCACCCAAGTCAAGTCATTTTTTCCCATGAATCAAAGAATTATAGAATGGTTTGCATTGGAAGAGACCTTAGAGATCATCTAGTTCCAAGCCCATAGGTTGTTGGTAAATATCTCCCCATATTTATGTTGACCCATGAGCTTTCTCATCCTATATTCTCCCGATCCTCTAAAGGAGAGGGGATGAGGGAGCGGCTGGATGGGTGGGGAGCAGCTGGGCAGCCCTGGCTGCTAACCCACCACAGTTGCCCATGCCATGGCACTCTCTGTTCCTGTGCTCCTCTTGTGCTGCCAAACCAGGAGGCAAGTAAAGGCTTTCCTTGTTTGATGAGAGCACTGAGGCAAGAAGTTGGCTCTAGTTTTGAGGAAAGCAACTGGGAAAGTTCTGGGAAGAAGAAGTCCCCTCTGGAGGAGATGCCGCCACCAACACCCCACTTCTTGCTCAGCAAGTTGAGTTCCTGGGGCTGAAGAATCCCTGTGTGGTGGTCCATGTCCTTCTCTCCTCCCACCAGCCTATCTTCTTGAAGGAAACACTTGATGAGAAAGCCTCTTGGCTTGCCTGTGCCCTTCCTTTGTGTCTCCTGAGAGCAATGGAAGGGCAGAAGAGAACCAACATGGTGGAAGACATTTCTGGGAGGAATTTTTCCCTATCTTTGCATGGGGCCACTGGAAGCAGAACAACCACACACAGCCAGCCTGTCCTGGCTATGGAAACACAACTATGGTGAGTGGAGCACTGCTGCTGGGCAGCTGCCATACCTGTAGGGTGCAGGAATGGCCTCGTGTTTGAATAGAGCCCTGATGGGGGAATGCATGGCAAGGTGTGTACAGACATGCATGTTTGACAGGTGGAGTGTTTCATCTCCTGAGATATAATTACATGAACAAATGTTGTATTTCTTATTGCAATATGCATATCTTTCAGAAACTTCTGCAAACATAATACCCCCAAATTGCCCCATAGTAACACTCTAGCAACAGTGTAGCTTAATGCAACACCTCACAGAAAGAAGATGAATTTGGTTAAACACAACTAATATCAGTTTCTCACACTCACAAGCACTGAGATGCTTCTAAACAGCCTGCCCAGCATTCAGGCACTAAAACATCTGTATCCAGGATGGCTTGCAATGATGTGGAGGACAATGAACTCAGTTTTTGAGCTCCTCCCCGCACTTCTTGGTTTCTCCTTAGGTGTGTGATGGTGTTTTTGGATGTGTCTCACTCTACAATTCAGGAGCTGACAGCGATTTCCCTCTTTATCCTGTCCCACCTCTGTGAGTCATCAGGATTTAGTCCTTGCCTCTGTTTCAGATCTGGCTTTCATGAGAAGCTGCAGAAAGTTGTGTGCTAGGATCTCGATGACCTGTTACTGTAAGTGTCAGCAGTATATGCCATTTTGCAGCCCTTCTTCTTCTGGTGTTTTGCACCTCTGCATTCACATTCATTCTACATTCATACCAATATTTTTTTTTCTAGAATTTATCACAGCCCTAGAAGATTCCTGGGCTTCTATTTTCTAATACATTATAGACATATTGGTACGTGCTGGCAAAAAGATGATAACTACCTCCGGTGATTCATAATGTTTCGTCTCACAGATCTCCCAAACTCCTGGTATTTCAGCAATATATTAGAGTTTCCTCCTTCCTGGCCCAGGAAACATAAGACTATTACAGTTTACTTCCTTCTACATAATGATTTTGTCTATAAATTCTGATCTGATCCAATCTTCATATTCTATTTTATGAGATTCTGCTGAGCTCTATTATGTGTCTTGCTACTTTCTCATCCTCCTTTATTCACTTTATGTTATCCCTGTTTATCCAAGAAAAAACAAAAATGTTTGAGAGGAAAGGGAAGAGTTGCTTGCTGTTGATAGGACATACAAAAAGAAATCTGTTGAGTAACGAAAAGATGTATTCCTTTTATTTTTAAACAATATTCTAAATGCTCTTTCTGTGAGTTGTCATAAGACTTGTTCACTGACTTTGCAGCTGCATACTTATCAAGGGCTACCTCATTGGTTAATCAGAACTTTATTGGTTGCATTAGAGATTTCAGCTGACATCAGATAGAGACCTTCATCCAAATTCTCTGTGCAGCTTTCATAGTTGGGAGTGGTGGTTGTCTCATCCTGAGATTAGCAGCATAATGATCAAGCCAAATAGTTAATATGAAGTTCAGTTCCACAAATCCCCAGTATGCAAAAGTCAAGGTTGTTCAAAGGAAAATTCAGTTGTGCAAGAATGAGGCAGACATTTTTAATGAGCTGATTTTAATAAGAAGAAAGTTGTTTCCTGCATGATTCCATCACAGAGCATATTTCATGCAATGATAAATGCTGAAACGTAATTTCAGAAACCACACAAGTTTTGTATCTTCAGTCTCATGTTCTGCTGGTAACAGCTGGAGAAAAACTATTTCATAATGATACTCATACATTGTCTTCAGATCATTAGGAGAATTTGGCAATTTGCTTCAGAACCATTAGAACAACCATGAAAATCTGCTGAAAAATTGTAAGAATGTAAATTGCCCAAGACAGATTAAACCATTAAAGACCACCTCTTAGAACCTTTCTATAACGTGTCAATCTAAAGGATGAGGAAATATATAGCACCATCTTGCATACTGTAATGGTCTCACAGGTAGCAGTAGCAAGCCACGAGCAAGAGCATTCCTCACCACCTTCCCTGTCTGGATGAAACATAGCTCAAAATACAGTCTTTTATTCACAATCCTGTTGACTGCATCCTATGGTCTTTGGGGCAATCCCTTAGTATTTTTTCCTTATTGTTCACATGGATGGGTTCCTCTGAAGTTAACATGTTGCTCCGGTTTTCCTTTTTCCTGGCAGTGTTGCATCTTGTAGCACTGTGCAGAATCCAAAATCTGCATGGTCATTTCATTGGGCTGGCTGGATGCAGGGCCTCTCAGTATGGCTCTCACAGTTGGCTTCTTCTTTTGCACATGGTGGAGGTGACACAAGGCACCTGGTGTCCTCTCTGGTCAATGTGACCAGCAGGTCGAGGGAGAGGATTCTCCCCCTCTACTCCACTCTCACGAGACCCCACCTGGAGTACTGTGTCCAGTTCTGGGGTACCCAACATAAGAAGAACATGATGCTGTTGAAGCAAGTCCAGAGGAGGTCACAAAGATGATCAGAGGACTGGAGCACCTCTCCTATGAAGATAGACTGAGAGAGTTGGGGTTGTTCAGCCTGGGGAAGAGAAGGTTGTGGGGAGACCTTAGAGCACCTTCCAGTACTTGAAGGGGCTACAGAAAAGCTGGAGAGGGACTTTTGACAAGGGCAGGGAGTGATAGGACAAGGGGAAAGAGTTTTAAACTAAAGAAAGGTAGATTTAGATTGGATATTAGGAAGAAATTCTTCCCTGTAAGGGTGGTGAGACACTGGCCCAGGTTGCCCAGAGATGCTGTGGCTGCCCTCTCCCTGGAAGTGTCCAAGGCCAGGTTGGATGGGGCTTTGAGCAACCTGGTCTGGTAGGAGGTGTCCCTGCCCATGGCAGAGGATTTGGAACAAGATGATCTTTAAGGTCCCTTCCAACCCAAACCACTCTGTGATTCTGTGATTCTATGATACAGATCCAGACTGGGTGCCAGATTTGGCCAGAGCATGATTTGTTCTGCCTTGGCCTATGCACACTCATTTCCTTCAGATGAATGCCAGTATGTGGATGTGGATGGGAACACAGAGCAGCATGAGCTCCTACAAACCCCAAAGAGTCCCTGTGTACAGTTATGCCTGGGGGGTTTTCGTCCATATCACAAATTTCCAAAATCTTATCTGGGAAGTTAGATGGGACCTATCATCTGGCTCATAGTAGGTTCCACAAATCCTTGAGGCTCAGTTTTAGTTCATAAGGGTCCTGCCTTTCCCAATATCTACTACCCAATGCTTCAAAGACTTTATGAACACTTCTTTCTAAACACAACTTCAGTAGAGCTCTGGAAACCAGGGACATGAGCTAGAAATTGTCTATAGGATTTAGCATCTTCATTTTTTTCTGTGAGAAAGCAGTCTTTTAGTAGGGTTACTAGAAAAAAATACAGAATTGAAGCAAACCGTGAAGAAATAAAAGGGAAATTCGTAAGGAGGATGATGCATCCAGTTACAATTTGAATCCCAAACTGTGTGGTGTTACATGGAACTGCAGTCTGGCATTACTTCTCATTCCATTTGCTGGGCCCATCAAGGAAAGTAGACCAAAGCATGCATTAGTCCACTTTTTCACTTGGCATTGCTGTATCCATCAAGCTGTTTCAAATAGCCTGAGAGTCATTTCTTATCATGATGATTTTCCTTTTAAGTTAGGCCAAGTCAAGTATGAACAATTGAAATTAATTATTCAATGAAAACGAAGGATGAAGTATGATCAAGTTTGGTTGTTTTGTTTGTTAGTTTGTCTTTTCTCCTCTCCAGGCACTTCTATTCCCCAGGCACCACCCTCCTCTTGTGTATGGCATTTTGAAAGGCAATGACAGATTGTAAATTCAACTGAAGGTTGCTGAACCATTCAGTAGAGTCAAGGGAGGCCTGATGAATTTCTTCTACATGTCCTGCATAAGCGTGTATTATACAGTCGTTAACAATATGAGTGATAGTTTGAAGTTTGTTGCAGTTGCAGTGCGATCAATCATTGTACCTCTGTTTATATGGAAAGTCTCTGCAACTCCTGTGAGTTGCTTAAATGCCATTGTGCATAATCTAGTATCCTTGAGGTAAAACAAATCCTGGCCGTATGTTTGTGATGTTGACAATCAGCTTCAGCTTCAGCAATAGGAGTGTGTGAATATAGTGTCCAGGACTGCTTGAGATGCTGTAGGGCATCTGAGGCAGCGATGTGTGGTGGTTAGATGTGACTTAGGCTTGTAATACATCAATGCCATTGGCGTGGCAAATGGAGGTCCTTTCATATTATTATGGAGTGATAGATCTTTATCGTCCATGGCAGCCTGGCATTTCCTTAAAAGAGTTGGTTTAAAGTACCAGAAATTGGAAAAGAAAAACTTCAGATAACCTATACAGAAAGGCTGAGGAGTGCAGACTTTGTTCAGATTGTTGTTTTTTTTTTCTGAATTTGAGTCCTGCAATTCTGGTGAAAAGATGTGCTCTTCTCCATCTGCTGATTGGGATTATACAAAGTGATTTTGCACACAAACTTCTAGACCCAAAGTTTAACACCTGCTTCCACTCATAAAGCCTGTCCTTGTTGCTTTTTTCACTGACAAATTAAAAAGGAAAAAAGGGTCCTAGTTGAATCTGTTCTCCACATGTTTGGTTAGAATGAATAGCATTAGGAAGGGAATTGGATGCTCTGAGGTTGACCAAAAGTTGTGCTTCAGTCTCTTCCGAGAGGACTTAGTGGGTGAACTAGATGTTCAAGAGGTCGAAGCGCATTCTGGACTAACACATACTCATGTCCCTGAGTAGCATATAGATATGGTAGAGTTTGTCTCTTAAGCCACAAAGGGCACCAGAATGGGACAGGAATTATGTCTGTACCAGTAAGCTAAACACTGCCAGGGTACATTTGCCAATCCAGAATGCAATTGCTTTACAGGGCAAAGCTACAGTTGTAGCCAAACCTGCAATGAAGCAGTCTGGACAATCAGAAGATTGTCTCCAAGAGTGTGCTCCAGCCTGTTCCCACTAAGTTTACTAAGGTGTACAGGAATCCAGTTTGGACTACAATAGCTCTGCCTTCAACACATTGCTGAAAGTTAGGGAAACCGAGGCACAAAATTAACAGTCCTAGGCAAATGACAAAAGTATCTTAGAGTCTTTTACTCCTGGTATATACAAGGAGACAAAGATGGAAAAGTTTGATTTGGTATCCTGCAGTGGTATGCAGTTTGAATGCCAGCTAATGAAGAAGACAATAACACTGTGCAAATACTGGTAATGTGTAAACAATTAAGGCAGAGAAGAAACAAGTCAAGGGACCATCATGAATAAGCAATTAGAGGTAAAGCAGAGGACAATGTAGGCTCTATATCAGGAGCTTTTCATGGGAAATACTGGACCACTTCTAATTGGAAGATTTAATGATTGGAGAGATTATGGAGTGGAAAATGGCTTTGGAGCCTGGGAGACTGATTTATAGATATACATGGCTTAAGGGAGCTATTAAGATTATCTGTCCTAATTTTCTTCAGTGTTTACTCAGGGCTGGTTAAAGTTTAGATAAGATGGACAGGTATAAAGACTGTTTAAAAATCTTTACTTCTTCCCTGAAGCTTTTCCTTATTTACAGTAAACTTTGGCTTAAGGATGGTTATTTTGTCATTGTATTTCTTTTCTCATCACCTGGTTGATGTAAAAGGCACTGTTGTTTAATATGAGAGTGGTAGGTACACCTTCACCCTTTGAAGACTGGTGGTGTGACAGACTACACTCAAGTGACTGCCAAAGACAACTGTTACTAGCCCCAGAAACATGAAGTCTCAATGAATTTTAGCATTTAAAGTGGACCTCACAGCAGCTGCTACTGCATACCCACAGACCACTCAGCTTCCTACAAAAAACTTCAGCAGCCTGGGAGCAATTTTCTGGATCAGATGACACAAAAGGCCCACAGAAGATATATTAGGAGACATGTGCCTGGGCGTGACATCTTTCTACTGCTGTTGATGGGATAGGAGAAGTCCTGGCAACAGCAATGAGCAGGGAGCCGCTCCAGCTCTGGAGTGCAGGAGTTGGGGATGCCACCTAGGAATGCAAACCAAAGAGGAGTACTGGAAGAAACATTTCGTTATCAACCATGCATAACATGCTAGTGGGGGACATAACTCCTCCAAGTAGGTTTTTCTTTCTTCTTTTTTTATGTACTTCTTTTGTATGTTCATTATTTGCTAAAAGTCAGAATGACTTTCAAATCATTTGGGCTATCTGAAAACTTCCCACAGAGATTAAACTTCTCCTTTTTCTGTGTGCACACCATCAGAACATCAATCTTCCTTCACCTGCTACCATACTGAAGTATTTTAACTGGATATCTTTGTCAGATCTCTGCTGACATGTGTCAAAGCATTCCTGAGGAATGACTCATTTTCAAATGGCTCTCCCACCTTTCTGTTCTCCCTTCACTCTTTCTTTTGCTCTTACTCTCCCTGTCTCCTTAAATTGCATGCTATAAATAGCTCTTGAAGAAGGAGAGTTTGACAAGCAGTGCATTTCATAGGAAGCAAGGGTAGGATGTTGCCAAGGCTGGAATTTACTCTAGAAGAAAGTGAATCCAAGCTGGTTTTGTACAGTTCTGAGTATGACTGTCATAGTCCATCAGACCAACAACCTGTCCTGATTGCTGTCATGTTTATGATGGTGATTGGTTATCTCACTGACCATTTTCCATGCCATTCTTAGGAAGAAAGTTTCTTTCCAATCCTAAGTATTTCCCGTTAAGCCATTTAGCTGTTGTAGTACCTGAAGACTGATCTTATGAATCTTTATCTTACCTATACATAGCTTGGGGACCACATTGGTAATCTGATGCTGGCTGTTAATAACACCCTGTTATGTCTCCTGAGATCATGAAATGTTGAAAATTATATTCCTGTGCCAAAGAAAAGTCTCCTGAACTTTCTTTGCATTTCAATACTTCTGGCTGCAAGTTTAAGGCCTATGAAGAATTGGTGGTTTCTGTTGAGGTTTCCCCTTTGTTTGCATCGGAGGTCAAGAGCAAGCCAGTTTTTATTGAACACATTTCCACAGGGTGCACAATCTTATCACTGGAAAAGGACTACTACCTCCTGCAAGGGTACCCCCTGTTCCCCTCTGACTTCTGTGTTCCTGTCTACCCTTTTGCTCACCTTGTGGCACCTCCTTGGAGGAGACTTTACACATATGTATTCAAAGCTATAGAAAATTGTCTGCCAAGACTCTATTCTTTCAGATATTTTATACTACTAAATGGTGTGAGATTGGACTAATCTTTGCCCTCTCACACGTCCACACTCTGTAAATTGAGTTCATATGATTTGGAGGAGTAAAAACCAGTCTGATACCACTCCTGAATATCTCATCAGCCTAAAGACAGTTTGAACCTAAGGTCTTTGTGGGTGCAGTTACTTGCTTTCATTGTTTCTGAATTTGTTATATTGAAGTTAATCAGAAAGAACAATGAAAAAATCAAGTAATAATTGGTATCTGTTATCTCCATATAGTGACAAGGACACTGCCACTGTTAAAACTCCCAGTGTTTTTATATTGCCTATGGATATAGGCAGTACTGTGCTATACTTAGACCAATTAATTCAAGTGGCCAGAGATGAATTAAAAATATATTAGCTTATCTGTCTAGTGGCTTTCTTGCTTTATAACCAGTTTTAATCGGCAAAGGTTAGCTTTAGCCTTAGGAGGTGAGTTTTCCTCTATAGTCAGTGGAGGAGGAAAGGGCAATTCAGAGCAAAAGGCTCAAAGAGGTACTGATAAATCAGCCTGAAGCTGATTAAAAAGAAAGAGAGGATGAAAGCTGATAAACATAGAACCAGCTCATGGTTTGGTTTTACAAGTGGCTTCCTTGTAAAAACATCATGAATCTAGTGAGAATTTAAGCTGTTACAGGGCTGGAGGGTTTCTTTCTGTTCTGCCTCTGTGCTCAACACTTAATGCCAGGGCTATATCCCAGAAAATGATGGGGTAGCAGAAGTGACATTAAAAGGCTGCAGGACCACAGAAAGCTGTGCTCCTACCACTGCCCAAGTGTATTATGTTGAAGCCATGTTAAGTTGTGTTCTGTGATGAAATAATTAAGCACAGCATGTGGATGTATTTGCACGTGCTCGTTAGCAAGGATGACTTCATGTCCTTGGCTTCTGGGGTGTGATTCTGTTGACTAAATATAGATGTCATTGCCCTTGGAGATGTTCTGTAGTAACCCAGTAGGCCTCTATCAGCTAATACATCAAGATATAGGTCTTCCACAGCTTCTGTGTCATATCTGCCTGATTCTTATGTATACACTGGATACCTAAGGCTGTCTCAGATGGTACCAGGGCCAATGTTTAGGCAATGAGACTATACCTCAAGCATCTACTATGCTCTGTTTACAATAAGTGAAGATCTGGTCCATGCAATCAGTAGGATTTACAAAATGGTTCACTTGACCAAATGAAAGCAGCTATTCCAGGGTAAGGCAGACAGTGAGAAAATTGCACTGACTCTACAGGGAGCCAGGAGTGACATTCTGAGACAGAAATGGTACACTGTAGATGCATGTTCAATGAAGGCATTCCTATAAAAACCCACCTACAAAACTCTTTCTTGAAAAGAGAGTTTCTGGTTGTGGCTTCTGTCTGGAAGCTAGCTCATCATCCAGGCAGAAGCAGCCAAGGATTTTTTTCTTCAGCTTTGCTGGAACAAGGATGATCTGCTGATACTTGAGGCTCAGGAGTCCGCCTACCTTGCCCAGCAAACATGGCCCCTACAGAGCTGCCAGGCATCATGCCATGGTGCTCCCTGAGCTGCCTCTTCCAGACCATCACCTGTCCCACCACCCAAGAAACACCAAATACCGAGAAACAACAGAACGTTTTACCTGGAATGAATCCCTCCTACTGATGTTGCTGTGTTTCCCCATAAACAAATATGCCATTTGCTGCTTTCATGTTGAACAAAGTTTTAGGTTCAGCCACTGTTTGGAGGCAAGGGAATTTTCAGATTCAAGTATCTACACTTAATGGGAAATCTCAAGAAAGCAGTCTGCCCAAGGATGGGATCTGGCCCTTGCATGATAATCATAGAATCATAGAATTGTTTTGGTTGGAGAAGACCTTCAAGATCTTTAAGTCAAACCATTGTCTCAGGACTGCCAAGTCCACCACTAAACCATGTCCCTAAGGGCTACATCCACATGTTTTCACTTCCAGGGATGATGACTCCCTGGGCAGCCTGTTCCAATGTGTCACCACCCTTTCAGTGAAATAATGTTTCCTAACATCCAGTCTGAACTTCCCCTGGTGCAACTTGAGGACAATTTTAGCAGTGTGAACAGTCAGAAGAGGCAAAGCTGCTGTGGCTGCTGGTAAATAAAGACCATCTGGGGGGCAGGACCTTCACTGAAAAAAATAACATGAATGAAAACTATAAAGGAAAAGAATGAAAAAGTGAGAGCACTACTTTCTTACTAAGCAGGGAAAGCAGATTGAAAAGAAATGTTTAATTTTAGAAATCTCTGAGAACAAATCTGGAGGCACAAATAGCACTAAAAACTTATTGAGAGCTCCCTTGTCAGAAATGAAAGAGGTGTGGCAGTGGTGAGAGTGTCAGAAAGAGGCTTTATTTCACTTAGTGCTTATTCAGTCACAAATCAAGTTAAATGGGAAGGAGATGTTGGTGATAAGATCTGTCATTGTTTAACAAGTAGTGTAAGAAAGGGATTTTTTATTCTGAATTTTTAAGTGAAAACTCAAGAATGAACACTTCTGTTTGAAGAGACATGAGAATGATGTTATCTGCAGGTATTTACATTGTAGGTAGAAACTGTAAATAGTCCGATAAATGGATTATTGTGTTTAGGGGAACACGTTTGATTCAACAAGAAGCTAATTTTTTAGAGAGTTTTGTAGGCTAGAGTGCAGCTCATTCATTTCTATGATGTTCCACTTCCTTTTTGCTATGTGGGAAAGGATCATTTACCAGCCAAAGTAACTGAACTGTTCATGGTAGGATTCATCCCACCTGGCTGAGCACATCACTGAAGAGCCTTTTGAGTATGTTTGACTTCACCTGTCACCAACAGAGATAAGAGAAAGTGGCTCTTGCAGGTTGCACAGCCATCAGGGACAGCAGAGGTGGTTGTCCCCTCTTCCTTGCCAAGACTTGTCTCTGTATGTGTGTTACTCTTCTGAGGGATATAGAAGTACTAATGGCATTTCCTATAAGGAAATCCTTTTCTTTTTGCTGACAGCATTGTGGCAGCATTTGGAACTGATCATGTTTTGCAATAGAAAAAAGAAAAAAAAAGGCTTTAATTAATGTTAAAACCTTCCTTCACATATTTCATAGAAAGAATGTGTGAAATTCTAGATGAAAAAAGTTACTGGGCCATTGGTTGGTGCCTGGTTTTATTTCACAGTCCTCTGATTTGGGATTGTGTCTTAGCAGATAATAGATTTCTCTGATGAGAGGATAATTTTGTAGTTCTCAGTCTGGATCAGACCCAGGATCTACCTAGATCACTATTGTGTCTCGAGCAGGTTTAAGTCAACCTGACAGCAGAGGAAGTGCACGAAACTGGTTTTTTTTTCTGAGTAGTTAAGAGTCTAGTTTAAGACTTGAAGCCTGGGGGTTTTTATTCTGACTAAACTTCTTGTCTAGCTTTTTTGCTTTTAATCTGAAAACACTGGCTACTTTATTTATCCATAAAAAATTAATTTCACTGGGGGTTGTATCTGGGTAGCTCTTCCTTTATTGGTGCCTTGTGACAGTTTGTTCCCCTGTAACAAATGGTTCATTGTCTGAGAAAGGTTTTATTTCCTGTTACTTCTTTCATGTTTAAGTTTTCCTTTCTTTATACTAGATTTTCTTTTACTTTCTTATTTTTTTTTAGGAGCAAAAGTGAACAGGGAAGCCTGCCTATTCCATAGCTAGAGAAACCCAGTTTATTTTGATTAAAAATATTTCTGTGCCTAAATGTGGAAGAATAAACAACTCATCACCTTCTACAGCCAAACCTGATCACTCCTTCAAGCTAAACTACACCTTCTGCTTATTTAAAATAGTCCTGCTTTCTCCTGACCATGTGTGATTCCTTCCAGCTGGGACCTAAGTTCAATAATTTTGTTTTCTACAGAGTTACTCCAACATCTGCTGTGTTTGTACCATGTATTTGCTGGCCTGGTGGGAGGAACTTTGGGAAATTCATTCCGCAGTGCACCTTTCTTGCTTTGAATAACTATTTTTAATCCATGTGTTAATTTTTTACAGGTACCTTCAGTTTCCTCTTCTTGTCAGCCCGAATGCCCTGCACATCAAAGCAAAGAGCTGTGGTGTTTTAAATTATTAGCAGATCATTAACCCATATGGGATATATCTTCTAAAAATTATGTAACTACACTCTTACAGCTACTTCTGAAGTCCCCAGAGATGCATTTCCACATTTTAACCTCAGGGGTGTATGAAGCCTGTGGAATCAAAACTAGCAACAAAACTTGATGTCAGTTGATCCAAAACTTCCAGAATCATTAAGTTCTGCAGTTGTGAGAGATTCATTTTAGATGTCAAACCCCAGAAATAAAAGGCTTTGTGATCATGTTTCCTCTGTGTGCTTGTGTAGCTGTCTGTCCTCCCAGGTGACTTTTGTGTCTGTTGGATAGGTTCACCACAGTTGACAGAATGACATAGTTCTCAAAGATATTAATCTGCTGTAACTGTAAAGTAGGTGGAAGAGTAGAGGTGTTATTCAGCTGGTAGAGTGGGAAGAGGGATATGATGACTGTCCCATCTAAAGTGGAGTCTGTTAGCAGAGCCCAGCCCTTGCAGAATATAAGAGGTCCTTCATATATGATGCTTTGCTGGTTCCTCTGCTTGCACAACACATGCTGAAACTTCTGTTTTTAAAGAATTGCTCCCATACCCTAGAGATGTAAAAATTTCAGACATGAGATAACAAGCAGGAAGAATGTTTACTATTCATTTTAAGTCTCATGATATTTAGTCAAGCTTGTGATTCTGTGGGGAGAAGGGAAAAATACTGATGACTGGATGTTGAGTTCTGGGAGTCTGTGACACTGAATCTCTCTAATTTAACATGGAAATACAATGCTGCATTACTGTGGTTGATGGCTAAGGCAATCTAAAAATAGGATGCGTTGAGAAGAACAGGGAATATGACAAACAGCAAAGATGTCTCCTGTGTAAGGTCACATCATTTGATCTCTGAAGGCAGAAAAAAGTAATGTAATACTCTCAGAGCTACCCAGGGGCTCTTCAAATTCAACTGACAAATAATTTTACATAAGGACAAGATATTATTGCCTTAATGTGAAGCATAAAGTCTCTTGCTAGATGTGCACAGTTATGCTGCATTGTTTTTCTTTGGTTGTGGAAAGGCAAACATGGCTGTCTTCTGCCATACAACACCTGTTGTAGTAACAACATCATGGACCAGACAGGGACTACAGGCACAGGATGCTTCCCCCTGGGACGTCCTCTGAGGAAGAAGAAGGGAGGATGAACACAACCCACTGATCCATGGAAAGTGAAGGAGAAAGAAGGTAAGGTTAATTAGTCATAAGAGCAAGTGGGGATGTGCATAACTACATATGTGTGTAAGTCAAAATGGTAATTATGGCTTCCCCACCCACACCCACAGTCCATTTGGGGCAGATGAAGGTAATGAACACATCAATTTTATTTCAAGTATATTCAGTTCACTCAATTCACTGCTTTGTCCTAGCAAAAGGCTCTCCTACGTGCCAGGAAATCAACATATATTCAGCAGTGACTGACATAACAAGGTTTGCTTTGGATTTTTGTATTTTTTTTCTTTCCCAACAGTACAATTAAAGATTCATTACATTCTTTTCACTCCTCTAATGAAGCAACCAAACAGTCTGATCTTGTTAGAAAAGGGCAGACACATAAGTAGAGAAGTTAGGCAAAGTCCAATTCAGACTAACTTCCTAGATCATTTACTTGACTTCAGAGCTCCCCCACGAGAGATTTCCATGCCAAGAGTTTATCTCTTGGTATGACAGATGTTAGTCTGTGCTGTTTTTTATATCCCTAGGATTTTTAGTCTGTGAACTTGTGTTTTCAGTGGAAGTAAAACATTTGGAGAGAAAGCTACAGGGGTTAGGTTTTGGCTATTCTTCCACATCTGCCCTTCGGAGCTAGGGAAATATTTGTGAGGATAACTTCAATAAATACTGGGAAGCATTCAGATGGTGCAGGGATGGGAAATACATAAATAAACTGCATAGAGAGATGCACAAATTGCATTGAACAGCTGAGCCAATGAATCACTGTTGTTAGAATACATTTGATTTTCTGTGTGCATGGCAATTAAAGGAAATGGCTTGCAGGTGAATATAGAGGGGATAGATTCAGGTCTCTGCACAACAATGATGGCTGATATAATGAAGAACTAATGAGAACAAAATTGAGATTCAGAGTTACAGATGGCATTCCTTTCCATCACTATCTGGGACATTATTTTCTTCAAGGATCTGTAGCATCGTTTTTCTGTAGTGCTTTAGAACAGAACCAGCTGTCAGTAGGACTAGATACAGAAAATAGCTGTAAATTGTGTTAGGGGTTTATGCCATCAGATTTTAGCTGCCTAAAAGCAAATAGCCTTGTCTAAGTCAGCTGTCTAGTGTGCCTGTAGATTTGGTGAAAATAAAGACACTTCAAGAAGACAATTAATTTCATCTACTCTTAGCACCCAACTCAAAGTGTTCGGTCCTGAAAACCCCACATAATTTTGGCTTAACTTTGGGGACTTTAAATTCTCAAGCCATCCCATTTTTTGCCTACACTGTGTCCCATCCATTTAATTTCTGCCAGTGAGCACATGGACAGTTTCTACAGAGCAGCTGCTCAAGTTTACTAGGATTAAGAAACATTATGAAAATGTGTGGATATC
Source organism: Aegotheles bennettii (assembly GCA_013398125.1). NCBI lineage: Eukaryota > Metazoa > Chordata > Aves > Caprimulgiformes > Aegothelidae > Aegotheles > Aegotheles bennettii. The sequence goes on along the minus strand of VZRW01006185.1, from coordinate 196,032 downwards.
GAAAGTGTCAATGAGATAGAAATGGTAGAAGCTGCCAAGTTACAACAAGCTGGGAGTGTCTCCAGGTACCTGGCTTACAGCTAATGACCGAGAAAAAAGAGAGAATCAGTAAATATGTTAATAGCTCATGACAAAATGGTGTAGGTCAGTCGAGATCAGAGATGACAGAGGGGTGACCTCACAGTGCCAGGGGAATGAAGAACTTGGTGGCCAGAATTCAGTATAGCAAATGGGTGGCAGCTAATGAGTACTGGAAGACATAAAGCCCCTCACTTTACTGAGGTCACAGAGAAGTGTGTCTGCTTGGGAAAAATATTTGGATGTTGTTTAAGCTGCCACTGTAACTGTCTGTGTGATTATGGGATCTCAGATATTAAAAAGAAGAAGAAAAAAAAATATCCTGAAGTATTTGCTAAGGGAGATTGAAATGGCATGGCAAAACTTTGTAAACCTTTTTTATTTCCTTCTGGAATTGATTTTGTGTGGAATTTTAGGCTGAGGGCAGTCATCCATTTAAAAAAGCAAATGCAAAAAGAAATGCAGAGAAATGTAGGTTTTATTATCTTTTTTTTTCCTTCTGTTCTCTTTAGGTGCTAAACAACTTGGAAAAGCTATCCTGTCTTTCATTGTTTATCTCATAACATACCTAAGTAAGACTCAGGTGACCACATAGTTGTAATAATTCCTCTGACTTAGGGCAACATTTAGAGTATTTGCATGAGATGTCAGAAACAGGTTCAAATCCTTTTTTACTGTCTTTAAAACCATGCTTCCCTACCTTCCATGGCAGGACTTCATAAGTGAGACAAAACATTTGCAAGTGCCTCAGAGGTGTTTTCATGTTACTATATTTGAAGTGCAAAAGGATTGCCCTGACATAAGCCATCTTACCTCAGAGGGCAAATGAATGCAAGCTACAAAACCTGTTTGAGAAGACTCAATTATCAGGTTTACTGTAATGTCCTGTGTCTGAGGACGCGGAGGTGTGTAACTGTAATGCAGAGGAGGTCTTCTGACCTAAAGCTGAAAGGGCCCCACAGAGCTAAAACATTGTAATACTGAGTTTGTCTCTTCTCCATGTACAAAATCCGGGGGTCTCTGAGGTCTATAAGAACTTCACGTACAGGGATGAACTGAAAATCATAGAATCATAGAATCATAGAATCATTATGGTTGGAAGGGACCTCCAGGGTCATCAAGTCCAACCTTTATCCCATCATATTCCTAACCATTGGGCCATTAGACCATGGCCTCAAGTGCCTCATCAACCCCTTTTTTGAACACCCCCAGGGACGGTGACTCCACCACCTCCCTGGGCAGCCCATTCCAGTGCCCAACCACCCTCTCAGGAAAGAACTTCTTCCTAATCTCCAACCTAAACTTCCCCTGATGGAACTTGAGGTCATTTCCTCTTGTCCTGTCATTAGCAATTCGGGAGAAGAGTCCAACATCAGCCTCCCTATAACCTCTCTTTCGGTAGTTGTAGAGGGCTAGTTGTAGAGGGTTGTAAATGCTCAGACTAGTACCGATATATTATCATCTTGTTATTATTTTTAGAGGTCACATGCCGTGTAGCACTCTGAGTCAGTAGCAGACTAAGAAAAATACAAACGTTCAGTGGCTACTTGTGTATTTGTTACAAAGCTAACTTCTTTCTTGTCCAAGGCCCTCTTCTTCACTCTTCTTTTCCAGGGAATGTCTCCTATGGCCTAGCGGTGAAACTTTCACATTTATGAGCATCTGCTGCTCTGTAAAAACCTGTGCAGACAATGATCTCAACAGATGTTTTGTGGTTGCTTTCTTCACCTTCTTGTTGTTGCTGCTCTCTCTCTGCTTTTCTTTGGGTCTGTTGGGCTCTGACAGACTGCTCGAGAGCTCAGAGGCAAGCTGTGGAGAGCAGGGTTTTGAGCTTCCCTGTCTTTCTCAATTATCAACTGGAGCTTCATTTTGTCTCCTTCTGCCCGGTGGGATGTTGTGGGTCTCAAACATGTGCCATGCAGCAACAACCATCATCTGAATGGTGTTTATCTCTGTACTGGCTCTTGTTGGTGTAGCTGGTGGGAAGCCCATGTGTTGGATCAGGCTGATAAACTGCTGTGGTTGTTTCCTTTCTGGGATTACAAGCATCAGATTCAGACAATTTTTGGTTCCTCGTAGTGATGCCTCAGGTTATGCCATATGAAACATTTCTGGATCAGCAATATTGAAGCATTGCCATGGACAATGGAACTGAGTGCATCCTCAGCAAGTTTGCAGATGACACCAAGCTCAGTGTTGCGGTCAATGTGCTGGAGGGAAGGGATGCCATCCAGAGGGACCCGGACAGGCTGGAGAGGTGGGTCCATACAGACTGCATGAAGTTCAACAACACCAAGTGCAAGGTCCTGCACCTGAGTCAGAGCAATCCCATACACAAATACAGGCTGGGTGAAGAATAGATTGAGAACAGCCCTGAGGAGAGGCACTTGAGGGGCTTGGTTGATGAGAAGCTCAACATGAGCTGGCAGTGTGTGCTTGCAGCCCAGAAAGCCAGCAGTATCCTGAACTCTGCCAAAAGAAGCGTGACCAGCAGGTAGAGGGAGGGGATTCTCCCCCTCTACTCCACTCTCATGAGACCCCACCTGGAGTACTGTGTCCAGTTCTGGGGTCCCCAACATAAGAAGGACATGAAGGTCTTGGAGTGACTCCAGAGGAAGGCCACAAAGATAATCAGAGTGTTGGAGCACTTTCCTATGAAGACAGACTGAGAGAGTTTGGGTTGTTCAACCTGGAGAAGGGTAGGCTGTGGGGAGACCTTAGAGCACCTTCCAATACCTGAAGGGGCTCCAGGAAAGCTGGAGAGGGACTCTTGACAAGGGCATGGAATGATAGAACAAGGGGGAATGGTTTCAAACTGAAAGAAGGGAGATTTAGATTGGATACTAGGAAGAAATTCTTCCCTGTAAGGATGGTGAGACACTGGCCCAGGTTGCCCAGAGAAGCTGTGGCTGCTCCTCCCTGGAAGCGTTCAAGGCCAGGTTGAATGGGACTTGGAGCAACCTGGTGTGGTGGGAGGTGTCCCTGCCCATGGCAGGGGATTTGGAACTAGATGATCTTTAAGGTCCCTTCCAACTCAAACCATTCTATGTTTCTAATATTCATGATTCTATGATAATCTGCAGCCTTTTCTGCTTCTCTCCTCATCTGTTTACATTCTCAGTGTGGTGCTTTTGGTTCCTACCAGGGCTCTGCCTCCCCCTCCACCTCTTTAGAGCTGTGAAAACATTTCTGCAGCTCAAGCCATATCAGCAGATGGTTCTTTACTTTCACCATAATTGTTGTGTGGTCCCTTTCCCAAATTCTGCAATAGCCAATTTCTGGCATCTTGTCCTTGATGTTTGTCAGGATGCAAAACCAGTGGCAGGCCTGAAAACTGCTGATGTTCTACCCATGTAAAAGTAGAGTCCACTGCTAAGCTCAGTGCAAACCGTGGTTGAGGACTTCTCCTGAATTTTCATGAATCTTCCAGTAATAACCCCAAAAACATGATAGGCCCAACCTTTTAGTCATTATTATTTAGAAAACCAAATGCAGAATCCTATTGTATTTTCTTTTTTTAATCATCATCCTGTTACATGGGAATAAAAATACATGTATTTTCCTATCTGTCTTTGCTTTCTGCCCTGCCTGTTGCAACTGTGAACTTCTCACAGGAGGACTGTCCTTCCTGAGGAGACAGGCATTGGGCAGACATGAGGCAATCTCAGCTGCACTCTGCCTATTGTAGGGTGATTAATGGCCTGTGAATATGAGCAATAGGAAGATCTAACAACCTGTTGAAGGTGGTATAGCTCAGGGGAGACACCTCAAGGGTCTAATCTGCTGTAAGCTTTCTTTCCTGGGAAGGGGTTTTCACTCTTGTTCTACACACTGGTCCTTTATTTCTGGTTCTGAGCTCCAAACCATCACATAGGGGGAGATGGTATAATCTATATCTTCCCCTCTAGGAAGGTCTTCCCCTCTGCAGTTCTCTAATACCCATGATAGCTGCAGGAGGTCTGATTTAGCTTTCTGCCTTGCTGTTCTGATCGTTTTTGGGGCAATGAGCATTGTAATCTGTGACCAAATTGCTGCTGTATGGAGAAGCATCATTTATTTAGAATAAAGACTCTTCAGAGAGAGCAGATGCTTAAAAGCTTTAGTGAAGCAGTCTGTATGCAAAGCTACCTTCCCCAGCAGGCTTGTCAATCCTGGTGGTGGGAAAAATCCCACCTCCATCACACTAGCCCATAGATTTGTTTTTTTTCTTTTTGGTTGCATCTTTCCATTGAAAATAACTTTTCAGCTCAATGTGGGACTTTTACATTTCCTTGCTCATTGCCATTCTTGGGGTGCTCAGGAGGGGTCACTACCAGTAACCAAGCTTCTCCTATATTTCTTTAAATTCTTTTTCACTATGTGCTGTTTCTTTACTGGTGGTGTAGGGATGATGGTTATATATCAGTATTTTCGGTTTAAAATTAATTCTGATATTCAGAATTTAGAAAATGCCCAGGCCAAAAACACATTCAGAGTTTTCTAGAGTATGTGCATCCTTTTCAAGCATTGTTATCCTGAAATAAACGTATTTACTCCAAAGCTGCTGGTTTTGCACCAGAGATCAGAATCAAGCTCCAAGTCTGTAGTGCAGGAAAAAAAACAAGCTAAAAAATTATCTTTCTGGGTGAAAATATGGGGTGTTTCAAAAAGATGGACCCATGTAAAATGGATCTTAAATTGAAATTGGGTCCATCTTTTTGAAACACTCTGTAAGTGATTAAGGGTTTATTCCATAAACTCAGGAAAAAGAGAGGGGAGGAAGTGTTGAGCGTGGCAGGCTCCCTGCAGACCATTTCCAACACTGGGAGATCCTCTGAAGGAGGGAGAAGCTATCATGCAATTGTTTACTCTGCTATTTATGGAACAAACCACACACATTTTCCTGCCATAGCAACTGGTGCAGCACTTGGTATTTGCAATACACACACAATTTCTATGAATCACCATTAAAATAATCATCTTTGTGACCAGTGGACTCTAACAAGTGACTCATTAAGAGAACCACTGGAAAATAATTAGCACACATACTTATTTATATACCTGTGTCTCCACAGAGGTCTCGTGCTTGTTGTGGTTAGGTTTAACTCCAGGGGAATTTTGCTTTCGATGTAAAACACTTGTTTCAATCAAGGTAATTACCTGAGCAGTACAGTTTTGTGTACAGTGTTTCCATTAAACCCTGGTATTTATCATGAGAGTAAATGGAACAGTTATATTCATTTTTAGAGCAGCTCTTGGCAGTGGTCCAGCCCAGTGGCTTCTGTTTTTGTTTTTGTTTTTTTTTTTGTGGATGTGTCTCTGTTGATTTCAGCTCGAGCAGCTAAAATTGCATCTCCCTAAAAACCTCATTACAAAATGCTTTAAATGCTGAGATTGTTGCCTCAGGTGCTTAGCAGGTTCTTTGAGGTCACAGCCATCTGTGCCTTACCGTGGTTTCCTTCTGAAAATGGGTCCCTGTTTTTTCCTGTGCCTTGGTGTAGCTGACATAGGTGGGAATAGATCAAAGTGGTGTTTGTGTGCACAAAGGCCAGTCTGGTAAACGTTCTTTTTGTCAGGCATGTTTCAAATGTGTTCTTTATCTGGATCCGCTGCTAAATTCTGAGCCTGGTGCTTTCCAGCATTTTCTTAAGAAATTATTGTTGTGTTTCCAGCAGTCATTTACTTTGAGGATTTGGAAAACTGTTTATACCTTCTGTGTAATGAAAAATCAAAGTCATAAGCAGGATTAAATTGCTTAAACATAAGTGCTTAATGCTGGCTGGGCTATTGTATGATGTTCTCCAGGAAAGTATGACTTTCCTATCATCCAATGTTTTAACTGCCAACCCAAAATGGATCTGTCACCCCTTGTGCATGAGCAACTGGGTCAGCTTCAGATATCCACTGACTATAAAGAGAGGTGAGATGACAAGCGTAGACTCTGTTACTCATGTGAGCATCTAGTGACATTTGGGTTGCCTTACTATCTCCTTTCTGGCTTCTGAATCATAGAATATAGCATCATCAAGGTTGGAAGAGATCTTCAAGATCATCCTGTCTAACCCCTACCTACACCACCACTAACCCACATCACCCAGCACCACATCCAGGCGCATCTTGAACACCTCCAGGGATGGTGACTCCACCACCTCCCTGGGCAACCCATTCCAATACCCAACACCCTGATAGGGAAGAAATTTTTTCTGATGTCCAATCTGAATCTCCCCTGCTGCAATTTAAAGCCGTTTCCTCTTGTCCTTTCACTATGGGCAAGGCTCCAAGAGGGCTTGTATCTTTTGTGTGTCCTGTGAGTTCTCTGCCAGCATGATACAGATGTTTTTGCCACTTTATTGCATCTCAAATGACACTAGATTTTTGTATTTAGGCAATTGAATCACAACCATACAGGTACCTTCATTTAGAGACCTGAAGTGAGATGCCTCCTTCTCTCCTGTAAAGTTTGTTAATAGTCTGTTATTTGACTAAACATTCGATTTGTCATTTCATGGAAATACATGCAATGCATAGCTGTTGATTTCTTCAAATATGAATATTTTCATAGAATCATAGAATCACAGAATGTTTTGGGTTGGAAGAGACCTTAAAGATCATCTAGTTCCAACCCCCCTGCCATGGGCAGGGACACTTCCCACCTGGACCAAGTTGCTCAAAGCTTCATCTAACATTGCCTTGAACATTTCCAGGGTGAGGACAGCTACAACTTCTCCGGATAACCTGTTCCAGTGTCTCACCACCCTCACATGAAAGAATTTCTTCCTAATATCGAATATAAATCTACCATCTTTCAGTTTGAAGCTGTTGAGGAGCAGTTCCTGTTGTGCTGCATGTTTTGATCAGCCATGTTTCACAGCATCTTTGGGGAGCAAATGAAGATGCTGTGATCTGCACACAAAGTTCCTTTCATTTGGGGTAAAAGAGAATGACTGTTATCTGCAATGAATTTGTGTGTGCTCAATAACATTCAATTGTACTCACTCTATTTGAATAGGTCAAAGAGCTGCTATGAATGCCTGGGAAATACGAAGTTTATATTAGCTGTACTTCTTGAATAATGGGGAGCTACAGAATGTCACTTATAAGATATTAATTATTAAACTAATCAGTTAGATGCTCTCAGCCTTTTGAAACACTGAGGAGACACTCATGTTTGAAGGGATTCACAGACTAAGAAATGTCCAACCATGCTATTTAAAGATCTGTCCCATGAACTGACCACGTGTGTTGCTAATGACCAGCTGAGCATATTGGTGAAATAATTAATCAGTTAAGAAGTACTTAATGGAGACTTGATGTAAGATACTAACCAAAGAAAGAGCAAATGATGTCCAGAGGATTGATTTCTCTCAGGTTTCAGCTGTCAGACATTTGGATCTCAAGTTGCTCTATTCAGGCACCTCTGCATGGTGGTGCTGTTATCTACCAAACTGCTTTGAAAGAAACCTCTGCCCGACTAATCTGGTCAAGCCACCCAAGTGTATGGAAGAGTTCTTTTTTGGTGAAAGATCTGGAGTATCTAAAAATATAATATATATTCTAGACAATATAAAAGTACTCTAGAAATAAATGATTGTTGCCAATGAGAGATCATGTCCACCCAGGTGTACCAGTAGTGGGTTGAGGTCCTCCTAGTCTTGAGATTTCTTATGGTGACCACCGGAACAATGTGAAGTGCAGACCAGGTAACAGTTGTTTGGACAATTATTTCTCTTTTTCTTTACTGAGAATGATGAAAAAGATGGTATTAATTGGAATATCTGGATCTACTGGCCTTTTTTTGTTCTTACCCTCTTTAATGTCTTCTTAAGTCCTTGGAAGTTAAATAAGCTGTGTTTCCAGACAAAAATGAGATGTTTTATTTTTTGTCATTTTCTATTTATTATTGCTTCTGTAAATTACCCTACTCCTAAACTTTTCACATGAATTTATGATTCTTTTTGGCCACCCTAAAACTGCATTTATTGACAGATATTATTTTCAACCAGAACCATTCCTTCATTCTGATTACAGTACTAAAACTCAAGGAGAAGAGACATCTCACAAATGGACAATAAATAGTGATATCCATCACTCCCAGGAAACAAAGTTTGTGTTCTATGAAATATAGACATATTACAGTGATGCAGGTGATAACCTGAGGTATAATAATGGGTGTGATATAAGAACTAGAACAGAACAGGCTGGAGGACTATCTAAACCCATAAACTTTCAGGAGCTGATGTCCTTTTCTTTACTGAAGGAGAGACTGCATTTTATGTTTCAGAATATGTCCAACTGAACAATTCTGTGCAGCAGAGATAAAAAACATAGTTCCCAATACAGGAAAATTATTCCCTTGGAGCTCAAAGCTAACATAACTGTTAGAGACCCAAGGTAGCCGTTTGTTTCTAAGCTGCTCCTTAGTGTAGAAGATACAAAAGAATATTTGCAGAGGCACTTTTATGTGGAAAAGGTGATAAAAATTATTATTTACTGCAGCTGCAAACTACCATGCTGTTAACCAGCAACCTGAGATTGAAAAAAAAACAAACTCCAGTTGTGAGTTTAGATTTCTAATGGTCAGCAGGTATTGTAATGATGCTGAATGAATCCCTGGGACAGATACAGGAGAAGTCAGTGGTCAGATAGTATGTTTCTTTTAGTTAGTAAGAGCTAAATAAAACTAGTAAGCTCAGTCTGTGAAAATTGAAATTCAATACTGGATTACTCTATCCAAGATTGGAAGATTGTGTTGACCTTAAAATCAGTCATTTCTTTTGGTTAACCCCACATTAGTTCCAAGACAAGCATTTTAGTCACGAATATTCTTCCTGCATATCCATAACTTGAACTAAATGTAATTCATTCTGGTGTCAGGTGGCCCAGTTGCTTTACAGGCAGCCAAGTCCTATCCCAGGAAAATTATATTAAAAAAAAAAAAAAAGAATGAAAATAAGTTAGAGCTTAAATTCACCTTTATACACTGTTTTCTATACTTGTAATTTCTGCTGCATTTACTGTTTAAAGCATAAGATGAGTGAGAAACACAAAATTTTTCAAGCAACAATATACTTTTTCATAGTGTTTATGCTCTGATTTATGTTGGTGCCATAGAGTTACACTCAGGTGCATATCCAATTCCATTCTTAATGTTGCTTCTACAATTTATAATGTTGGCAACCGAAGATGTAAATCTTAGACTCTATGCTGTGGTAGATTCTCCTCATGGTGAAGCTTCTGCCTTTTTTTTTTGTGTGTGTGGGTGTGTGAAGAGTTTAGGAGATTTTCATCAAAGTCTGTGTGTTAAATGCTGTGAAATAACACATTAGGAAGTTGTTGATGGAGAACTAAACAGCTATAAGAAAGGGAACTTTGCGTTTGGAAAAGCAGAATAATTTATTAACTCACTGTCCTCATTATTTCTGTTATTTGAAGAAGCCAGTATCTTCAGGCTTGAACAGGAACATCAAAACTGTGAACACCTATACCGGAATTCATATCTACTACAATGTAGCCTGTAAGAAATCAGGATCTTAGTCTAAGTTCTATGTCTGAGTTCTCATTATGGTCAGTAAACAGAGACATGCACGCCCACAGACTGACCCATCACACACGCGTTAGGCACAATGGGGAAGAATTCATTCTGCAGATCAAATAATTGCAGTTTATGTTTCCACATGTAGAAACCAAGCATAGATGAATAGACTAAGCATCTAAATTGTCATTATAAACAATGGGCATCATGTTAATGCAGTTAATGAAATAGAAAGAGCTGTTCCACTGATCCAGAAATAGCAGCATTATTCAGTTCCCTAAACACAGATAACTAATGCCATTCAGGTGCCCTAGGGAGATGCATGGGCTGGCAAACATGACACAATAAGAGGAGATCTAGACCCTCCTGAAGCCTGTATGGAATGCCCTGTAATGTCTAGAAGACCAGTAAATTCCCATGTCTGGAGAACTAAATGTGCCACAGATTCCTCTAGAATGAAATCAGAGTTTTGTAACCCAATGCACATGGGGACATCTTCATTTGGGCATTTTCCCCTGGAGCTGATTCTCATCCTGCTTTAAGATTGCATGAATTGTACTCCGAAAGTGTTTCATTCCTTGCATCAGCTAAGGTATAGATGGCTGTCTTAGATTAGATGCCTAATTTTTAGATGGCTGAAATTCAGTGACATAAATTTCTCCTTCCCTTTAGGGCTTTAGGCAAAAACTTTACTTTCAATGCTGGAAATACTGTAGAGCTATTACGTTTTACGAGCTAGGCACTAAGCAAGGAAATGTGATGTACCCTTAATAGCAGTTTATATTTGCATCTTTAAAAACCTGGAAAGCCTTGTTGTACTTTCACAACTTTTTATGTGACCGGTGCAAGAACAGGTAGGTGACTGAAATAATATTATGCAATTTTCATCCTCATAGAAGAACTAAGATAGCAGTTCAGTGTGTCTTGAAACAAAGTGGTTTCATGCAACAGTATTTCAAATGTGATTTGGATAAGAACTGTGACACTCATTCATAATACACAAAGTAGTAGACAGAGTGAATCCTCTTGAAATTTCCACTCCAAGCTCACCTTTGTGCTGAAGACCTCTGAATTCATGCTGAAGGCTCAGATCCTTTCTAGATCTGCTGGTTGTTTCAATATACCTATGCCCTGCAATAATTTTACTTTGATTTGGTAAATATGTCTCTCAGTCAAAATCCACTGAAGTTGGTAAGAATCCTTCCATCAGATACGTAGGACTATGGAGTAAGTGCAGGGTGCACACTTCCACTGTATATGTTGTTTTGGTGCTATTTCCATGGGTTTTGGTGGCTTATTTTCTGAGTTAAATTCTTCCAAGCATTTAATTAGTAAGTGAAAATGATGGTGGCAGGGACCCTCAAGGTTCTTCAGACACTTTGGTTTTTGGTTGGAATAACCATTTGCATCTTGTAGCAGAAAGCATCAAGCTCCATTTGACTTTGGAAACAATGGAGTTGTCTGCGATTGAGCCGTAGAGAATTGCATTAAATTTCTTATGATGCCTAGTCTGGCTCACTACCCAAATGCAGCCCCCTGTAAATGTGCTTGTTTGTTCTTTTTATTGCAGCCATCTCCTGCAGACACGTAAATGGCTGTTATCAAACACCCCATTGTATTCTTGCTGGCCAGATGGCTAAAGGGGCATTACTGTTCTCTCACCATAAACTGTATGCTTTGCTGCAGGCATTAACAAGGCAATATATTTTTTAGGAACCATTAAATACTTGAGATTTAGGTAGTAGCAGGTATTGCAGTTGTGGGTTTAAAGATGCTTTTAAAGTCCTTCGCTTTGTCCTTAAAAACTCTGCCTAAATGAGGTTGTCTCAGGAGACAGATTAAAATAAAAATAACCCTCTAAATGCAAAGTTTGGTGGTGTTCCTGAGATCTGCTTCTGTTAGGAATGGAATCTTGCAAGTTGTGAAATACCTTTTAGCTTTCCCTTTGAGAGGCAGATCCAGATTTCTCTGGGCGCAGTAAAGATATCTTTATTTTTAAATTGATAACCTGCTTCATTACAGGTGTGTCTGTGCCTAACACCTTTGAAAGGAGCACCCTGATCCCAGAAAATCCAACTAGCGAAACAAAGCAAAGCAACCTGTGACCCTATCATATTTCTTTCAAGGAGCCAAGCTGCCAAACAGAGATGTATTCTATCACATACTCTATGTTGGGTAATAACAAAAGAAGACTCTATGCCTGTAAAACTAAACTGCTCTGTAGTTAGAGGTCTGTTTACAGCTGCACTGTATTTTTTCAACCATTCTCACTCCTACTGTCAGCTCCAAAGTCTTCCCCCCTTTCACTCCGCCAGCATCTGCATTTTCCCTTCCAAGTGGTTCTCCAGCTGGGGTTCACTTTTGTGAGCTGTAAAGTCACCACCTGTGAAGCCTTCACTCCCAAAGAAGACCCTGCCTGATTTAATTCTTGTGGGAGATCAGATATCCAAGTAAAATCCTACAAAATGTGGAGAATTCCTAAGCAGAGCTCTTTTCTCCTGTAACCCAGTGAGTGAAGAGCCCAACACTGGTTTCTCTGGCCACTTCACCTGTTTCTGATTACTCACTTGTTAGTGTCTGGGAATTCCACCCACAACATCCCTCTAGGGGAAATGTCATTATCCTTATGGGACCAAAGAGACACCGGAGCAATTAAATCACTATCTCTGTGCTACCTAGTGCTTTATTAGCGTGTCTATGAATGAGCCTTGGTTTTGCTCTCAACATTTGTGAGGACTGTTCACCAATGAGGTCTTAGGGTTATCAGGAAGCTTCTGCTTTCCTTCTGTCCACGAGGTTAATGCTGCTTCTGCAGCCTGTTGTTTAGGTTCCTTGGAAATCAGCTTTATACCTTTTCCCAACTCTCTTGCCCTTGGAAGGAGATGACCGTAAAATAACCATGGAGCTACAGTGCTGTTCTTTTCTAATCCCTCTGAATTCATGACTAGATGAGGACAGTTAGGCTAGTAATGCATGAATTTGATCAAGTTATGGATATAACTTCATAACCTCCATCCTTCTGCACCCACCTGCTGTGGCTTGTATGTTAAGTTGCTTGGGGCTTATAGAGCTTACACAGGTTCTTGGTCTGGGTATATACAGCTCAAGACACAGCAGGAATAAGGACTGTAATCAGTGATGGGGTTTTGACATACAATAATAAGAAAAATGCTAGTCATCATGAATTTCTAACTATGTGACTTCATCATTACCCTGCTAGTACTATTTGCCTTTGCAGACCATTGGTACCCTTACACTCTGTGGCTTGGGTGGAGATGATACCTGATGTTTTCCAACTGGAAGAGAATAAAGTGAGTTTAGGGCTTTGGTTATAGTTCTGTGCCTTTGCCTTCATAGACCCAGATTCAGTTCACTGGCAGACTTAGAATAGAATCATAGAATCATTATGGTTGGAAGGGACCTCCAGGGTCATCAAGCCCAACCTTTATCCCATCATATTCCTAACCATTGGGCCATTAGACCATGGCCTCAAGTGCCTCATCAACCCATTTTTTGAACACCCCCAGGGACGGTGACTCCACCACCTCCCTGGGCAGCCCATTCCAGTGCCCAACCACCCTCTCAGTAAAGAACTTCTTCCTAATCTCCAACCTAAACTTCCCCTGACTTCTTGAGCATTCCTTGGTCTCTCCACACCTTGCCTCTCTGCATGTTCTGTTGGGGTATTCACATCACCTTGCATTGGAGTAATGAGGGGAAAACAGTAAGATTTTGGAATACATTAATCAGGAAGACAAAGAGAAGCTGCTGGTTTTACTTTCAGTGCCCGTCACCTCCTTTATGCTGATGAGATGTCAAGTCCATAATCTGCTATCCCTAGATAACAGGTTTTTAACCTTGCTCAATTTTCAACTGTTTTAGTGCTATTTCTTTGCTCATATGAATGTGCTAGCAGCAAGCAAACAAACAATAAAACACCACACTGTTCTTTTTCATGTCTTCCTTAAGATTTTCTTTTTCACTTAGACCTGCAGAAAATGTCCATCAGTCAGAGAGTCTATTGGGATAACTTCTTATCATGTTCATGACTGTATTTTCACTCTTCTTGTATTTGAAATAGGCACTAAGGCAGTTCATTGTTTTTCTCTATCATGTACAGCATACCAAGCAGAGTGAAGTCCTCACAAGTACTTTTTGACATAAGAAATCAATCACAGTAATTAAGATTACATAGAGATATCAGTGCCTGCTGTGCCTACCCTGGTGCATCTCACATGTTATGAATGTCAATTTAGATGGGAAATATTTGCAAGGCAAACCTGAAAGCCCCATGGCATCATGAGCTTTGTCACATAATGTATGTTGACTAAATGCACAGTGAAATAAGTAAATTTACAAACTGCAAGGCCATTACTGGTTTCTGAGAAATCTGCCAGAAACTGTTAGTCCACACTTGCATCAAATAATTTTGAGTCATGAAGAAATGAGAAATCACGAAAAGCTGCTAAATGCGTAGTTTGCACGCATGAACAAGAAGCTAAATCCTTTTAATAAATTACTCAAGCAGTAGTTTGCTCAGCCTTTTACCACAATCATAACAATGGGAACAGGAAAATTTGCTGGCGAATTTCATCAATTTCTCTAAGCTATAGTCATTCTATTTCAAGATTATGTAAATCCAAAATTATTTTTCTTTTCAAAAACAAATTACTGCTTGGATTTTGATAGCTTCTATTGTCTCCACTTTTCAGTGTGCCATTGATGTCACCTTATTTCATGTATATGAATGTTTTCTGTTCGTTAGGGCAACTCAATCAAAACTCAGATTTTGATTCTGGACCTTCATTGAGCCTGACAAAAGCAAGCAGGTCAAGTCAGGGCATCAGGGCATTAGAGGAGAGTCATAATTATTGTCTGTAATGCTAAGAGTTTATTTTTACCCAGAGGATCTGTTTTCATACTGCCTAATGATTTCTCAGTTCCATTATCTATTTCATCTGGTGTTTGTTGTTACAAGGGTGTTATTGCTTTTGGCTGATGATCTTTTCATATAATTTTTCTTTCAAACTGTTACTAATTTCCAGACTTATGCTCCTCTTTTGTCCAAACCTTAATGAGTCTATCTGTTTATACTCATATAGATTTCTCTATCTGCCCTTAGAAATGTTTCAGTTTGAAGAGCTGTCATTAGCTGAAGGTGTCTTTTGAGTGCCACACACAATAAGGCATCTCTGTGGACTCTGACCCCATGAATGTTCATCCCTGATGGGAATATAACTTGTCCATACACAAATCTCAAGCTCTTTCTTGGAGTCAGTTACTGTGGGTGGTTCGGCTGCGCTCCTTGGCTTTCCCTGCTCTACACAAATGGTCACACTGAGGCTTTATCTGCACTGCTGATCTCATTTTGGGCTTCATTTGTCCATTCTAGATCCAGCCCCCGATCATCTTTGTGGCCTTCCTCTGGACTGGCTCCAACAGGTCCATGTCCGTCTTACATTGGGGATCCCAGAACTGGACACAGTACTCCAGATAGGGTCTCATGAGAGTGGAGTAGAGGGGGAGAATCCCCTCCCTTGACCTGCTTGTCATACTTCTTTTGATGCAGCCCAGAATACCATTGGCTTTCTGGGCTGCGAGTGCACACTGCCAGCTCATGTTGATCTTATCAGCAACCACAACCCCAAAGTCCTTCTCCTCAGGGCTGTTCTCAATCCATTCTCCACCCAGCCTGTATTTGTGACTGTGATTGCCCAGACTCATGTGCAGGACCTTGAATAATTAAGTGCCTCTGTGCACTAAGCTTGTCAGCTCCCACAACAGTCAGTGAAGATAAGGCTTGCTTGGGCTCCCTAAACAGAAGCATCCAGCACATGTTGAGATGCTGAAAGACATACTGGCTGTGCCCCAGCTGCTGGTCCAGACCACAGGTAGGCTCTTTTAGACCATTGTACCTGTCAACTGTGTGCAGATTTCTCAAACTGATATCCCATAAATACAAGAGGTATTAGGGTACAACTCAGTTCACAGAATAGACACCAAGGGGTTGAATTTATCTTTATGCTCTTTTAGGAGGGAGTCAGTTGCCAACAGAGAGAAATCTTGTTTGAATTTAGGAGCTGTGAGATAATCCATCTATTTTTCAGGCAGCTGAAACCTATCTCACTGTCTCTGTTGGCTAGATCTCTGATGACTATATTGGAAGCTCAGATACTTAAAGCTCAACCATGTTGTACCAATACAGGCATGTAGCATCATTCAGGTCTTCATAGAGTGTTCGAAGTACCCACTTGGAACTGCTTGATTTCTCAAGAAGATCATGCCCTTCTGCACCAACATCTGGAATCCAGAAAAGATGGTCGAGAACGTCTCAATGTCTTTATACACCCACAGGCAGGTTATTAAACTGAGCATCTTGTGTACATATAGGCATCTACATATGGATGCATAAATTCAGATTTGTCAGGTTAAATGTGTGTGTCTACAGAGAATTGTTTCATAGCACAGGTCAGATGAGAGGAAATAAATTCATTCCTTATAATAATCCTGGAGGAAGTGTATTGGAGAACACACTACATTACATTCTATGATACTACTCTCTTTGCACCAGCTGAATTACTTTAAAATCAGCCTGACTGCATGAGCTGTGAGATGCACATTCAAAACACCGTCTACAGGATAACTCTGTAAAAGAAAAGGCCAATATTTTTCCTTCTGCTCACAGAGTACTTTTTAAATGGCTGCTGGTACAATTGCCGAAACTTCAGATTTCATAAAGATTTTTAGGGATCAGGACTCATGATCTACAATTCAGACTAGCAGAAGAAGGTTGCAAATAAGTTCAGGTCAAATCAAATAAGTCAGAAGTATTTAGTTTCAATGTAATGAATAAAAATCTAAGCAAATGCTTATATCCAAGAATGGAGATTTTTCTTTTATCAAAAGATTTCAAATGAGCAATCATGAATAAGAATTTCCATAATTTCCATTTTTAAACAAATATCACTTCTGTTCTAAATCCCATGCTGAGGCAGAAAAATGTTTCAAAATGTTATGTACTGCAGAAATCTCATTTTTGATCTCTTCCCATTATAAATCCTACTAACCACAGATAGCTACATAGTATATAAACATTTTTTTTACTCTTGTATTGCTTGCCTATCTTCAGTGGGTTATTTACTTACATTCAAGTAACTATCACTCTGTTAAAAAAAACTAGAAAAATGAGTAAAACCTTCATTTTTTTCCACATGTGCTTGCCAATAGCTTTGTCAAAAGATATATTTTTGTTGTGAGATGACTAGAATGACACATGAGGTAGTCATAAGTGTTAATTATGATCTGGCATCTGTTTAGGGAACTGTTGTTTTTCTAACCTTCCATGGAAGCTCCTTCAGTCAAGGTCAAATTCCTCCCATGTTTTCATCTTCAAGGACCATGGACAATGTACCTCCTCTCCCCCACTGAATGTGCAAAGACAATTGGTGTTGTCACTTTTCTGAACAACCTTCTGAAATGTGTGTGTGTGGTGGAAGGAAACAACCACAAAGAAAAGAACTTTTACATTCAGAGGAGAACAACATGTCAAAATTCCTTAAACCATGATAAATGTACCGAAATCATCCAGCTCTTTCCAAACAGTGGTGAGTGATGGTGATTTATGACTGTGGAGATTTTTCTTAAGCTAGTAGTTTTTGCAGAAGAAAGAAAGGTCACTGTAAATTAGGGTGTAGATAGCTTATATTGTCCTCTACAGTCTGCTGTTCCCTTTGAACTAGCCCATTTAGAGACCTGTGTTAGGGGATTACCACCAAAAGAAGGGGCACAAACACACACACAAATACTTAACAAGCATCATGTTTGTGAACCTTTTTCACACCACCACATAAGTAAAGCCAGTAGTTTGTAGATAAGAAAAGCAGATCTTAAAAGGAGAAAAAATAGCTGATCCCTAAACTGAGCACTAAAAACCAAATCAAAGAAACTGAAATGAAAAAAATGCAACAATTTGCACTGTGTCAAAGAAACTGGCTGATCTTTTATAGGTAACAGCAAGGCAGGCCAGCAAATGATGATGAAAAGTATTTCATGAGTAGGAAAGTGGAAAAAAAATGTTCTCCAGCAATTCCTGTCTCTTTGTCATAGTTAATATCACAGCAAGCCTCTCTGTTCCATTGCTCACATTAGAGATTGCCTAGCTGCAATGGGCAATGGGATGAAAATGCTTGGATGAGGTCTGAGACCAAGACTGTTTCACAAAGATCTTTAGTAGGATACAACACAGAAAGCCTTTAGTATCCTCAGAGTTACTGGTACAGAAGTTAAATGCATGGGTAACAACCACAGACCACCAGTCTGCCCAGGCCCTTGTTCTGCCTTTGATGGAGCAGTAACCAGAAAAGATAAATAACCAGAGAAATGTGCAGTGAGACTTCCTGAGGACACTCACTTTCCAGTAATTTGCAACATCCTAATCAAGACGTAATCTCATGTGGAGGCTTCAAGGAGAATTTAGTGCCATTTTCTCTCCTGCCATCCTATCGTCAGATGGAAAGAGACCCCTGGATAAAATACAGCTAGAAGGCAGATATGACTAAGGAAAGATTTAACACCCATCTTTATGAATGATGGGAGGGATGACTGGTAGAAGTCTTTAAAACTCTGGCTAAGACCTGAATACACAAATCTTGTCAGTTTTAAATATAACTGAATAACCATAGCTTTGAAGCTATTTGGAAACGCTTGGCATTGGGATGAAATTCACTTTATAGAGTAGATAGTAAAAGGTGCTGATAAGACTTAGTTGAGATCTCCTTCTTGCTTTGATTTTTTGACTTTGTTTCTGTAGTGATTTTCACCCAGGCAGAATTAAGATGACTGATACTTTCTTGATGGTGATTGAAAATAAGACAACTCAGATGGTTGCAAGAACAACCAGGCAGACATCCCACTGATTAACCAACACTGTCTGTTAGTATGCCAGATGAAACCACAGGAATGTGCTTGGAGCTAAGTAGTTGGGCTAGGAAGACCTGAAAACGTAAGAAATTTACAGACTAATCTCGACAGAAGTGTTGTCATAATGAAGTGCAGTGGAGACAAATAGAAGACACCATGTCAGAATACCACAAAGTAAGTGATATTTTATCCTCTGACCAAAAACATGATGAATTCACAAATATCTCCTTCCCAATTATTTAATATTGTCTTTAAAGTCTTCATTGTTGGAAATTCCACAGTCCTGTTCGATATCTAGTTCAAGCCTCGTCTTGCCCTGGCAGTCCTATAACAGGTCTTACAGAAGATGGAAAGAGTAGATGAATGCCAGAAAACTGGGAATAACTTAAGGAAAGAGTAGAATGTGACAAGAGGTTTCAAATCAGGCAGCAACGTCCAGTGCACTGTTTTCAGAAAAATACATATCTGGGACAAACACCTCAGGAAAAAAATCACTGTGTGAATTTAGATTCACAGAAACAAACAAACAACTGATATAAAATAAATATACTTTCTAGATTCTGAATTAAAGCACCTAAAAAGCCAGTACCAATATATATGCATGAAGTTCGACAAGGCCAAGTGCAAGGTCCTGCACCTGGGTCAGGGCAATCCCAAGCACAAATACAGGCTGGGTGAAGAATGGATTTAGAACAGTGCTGAGGACTGGAGACTTGGTGGCTGTGATTGGTGATAAGATGAGCTGGCAGTGTGCACTTGCAGCCCAGAAAGCCAATGGTATTCTAGGCTCCATTTAAAGAAGCGTGGCCAGCAGGTTGAGGGAAATGATTCCGGCCCTCTACTCTGCTTTACTGAGACCACACCTGCAGTGCTGGGTCCAGTTCCGGGGTCCCCAACATAAGAAGGACATGGAGCTGTTGGAGCGAGTCCAGAGGANTTTCTCCCCGCCCAACTCTCCAGCCTATCAAGGTCTCTTTGAATGGCAGCACAACCTTCTGGTGTGTCAGCCACTCCTCCCAGCTTAGTGTCATCAGCAAACTTGCTGAGGATACATTCTGTACCCTCATCCAGGTCGTTGATGAAGACATTGAACAACACCGGTCCCAGTAGCGACCCCTGAGAGACTCCACTAGTTACAGACCTCCAACTAGATTCTGTCCCATTGACTACAACTCTCTGACTTCTTCCCTTTAACCAGTTCTTGATCCACCTCACTACCTGATCACCAAACCCATACTTTATCAGCTTATCTACGAGGATGCTGTGGGAGACAGTGTCAAATGCCTTACTGAAATCGAGATAAACCACATCTACCGCTCTACCATCATCCATCCACCTAGTTATTTCCTCATAGAAGGCTATAAGGTTGGTCAAACATGACTTACCCTTGGTCTTCTTCTATGATACATGAAATGAAGAGTGAAAAAGGATGCAAGGGACAGGATATGTGAAGCCTGTGAGGGTAGCTGAAGAGCCATGGAACATCTACCTGCCCCAGGAGACACATCTGCTGTGGGGACATTTTCTCTTCAATGTAGTGTGTGCTGCAGGTGGGCTGTCCCCCAATCACAGCACGATGGCAGGGGCTTTGGATCAGCAGGTGAGTGAGCAGAAAGCACATAAAGGGTCCTATCCCATTATCCATCCTTAAACAGTAGAGCTGACCGATACTTCAACAGTATGTTATGTGGGGGACTAAAACAGAGAGCACTTAGGAGTTTTAATTTGTTTTGATGTGAGATTTTGGATTTTTCCATGGAATTAATAAATGAATATTGCTTCCTTTATTCTTCTCTTTTTAAATCTTTGGTATAAAAAACAAGCAAACAAGGAACCATGTGTTTATCACCTCCAGTTCCAAAGTACTGGAGAATCTAATGGACAGAAGCATCTTTTCCTTATCTTTTCACTGCTGTAAGCAATTCTCATCATTTCAGACACCTGGAAGGTATGGAAACCCCTCCAAACTCATCTAATCTTTGTACATGAGAATCCTGGCCGTTCAAAGTACACATAAACTTATAAATTAGGATCTGAACTCCTTATTCTCACCAGGAGAGGGCAATGCTTGACATATGTATATCATCCAGATATAGTGGTGACTGTGACAACAACTTCTTCACCTCCACAAATATGTGTCCTTAATCAGCCTTGTGTAAGAATAGGATCAAGGCAAGCACTGTCCGTGACCAGAACTATGTTTTGATATAAAAGAACAGGATAAAGTTGGTGTTATTTCAAGAGTGTGAATATCAGAGCAGTCTGCAGGTAGTATGAACATAGAGGAATCAGTCAGTCTGCATTTAAATAGTTAATTACAGATATTAATGTCTACTTAGCTGCATTAGAAATATAAATGCAATGGCTTTTCCTGTCAGGAGGATGCTTCACATAATGGATGACTTTGCTGAGGTGACTAAATACCTTTCTGATATTGATCCATGCAGAGAAGGAGAGAAAATCTAAGAACAGTCCTCAGGGTGTTATAAAATGGCCAGGGAGGCAAATCAGATATGTGACAACATAGAACAGAACTGACACAAAAAGCACTTCAGAAATTGCCAGGTCTTTTCAGGAAGAGCTGACAGACAAATCAAAGGATCGGTTTCATCTTGTGTCTGTAGCTCCAAATGTCCTTCTGGAACAGACAGGTGATTCTTGACATGCTGAGACCAAGGAGAGACCTGCTATAGTATTTTGACTTTTGGTGCACACAGCAGTTACTCCTCACCTGGACACTCTTGCTGTGGTGCTAAGACTCCAGTCTATAGTTGCAGAAGAAGAGGATCTAGCCTGGATACACCTCCCTTTGCTTACACACCCCACCTGCATCCTGGGTAAGTCTGCTCATGGGCCTATTTGTTGATCTGTTGGCAGATAGGGTGCAGCAGTGAGATTCATTCAGTTTACACACTGGTTTCTGCAACGTAGTGGATTTTCAGATGTGTTTCATCTCACTCTAAAACAGATGGGTCCAATTTTATGCTCGAAAACTCCTCGACCTTATTAATTTGATCTTAATTAATTCCAAGGAAGCTCAGGGTCGCTTATTAAGAAGTCTACCCTGAAGTCACTTGAAGTTAGATTAGGTGACTCTTGCCATAGGCTTCAAATGTCTTTAGTGTTTCAGCACATGTTTATTAGCCCTGGTAAGTCACTGGCGAGTGACTGAAGTACAAAACTGAGTTGCAGGAGTGGAATACAGTTATGTACAGTTTCTAGACACTGTTGCTTATTTTTTTGGTGGTTTTTTTTTTTTTTCAAGGGACATGGTTTCTGGTCCTGCCTATGCCACTGGTTGAGAACATGGTCTGCTGCTTGCTGCTTTTCACCGTTATGCCTCAGTCTCCTCTCTTTACCACCTTTTCACTATTTGGGCTGTAAATCTGTCAAGCTAAGAACATTTTGTAGGATAGGAGCCTCACTCAGTATCTGATACTATAATCTCAGGTTTATTGCATACTCCTTAGGGTTTCATTCTAGTGCATTGCTCTGCAGGTAAAGAGCTTCATGCTCCCTGTGACTAGCTGTGGTGCCCTTAAATCAGATGTTGCCCTTAGTGGTGGAAATAAGGAAGCACTGATTTATATCAATGGCTCAGAGAAAGGAGGTGGGAGCTCCTGTTTTCATTCTCAGAGGTTTAACATTAAGCTACAAGCTCTGAAGCTGTGGAGAAATTTATAACATGTTATATAGATTTCCAAGTGTCTGATAGGTGATGAGCTCAGATCACAGATCCCAATTTCCATTAAACTTTTGAGAACTTGATATCTTTGAGACGTCTCCTTCTGTATCAAGTTGGGTTGATGCTGTCCAAGCAGGGGAAGGACCACCAGACACACACTCACAGAGCGTGATAATTTAAGTTTTGCTTCCTTAAGAAATTGTGCAAAAACTGTTGGTCCTTTTCAGAGACATTGCATTCTTGGCCAGTGACCGTCTCGGTCCTTTACTCTGTTATACTTTTTCTGATTTAAAACAGCAGATCCTTATCACAGTGCACTGAAGAGGACTGGAAAAATTCCCTACTCTGTGCAAAAGAGGTTGATATAATTTATAATCCTCTCAGGATCATAATTCCAGACTTTTAGATGCATAGAAGAAGGTGTCTTCCCTCTCAGATGAAGAATACATTAGTTGTTATCATTGCCTCTGGCTTCAGATCAAGCAGACTTCAAATAGAGCAAATGAAGTATATAGAAAGTAGCACTTGCTTTTTAGGTTGTTCTGGTTTCTATTAGGTAAAGTTCTCAGGTGCTGTGGGAATATTTGCCAAGGTGTCTCTGCGGATCAATTTGCAAATCAGTGGGGATGCTGGTGACATACTGCTACATGCTTTTCTTATCCAAATCCTAGAGCACAGGTCTGCTTGGCAGAATATGATTTGAGTGCCATAGGTTTGCAATGCATCAACAGAATAAAATAGATCACTATGCACTAATTCTTCAAGTCCAAGTTATCTGACCCCAGTGCTCTGAAAAAAGAGAGAAGACTGAGACAGAGACACACAAAAAGACATATAGGGAATAGATGAATAGGTACTAAAGTGTATTTTTATGTAAGGCCAGAATATGAAATTAGGCAGTAGTAAGGGTGAGATTTGGAGGGCTGGAGTTCTGTTACCACCAAGGGGATAATGTGTCTTTCATCCGCTTCCTGATTTAGCCAACTGCCCATCTTCTGAGAACATTCATTTCAGGTCTGAATTTATATTTTATCATATAGAGGATCTTGGGAAAATGCTGGCTAAAAAATTAATGTGGAAATCAAATTCCCAAGTCCCTTTTCACCCAGGTTCACTATTTTGTCCTTCTGAATACCTTTGAAACACATTGATGGATTTCTACCAAATTTGAGTTAGGTATAGAGGTTCCAGAGGTAACTAAATTCCTACAAAATTCATAAAAGCCTGGCAGAGAACAAATATCCAAATCAATGTTTTGCCTGGAAGGTTGACAGGACTCAATCATGCATCCTGTCCAACATCAGCCAGGACAGATGATCAGCAGATGTCGATCCACCAACCTGCCAGCACATGTGTAGCTGTAAGCACATTGTTTCCTTCTAGTGTGGGAAACATGGCAGGATAGAATTACAGGGGAGGTAATCAAGGGAAAAGAGGACACTTCAGAAAGAGAGGTTTCATTATTTCTACTTCTCACACAGCAGGTTGCTCATGCTGATAGGGTGGCTCAGAATGACTTCGTTTTGTAGTTTTTGTAGAGTAGCCAGGAAGGTGCAATTCATTTAAGCAATTACTGTGATTTACTTGGAAAAAAATACCTTCATGGAATCCAGATGACCACCTTACCACCATCATTATTGCTATTTATCGTGTTGTTTTATATTAATCTATTTTTGTTTGGGACCCAGTTATTCTGGACAATATTTCAACACACAAAGCAAGGACAGACTTTAACCAAGACTACTCGTCAACTCAATGGCTGTGCCCATAGTTTTCAAAGCCGATGGGTGCCCCTCTTTGCATACAACTTCCTTCTAAGATTGTGTAACTAGCACCTTTTGCAAATATAATGGTTGAGTGACCATGATTTGCTTAGAAGGATTAAAGAAAATTATCTATATACCTTAAACCCTCTTCTGACATATTTACCTATCACCACTTAGAGACCAGCCACACACAAAGATAATTTTGGAGTGACTGGGAAATATTTTTGCTTTATAAATAATAGTTTATTCTTGTTGTTTGCTTTGTATTGATCATAAAATGTCTGTGGCCAGAAATTATTAAAAAAATCCAAAAGTCTACATTTACAGACACAAAGTCTATTATTCATATTTTGAAGTCTCTGAATTATTTTCCGATGAAATTTAGATAGACCCTAAGTTTCTTTTGTCCATTCAAACACTGGAACAACGGTGGTTCTTGGAGACATAATTTCTTTTTATGCTCCCAGATGAATAATCCACTCTAAATCAATGTGTTTGCTCTAAACCTGAAACCAAAGAGAGAAAGTGTCTTTCTATGAGACAACCCCAGCTGTATAGCATGGCAGCCCAATGCCATTAGATGTGCTCTGTATGCCCTTTCCCATTAATCACAGCAAACAGAATGGGAATTATCTCCTCAACTAATGGCTAAGATCTAATATTGGACAAAGATTTGCACCCAAGTGACTCTGTGCTCAAGAGCTTTAGGACACAGATCTCTTTCTGAGCCTTGAAGAGAAACATAGTGATGCCTTGGTCACTAGGCTATGCAAAGAGATGGTAAGGATGTACAGATAGGATAGAAATGAACCACCTAAACATAGGATTCTGTTTTAATTTGAAGCCCTTTGGAGGATCTATCCTGGTCTCTATACAGAATANCTCTATACATTAGATAGATGCATTTAGATACTTAAGACAAAAATGTGAGTCTGCCAGATATGCCACAGGGCATGTGGGAGACTTGCTGTTCTGGAATGGCAAGTGGAAGGAGGAATGGATCTCTTACAACATCTACAATGACACTACACATACACATTTGGGCCATTGAATCCCACCCATAAGGTCTGGGCAGGTCACTGTCTCTGGATCTGGATCCAAAGCCAAACTCCTCCAATGCTTGGCAGCTGTTTTTAGCTCAACTTTGCTGAAGTTTTTCACCAGCCAGTGGTTTGAAAACCTCAGCAGGTGAAATGTGCCTCCCTGCCTTCTGTGAGTAGTGATGCTTATATCACTGGCACTCACAGCCAGAAAAATCCCATCTGATTCTGGCATAAATTTGTAATTCCCTAAACTCTCTAAAGATGACTTTTATTAACTTCCAAGATTAAGAAGAATTTTCTTCTCTTTATAGGCTGTTTCCAAATGGTTGCTATAATGACAATGATATGGACTGGCCTGATTTTAGGCAACAGAGACCATAACAAAATATTGTGGCCCTTTTGGTAGCTGACAGGAGCACCAGACAACAGTAACTGAAATTAAAGAGAAGCTCATATCACATTTAGAACAATAGATTATGAGGCTAAAGGATTTACCTACAAAATTATGTAGAATGTGAGTGAAATCTTAATGTCTCAGGAATTCAGATACCGAGATAATAAGTGTGGAATAAAAACTGAACCAGAACAGAACAAAGTGTAGCTTTGCATGAATCACTGAAGTCTCTTATTACACTTGCAAGCAAAACACATATTAAACTGGATTACAGCGCTACTGTTTGCAATAAAAAGTACCTGATTAATTTGTTCTAGCTGCACTACCGTGTACCAATTTCCCTTACTTGTTGTAACTAGGGGAAAGTTAATCCTTGACTTTCCTGGCATTTTTATTTTGTGCCCTGCCATGTATGTTAACAAATACTTACTCTACTCATTTTTACCCCCCAACATGGAAACATCAACACACATTCATTCGCTTCTCAGTTGAGCGTTATATATATTTTTTTCTCTTTTTCTGCTATAGAAGTTTGTTTGTTTTTTTTCCTTCCATGAATGTTGCAGTTATAACTTAGCCCTTTTATGCAGTGCTGCCACTTCTAATGTGTGTCCCCTGGATTTATGTGGATCTAAATGAACAACTGCACTGAAGCATCTCATAAGCTTCTATATTTTCATTTTAGATTTACTACTAGTAATTACATGCTGTGCATATAACAGAGGATCTAAAATCAATTGCACACTTTACATTTTACTGGGTACTTATTAATTTCAATATCTATCTCAATTTAATTGACATTTCATGCATAAATAAATGTAGGTTTCTTTCAGGATGCAGTGATAATCCATTAGTGACATTTATGAATACTTTTAGTATGGCTGGTGATGCTGTGACCTGAAAGAAATAGGAAATATGGGATGATTGATGAGGCACTCCATCCTCTCCTTGGAGATCTGACCTGTTGCCTAAAATTGTTACTTTCACATTTTGCATTGCAAGTCCCAGAACAACATTTTCTTGAAATGCACAAATGATGTTATTTTACCTGATTTGCACACCACAGCTTGTAAAGCAATGTTAGTGCAGCAGGAGCACAGCCTTCTGCCATGGATAGCCTCCTCCTTTATTTTTCATTTACCATGACTGAAGCATTTTACTCATTAACATTGATGCTACACTGGGATGATGATTTCTCAAGGTCCTGATGAGTCCGGAGGAGGACAGTGTATTTCACCAAACATCCAGATGCTTTCCCTAGCAGGGGCTAAGGGACATTGGGGAATATCATATTGTCGATCACATTCATTTTGATTGATTTATAAACTGTTCAGATCTTGGACAGACCTTCCTCTGAATCTTCACAAAACTTAATATGGTGTTAGTATCAGCTGCTAGTAGTAGAAGGGAACAATATTTCACATTTCATTGCTCAGGTATGTGCCTGTTTGCTGTCTCTAGGGCAGGGTGGATTAATCCATTTGGGCACAAGTTTGGGTTCATGTTTAATTAACAGTGAGGACATAAGCATGTGAACCTTTAAGCCCCAATTAAGAGAAACATGACTTCTTGGCCAGAAGGCTCTGTAAATCTTGGATATCCAGGAACTCCAAAGAATCCTTCAAGAACAATTCATGTTCCCTTTTGGGCAACATTTTTGCTGACAACTCTCCAGCTATGGCCAAGGATAGGTATGACTCTTTTGGTCAAGGTCTTCTGCAAATCCTTCCTCCATTGCATAGCTCAAGGCTGGTCCACCATGCCACTGAATCATGAGCAATGTCTAGCCATGTGGTGTGTGGGAGGGTTGTATCTCATGGGAAAATACATCATGTTTTCGTACACGGTACGACTAATTGTCCCTTGCCTTCAAGTGTGTAGATGTAGGAGCAGGGGATTTGGCTCATCTCCTTTAACATGCATACAGTGTAAAAATACATGTCTTCTCACTCTTCCTTCCCAATCCCTGGTGGGAGTAAGACTCTGTGAATTATTATTTACCTGGCCTGTTTTAGACATCTGCTTCTAATAAAAAGCATTTCACACTGTGCTCCTCTGTGGGAGTTGGCTCTCTCTTCCTTGCCTGCGAAGAAACTCTATGCAGGTTAGGGAGATGTAGATTCTATATTTAGTCAGATATATCCTCATCTCAAGGATGTAATCAAGGGTCCCCATAAGTTTGTGACAGTCAGGAACTAAAACCATTAGTGCTGGGGAAGCACAAAAATCACTAATTTATTTTTTCTTTCCATGCCAGTAATTAATATATGCATTGAATATGTGAATAATACTGGCATCTCCTAGTTAAGCTGTCACAGATGGCCTTAAGTCTGCCCTCTATGATCTCATACAAGGTCAATGATATGATCTTTAACCACTCTTCTCCAAAATTACCATTGCTCAGAATTTCACATGCTGTCACCACGAGTGACGGATAGAACCTGTGATTTTTGTGGTGGATGGAAATTCAAGCACTCAGCTGCTGGAGTGGTTATTCTCAGCCAATTATTTATAATTTCGGTCTCTTATCTCTTGTGTGTTTGTATTTTCATTTTTCAAGTGTTTGAACTCATTTGCTTTAATGGCTTCAGAAAACTTGCCACATGCATTCTGCAGACTGGGCTCCCTGAAGAAAATTGAGAAATGACTGGCAATGCAAGCAAGTTCAGCTGAGGATTTATTAACTCACATCTCAATTAGTCACTCATTAACAAGCTGTCCTTGTCTCTCAGTTAGAAAAATTAACAGAAATCATTAGTTTCTATCATCTGTGACCATATTTCCCAACATATGTGGTCGATATGCAGTTATCTAAAAGGGAACTCAGCAATACGATTCTAATATGGAATTCAGTTTTGTAGATGATCAAGAGAAAGATAATTTTTCCTGGGACATGTGAAAAGGCAGCATTGCACATCTGACAGGTCCCGTTTCCACTGACAGCAAAGACTGAGAGAAAAATGGAATTTGTGGATCCCAAACCTGGTCTGTAATTTCCCCCTTCCCTTGTCCTGTTTGATCCCTCTTCTCAGTCAGCTAAGTTTGGGAAATCTTCACTCGGGTGGTTGAGAGGTGGAGAGTAGCAGCATTTCAAACATAGCAGGGATGAAACCAACTGATTTCTTGGTGCAATGTTCATTAGCCCATCAGCCAAGTGCTTCAAGTGGGAGACTTGTTCTCTTGTTCCTGCTGCAGTGCATCTCTCAGCTGCTGGCATCATTTCATGGGGGTACCCTGTGCATCAGGGCAGGGAGATGGCAGAACTGCCCCAACGTCTGGGAGCATCAAGGCCAGATATAGGTAGCAGATTAATGCCACATCTACTTCCTGTCATTGGAGAAAAACACAGGGAATATTGCATCCCCAAAGTCATCACTGCCTGGGCCACAGGGAATGCCAGTGAATCTCTGGTACTCAGATACTCTCACAACAATTTGTATTTACAAAGTCCAGAAACCCAACTTAGGCCTCAATACAGGCAATGAAGACCTGATGCTTTAGGCATTATGATTCCCCAGACACAACCTCAAATGCTTTTTACACAAAAGGGTTAAGCTCCCAAATCTAAATGGTGTTTTAGACATCATCTCCTTAAAATGGCTTCCACAGCTTCTCTGTCTGCCTGCTTCCCAGGCCTTGATCTCAGCTGAAGCATCCTAATATTATCATCACAGAAACCATAATCAAGAATGCTTCACTCTAAGCCAAGATGTCATGGTCTGGTCCTTCATAGGTGTTCTCTAGACAGTACCAGTTAGCTTCTAGGAGTATGACAAATACCACTGTTACTTAGCTAGCTGAGATCCCATTTGTTTCAATTTACTGCCTGGCTCCTGGAGATCACATACAGTATGACTCTCTTCACTTTGTTAGATAGCTTCTCTACTTGACATCCTTCAGTGGGACTTGCCAGAAGGTTATCATAAAAGGCACTCTCTGAGGTTTTCATTTTAATCTTAATTCAGACAGAGAGACAGAGAGATGTCCATGACCCACTTTGCTGACTGAAGAGACTTGGAGGTACCCTTCACTGTGGAGGGAAATATGAAGTGAATATGAGAAAGCAGATGATGTACTGCACACATACTGCTCTGCACTGGTTTAAAGTCATCGCTGTTGACACTTGGAGCTGTCACTGACCAGAAAAGTCTTTTCCATTCAGAGGGGCAGAGTGACTTCTTATTTCAAAACAGAGAATCAAAATGAGATCTTTCCCTGGGTATGACGAGTTTTGTCTTTGCAAAGCAGCTTGATGTTTCTGTCCTTGGATATCCTCCTGGTAGATCTGGAAGCCAATAGTATTTTATGTTCCCTTTTGGAGTTCTGATAGATGTCACATAAAAAAAATCCAGACAAAAGATATACAGTCAAGGGTCAGAAACTAGAATACCTGATGTCTGCTCCTAGGTGATCTCTGGAAGTGCAATACACACAAAACCAACCCAAGTCATTGAAGGAGGGACTGTGTCGCAGCTTGGAAGGTTGCTCTGGGACGTTTCTGCTTGGCAAGCTTCTGGAGCTGAGCAACAGCATGTCACTATTGCCAATGAAGACAAAGTTTGCAAGGGGAATGTATAACTCCCAGAGTTCAGGTGGCCCTGGTATGATTTGTGTTGGTGGGCACCACACACTTGACTCTTTAGGACTTGCTATCAGTTTTGGCCTTTTCTATTTCCTTCCTGGGTTATGGCCCCAAACCCTGGCAGTAACTAGATTCAGTTTTACTTGTACTGCTGAGAAACTTTAAACTGTGTCTGCTGAACACTGTGGACAGTAGAGTTTGGAGACAAACTGAACTTGGCCATGGTACCAGCCAGATAAACTTCAATCAAAGCAAAGTTGCAGGTAATGACTGAAGTTCGCAAGACCAGGATAGTAGAGGAAAGGTTGTTTAGCAGTGTCTGTGAGTAGGTCAACACTGCAGGACTAACAAATCTTTAGGAATATTCTGATTTATAGGCTTGTGATTTTACAATGTCTTTTAGTTGCTCTCATCGCTCTCACTTCCAAGAGATTCATGGATTTGTCCTCACAAACTTCCAGTGAAGGTTGTGGTGTATGCTGCTATCCCTATTTAGCAGTTACATCAAGAGAGGCATTTTGTGATGGAGAGGTTTACCTGAGGTCATGAAATCCATTGCATCCATGTCCAGAGATAGAACTTGACCTTACTACATCCCTTTGAAATGATTCCTTACAGCTACCCCCTGTATCATCAGTTCTCAAGGCTGTAAAACTTAACATATTTAAGCCTTGTGCTGAAATGTTCCTTAAAAAGGAATTGTGGTTAATAACTAAAATGTCTTTCACATCAAGACAAGCAGGGCTGGTGACATGGAGGTAATGCAAATGTCAGTATTTTTTGCAAATATAGGTACTTATTTAGTAAACCCAGAAAAATACACCCTCATCACAGACCTAGGTTTCTGATTTCAGAGGTCCAGTGTGTATTTCTTTTGTGTCAGACTGTAGAAATATTAAGGACAAAAATCTCATTTGCCAGGTGGAGACTGGTACACTTGTGAGCAGTATGAAATGACCTGGTGATGGATTCAGAGGGAAAGGGAAACTTTTCCATTTTTTCCATGGTTCCTGTTTCTGTGCCTGCTTCCTTCTGTTTTAGTGCAGAATAATCAAAAACAGTCTTAGCTATTGGCACCCCTGTTTCTTCATTCTTAAAGCGGAAATGAGAGAGAAATGTCAGAAACTATTACAAGTGTGTTGTGAAAGCCAGATATTTACTACCGCCTAATTATTCATGTATTATTTTTCCATGAATATATTTAGAAAGTTGACTGAAATTTCAGGGAATCAAACACTTGCATGTGGGTCCTATCCTAAAACAAAGAGATGGGGAATAGTGTAGTTATTTCTTCATTTAAAAAAATATATATTTGAAAACAGTGTTTAAATCTTTTATATCAACTTGAAGATGAGAAATGGAGAAATCCTGCTCTTTCTTCAGTTGGGTGATACAAAAACCCAGCTCAGCAGGACTGAGCTCAGTTGTCAGCTTCGTCGTGCATCTTTTGACTTCTCTCTTAACACTTTTAGGTGTCATTTTCCTATGTATGAAATCAGAAAAAGAAAGAACAAACTATCCTTTTCCTCCTTGATGTGTTTTATCTGTAAGTTCCCCTGGGCAAGCATTTTTTCTTACTGCAGATAAGTTCCCTCAGTAGGAAAAGAGTGGAATTGAACCCCCAGACAGACATTTACAACCAAGGGTTTTACCTTCATCCATTATACAATCCATTTGGTTACATGATTCAAATATCTAAGTCATTTGTGGATGAAAAGTAGACAGAGTGAGCCAGCAATAAATATGGAATTAATATGGAGCAGCCTGGTTATGCTCTGGACTGATTTGAAGATTTCATCTGCTTTTCAATCAATTACAAAGTCAAGCCTCTCTAGCAGCAATCAGAAGTGACAGAGAGAGAAGATGTCACATCTGTCTGGAAAATCAAGGCCAGATTGCATTTTGTGACCACAACAATTTTTAATTCTAAGCACAAAAGAGTGTTTCTCCGTAGGGTTTTGGTGCTGATGGGCCCCAGTTATCCTCCAGAGGTGATGAGGGATGCAACATTTCCCACAATGAGAGGTTCTGAGTGCAGTGATTTCCTGCTGACACACCGTTTGCCTCTTGCCACGCAGTGACTTATGCAGGGATTTGCACTCATCAGTTCTGCTTCATTTCACATCCATCTCTGGACGGAGAAGGGAGGAATCCCTCTGACAGGTTGATTTTGAAATGTTTCCACAGCCTAGGCTGACACTCAGTTTCTGAGGTGATTTATACAGTAGCTTGGTGGCAGCTTGTTTATAATGTAATGCAGTCTAAAATGATTTTGCTTGCATCTTAAAGTGAGCATTCATCCATCAAAGCACTCATAGTCACTCTCCTGGGCCCTACATGTGCATCTGGAAGGTGTCTTTGCTGTCAGGTTCCTCTACCTCATTCACACACGTTTGTTAAAACAATGAATTAGAAATAATTAAAATGCCAAATTTTCAGCTGCTGTAACCCTGAAGAAGTTCACTGTTATGGCATAAACAAGGACGTAGGTCTCTGAATCCTTTTGGAATTACTTGCAGGGGATATAACTCGAGTCATGTTTTGTAAAGGGTTTTTAGAGTATCAAGGTGCCTCACCTCGGTGCTAATTTCTCAGATGTGCTCACAGTGAGAGGCAGACAGATATCTGAGCATCCTGGTCTAGTGGAAGGTGTCCCTGCCCATGGCAGGGGGGTTGGAACTGGGTGATCTTCAAGGTCCCTTCCGACACAAACCATTCTACGAGTCTGTGATTCTATGATCTAGACACACAGAGTAACGGTGAGGAAGGACCTGGCTGTCACAAGTAGTAAAAGTTCTGCAAAGCCCACTGAATGTTAAACATTTGAGTCCATACTACATCTATACACATTTTTGCAGACTTTTCTTATTACTTTCTTCTTTCAAAGGAAGATAAAGACTGAATCAATATATCTGGGTGTCAAGATTGTAAAGTTATTTCAAAATCAACCAGTTTAGTAGGTGGCTCTTCTGCAAAGGTTACTGCCTACTGGAGTTCTTGTTTGCCATTACTTAAGACTCAGCCTTACAAATTCAAAGCTTTCAAGTAATTCACCAGCATTTTCAAACAGAATCATTTCTGGGAGGGCATTGTCATGATAGAACATCATCACTGAATGACTTAGAGTTTAAAAAAAGTGAGCAAAGGAGATGGATGAAAAAGAAAATCCTCATTGTAAGAGCATGTTATTTCTCTTTTTGTAGCTGTCCACCAACAATAAGCTGCTTCTCTGTTTGTGGGAGGCCACCAACTGCAATGCACAGCTGTTTGGCACAAAACATGCACTGGAAGATGTGTGTTCCCCCATC
Organism: Aegotheles bennettii; assembly: GCA_013398125.1. Lineage (NCBI taxonomy): Eukaryota > Metazoa > Chordata > Aves > Caprimulgiformes > Aegothelidae > Aegotheles > Aegotheles bennettii. Next base: position 162,746 of record VZRW01006185.1, on the reverse strand, counting down.
AAACTACACACAGCATTTCAGTGGGACACCTGCCCTGCAAGTGCTCATCTTGGTTGGGATGGGATGGGCTTTCTCTTACCATCACCAAGATCTGTGATGGTCACAAAATCCCCTAACCCTCATGGGTATATCATGCACACTGAAGACTGGCTAATGCTTTTGACTCTGAGACTAAAATGTCACTCCAAACTCAGCACTGAACACACTGAAACTCTACATTTTAAGTGTCTTCTTCAGTTAAAAATGTGATGGTCAAAAGCTGAGAGGGTGTTTGGACAGAGGGAGATGAACAGGGAAAAAACGTGGTATCTGGGTGTACTGAAAGTTGGGGATTTGAGGAAATATGGGTTAAATCAAAATTTTTTCTGACACCTGTGAAATGTTGAAACCCTGTGGTGAAACAGGAGCTAATTTGCAGTGCCAGGCTCTAGTTAGGGCAGAGTTACATTCTCTAACTGTACAGAGAAAAAGTCACTTTTCATACACATGCATCATGGGTTTCAGGCTTCTGTCAGTAAGTGTAGGAGCTTTGTCTCTCCCAGGGGGTTCATTTTGCACACAGATCTCCCCAGCTGACAAGCTGTACCTCCCTCCATTTTTACTTCAACAGGAAAAATCAGGGGAATATCCTTGTTTTCCAGTTTTGTGGAGACCGAGACCTCCACCACTTTGCAAGAAAACCCTGCATAGATCCTTTCTGAGCAGGAGAGAAGGTCACTGTTACTGTTCAGAGGGTTGCTATTTCTTCCTGACAGATGCTGCTCTGTTTTGAACACGGGTAGAATTATATATTTTTATCTTTCGCATTATTAGCAAGAGCAAGTTACCCATTCACACTTATAGAAGGTAGTTTAATCAGTTCTTATTGACTGGGTAGATAATTCTATCCAGTGTGCCTGGATGTCTTTACCCAGATAAACTCACGTCTAGTGAAGTATATGGGACCCTTCATAGTTTCTCCCTTTGGCGTTTTGGTATTTAAACTTATCAACCACTTGAATTTATCTATGTTTTCTGAGGTGATTAACCCCAGGGACCTGTTGTAACTTCCCACAAGGTGAACATGGAACTAAAAAAAAAAAAGACAGAAAAAATGAAAAGCATCTCTCCACTGATACAGCAAGACATTCAGGAAAAGTCAGGAACTCACACTAAGATGGCTAAAGGTCAGAGTTGGGACCATGTGTGGGAACACACAAAATACTCCAATTGCCTTGATAAAACACTGCCGGAATTGCAGTGAAAATTAAGTCTTTTTCTCCCTTGTGGATGTCTGAAAGGACCATTGCAGCAGCAGAGGTTTTTTCAGACTCCATATCTCATCTAGACCCTGGTCCCTCTGTGGACACAGCTGGGAGAAAGCTTTGCTCATTCTTGTCCCAGGGTCAAAGGGCATTTGTCACTGGGGAGGATGTCTACAACAAGGCTTGCACAATTATCCCTAGCTTCATATCTCTGCTTGTCCATAAATAACTTGCTTGAAAAATAAGTTCTAATTATTCTTCTCCTTGCTCCAAGTGCTATAATTGTTAATCAATCTTCATTTTTATGTGGTGATCTGTACTTGCTTCCTGGTTAATATTTTAAATTGATATTGTGTTGTTTTGTAATTATTAATAATGATATTGTTATTTTAGCATGATGATTGTGATTAGAGGTAAATGCAATTTCCCAGTGGAAAATTATTAAGCTAAAAATATCAACTTCATCAATTTCTATAATTTATGACGACATTTTTACAATGAATTCAGAAAGTGATACTTCAAATTAAAATATAGAACTTAATATTCCAGCATTTTTCTGAACACAAACCACTGTGACAACAAGAGGATGTTGTCATAAAATCTGGAGAAATAAATAAATGAGCTGTTTTAAGAATAGTTTATTGGTTGTGCTTTGGATCACTGTTGCTAACTAAGTACAAATACATCTTCTTGAACAAAATATCTCTAAAGGAAGATAGCTGCCTGTAAAGAGAGCAGAAAACATGGATCCACACAGCTCATGCTCCACCTTCTCTCAATTTTTTTACCATACGCTAGACCATCCCTTCAATACTCTGCATCATGCAGTGACATCTGGTGTCTGGACCACATACTACAAATAAACGTATAATTAAGTCTGCCTAGGACATCAGGCAAAGAGCAGAATAATATTTCAGTTTGCATGAAATGTGCCATGAAAAAGGAGAAATGCTAATGTCTGGATGCTCTAAATTAATGATGGCTCCTAATCCTTAAGACTTTATGGAAAATAATTTGTAAACATGGCAGAGACTGTTTTGGTCTCTGTGACTGGTTCAACTCTAATTCTCAGAGGTTCCAATGCTTCCAATTCTTTAAGTCAAAATTTCAGGAGCTTTGGACAGCCCATACTTCGATGAGTCTTCAAAAGGCATTTTGAAGACCTCTTCTTTGTTGCAGAAGAAAATGTGTAAGAAGAAGGAAGGAGAGATGTAACGTATGCCTCTCAATACCACTTCAATATTCAGAAACTAGCAAGGACATCTGTCTGTTCTTAATAGTATTGAATAGTTCTACCACAGTATTAAACAAAGACAGACACAGGTGTATAAGCTTAGTATGCAGCTTTAGACCTTCTCAAAGGAGTTTGGAAATCAAAATGATGAAGTTTAATTGGTAGACAAAGTAAATCAACAGTAGAATATGGTGCCTAGAACAAATTCTGTACCACAGAGCTGCAGCGGGTCAGTGGATAGGACTGGCAGATTTATTTTATCGAGGATGTGATCATTTGTATGAAAGAAGTAAAGTTTACAAGACTTATACTGGGAAGCACATGTGGAAAGTTCTTAGATATACCAGTTTTATAATGTCTTTCATAATTCCCTGGCTCTGAATTGCAATTTGGGCCAATTTCAGAGATCTCATTTGCTTAAGGATCATCTTTCTTCTCCCCTCCTTCTACTTCCACATGCGTGTTTAATATTTTATAACAATTGACTGAGAGCAAGTTTAATATTTCCCTCTGCCACCAGCAGAATATTAAGTTTTCATTAAATGTGTCCATTAGTCAATTCTTTGCTTCATCAATATGCATTTGTCACCAGAGGCATTCACTGAGACAGACCAAAACACAATGAGGACAGAAACTGTCTAGAGGGTGTTTCAGCCTGCAGCTGTTTGGAGTTTTTCAATTCCCCTGTAGGAAGCTTAGACAACATATTAGAGAAATTGGTTAATTAAAACATAATTCCCAGGTACACGACGATAGATATTCAGGCTTGCTGTGTTACTTCTGCTTGTTGGGTTAATAAATCACTGAAGTTATATAATTGTTTTTCTCAGCATGTGTAGAGGTGAAATGATTTTTGTAGTAGATTTGTTGAGGAATTTTGCAGCAGAATGCAACTTGCTTTCTTGAAGTCCCAGTAACTTCAGTTTCCAGACACTGAGCCAAGGTCTGAGCCACCATCCCTGGAGGTATTTAAAAGATGTGTAGATGTGGTGTTTAAGGACATGGTTAAGTGGTGGACTTGGCACTGCTGGGTTAATGGTTGGACTTGATGATCTTAAATACCTTTTCCAACCAAAATGATTCTATGGCTATACGATTCTATAATTCTATAAGAAATTCTGGATGTTATTTGTTTTTGTGAATGGAGGTAATTAGTTGGACAAGGGATTAGTTTTAATTTCTTGATCAATGGCACATAGACTTTTGTCAGGAGAGCGTGGCCTGGCTTTGTTCATCAACTCTACATCCAGAAACCTTTCTTAAGAATCATCAGAAAGTAAAAGCATTTCCTTATATGGCATGCCACATATTTAAATAACTATCATGAACAATTTATCATCTTCAAAGCCCACTAGAACAAATGGGTAAATATCATAACTGCCAACTGTTTTACAGATGAGAGCAATGAAGGTTTGGAAGGTCAAGCAAGGACCCTAGCACTGCCTACCAATTAAGCAGGAGAGAGGAAACATCTTATTTTTCTTGTTAAGAAGTAAATTCTTTAAAAAAATAACTTTCACAGTGACAATTATTATTAGTGAATAGATTGACTTAAGCAAAAATCACCACTTTAAAAATGTGCAAGGAACAAAATGGAAAATATAATTAATTTCTGCAGCTCCTAAAAGAACTTTTATTTTTCTTTTTACTTTTAAACAAAAATTGGTGTTTTAATTTAGGAATTGATTATTTTCTTTTCAGAAGAAAGGAAAACAGTTAAAAATAGTCTGAAAACAAAATGCCATATCCCAGCTTGCATCAAAAAGAACATTTTGTTCATTCTGGCACAAGAACATGTCATCTCATTTAGATTTTGTTAAGAAACAAAACAGAACAAAATGAAGCCTTTTCCTATTGCTAAACACCAGTTGGCCCCTGAAACAAGTTTTCATAATTTTTCTGCTATTAACAATTCTTGTTCCACTGAAAGTTGCTCCATGCATGTTGCTGAATGACAGGTTTAATGTTTGCTGTTCACTGGTGAAACAGTAGGCTTTCTATCGGGATGTTCTTGCATTGGATTGATGCTTTCATGACTTTACCCATTCTGAAATTCATATGTTTGTAAATTATTTCCCACTCTGCCCTGTCCATGTAGCAGTTTATAGAGGTAGGCAATTTCAAATCCTTCATCTTTGCTTGCTGACCCGTTAATTTTAAGCCATGTATTTTCAATGTGATGCCCCCACCAACACCACTCCTGCCTAAAGGTTTGTAATTTATAGATAAAAGTGTTCAGTTAGAGAGTTAATATCTGTGAAGTAGCCAATGGACAGCTATTCATCTCAGCACTGACCAAGCATACAGCTAGGCCTGACTGGTCCAGCAACCTGACACTTTATTTTTATAGATGCTATCTAAATTACCTATCTAGTCCTCTTTCTTCTGGTTCATAAAGCAGTAAGGGCTCATATTATTTGCATGACCAGAAGCCTTAATAACACTGAGTGCACCCGCCTGGATCTTATTGTTCTTCCTACTTTGTCTGTGGGCCTCAGATCAGCTCTTGGGTATTGACCTAAAAAAACATTACACCATCTGACTTTCACCCGTTCTCCCCTCATGTCCTTGGTTCTTCAGGAAAGTGCTGCACAGGGGAATTTACCCTCTAGGAGGTTAATAGAAAAGCATTGCATTTCCAACACGTCTTTGACAAGAAGTTTCATAGATTAATCAGACACCATGTGAAGAACTATGCCTTTTTGTTTTAAATCTGTCCTGTACTATCTTAATTTGATGCTTCCTGGTGCTTCCAACATGCCTAAGACAAGAAGTTTCATAGATTAATCAGACACCATGTGAAGAACTATGCCTTTTTGTTTTAAATCTGTCTTGTACTATTTTAAGTTGATGCTTCCTGGTGCGTGTACTGGGAAAAAAGTGAACATCTGATCATTATTCCCTCATCCCATGTAATTTCTGATTTTATGGGCCTCTACTTTGTGGCCTTTATGCATGTAAGTAGGTATGTATGATCTATGCCTTGCAAGCTGAAGAATCCTAGTCCACTTAGTGGCTCCTTATCTGAAGAACTCTACCTTTCTAAGTTCCCTGACTTCCATTTCTATCTATTGGACTGTACACAAGTTGACTGATTAAGAAAATAGTATTGAGTCTGCATGTTTACACACAAAAGTGGCATGTAGCAGACACTACATCCCATGGGTGTGCATCTTGTACCGCAAAACATCCTTTTTACTGTTAACATGAATAATCAAAAGCTACAGAAACTGCAGCCTGCTAAAAGAATAGCACAAGAGACACTGTAAATACATTAATTACTGAGCTATTTTACTGGTATTATTCTTGACAGAAGGTTTTTGTCTGGGAATTACCATACATGTGTGGCTGTGGCAGGGAGCTGTGTTGATTCTCTGCCAACCTTATTAATTTACAATGATTTTGGGGGCATGAAGCTTTTTTTTAATATGTTTGTTTTCACATTCTTTTTTTCTGTTCTTCAAAATGATAGATGTAGAACTAATCCCATAGACTGATGGATGCTGGAACAATGGAGTGAGAGTTGTTCATTTTGACAGACTTATTTTCAGCCACTATTTTTCTGAACTCGTGCTTCAGCCCATCAGTTACAAACTGCTCTGCTCAAGGAGCCCAGACACAGTACTGTGAGTCTATACACTCAAGTTAAGCATAAGAAGTTGCAAGATGATAAAAATGGTTCACAGATGAGCAGTGGCTTTGTGTGGTCAGCAATTATAATAACCTTTCAGCAGCCAAGCAGAACAGAGCTCATTCACAAAGGTAAACCTCATTAGAAAAACCTCATGACAATGCTACAGATTACTGGTAGCCAGGACACCTTGGAGCATTGGCTCAATCCTACCATATAAAAGATAGACTCTGGTTGTCATTTACTCCTTTCTTGCATTTGGGGATCACTTTTCTCTTCCTTATAGACTCTTCTAATTTGTCAGAAGTCTTAACCAAATCAGTTTCAGTACCACTCTGGTTTTATAAAACCCTTGCCTGCAAATTCCACTGGGAGATTAAATAAGCTCCATGGGATAAGACAATGCTTCTTATAGGCTGAGAGGTGGGAAAATGATCAATGTGGAGACTTCATCTTAAGTGTGCATAGTTCTAGGGGAGGCATTATTGCATTACACTTTGCTATACATATTTTCAGAAGAACGGGAAAAGTCTTTCTGAAATCAGGGAAATTTAGGAGATAGTTTTGTTTGGGCTAGGTAACATTTTGCAAATCAATGAGAAGCTTTATTTCCATGTTGTGCAAATAAAAGAAGGAAGGAAGGAAGGAAGGAAGGAAGGAAGGAAGGAAGGAAGGAAGAAAGGAAGGAAGGAAGGAAGAAAGGGATTAGATGAGAAGGAGAAAAGTTTGAAAGAGGATTGAATAACGTGAAAAATAAAGTTTGACTGTGGATGAATGGAAATATAAGGAAAGACAAATCAGGTAGTAAGTCTGTCCTTTATCACTTATTCCCCATGAGGCTCAGTAAGTTGCTCTTTCTCTTTCTCTTCTCCTATTTCAATCGTCATGCCACTGGGTCTGCATTACTCGTGTCTGCATTGTTCCCATTCCAGCAGGGTAGTGTGAGGACTCAGAGCAGACAGAGAAGGTGGTCTGCTGCCAAGCAAGACCCTGTGCATGACTTTAATCTACAAACATCTGGCTCCAGCCCAGCACCAACCTTTCTCCCCATTATACTCAGTGAGCCACTAAAGCATATGGTATCCAATACCAGCATACAATCTGACATTTGGCATCCCACCCACTTCAGGAAGCTGAGAGGCATTTCCAGCTCTTTCTCAGTCTCGCAAAGAGGTACTAAAATCCTAGTAAGGATATTGCAAAGCCAGGGGAAATAGACCATGAAATGGCTGGGTTTAGGTCTGGAAGTCTGGAGGAGTGGTCATAGCTCAATCCTGAAGACAGGATGCATATAGATTTTTGGAGGATCCCCCAGATCCATCAGCAGAAAAGCACTTAAAATGCTAATACACTTCTGTTTCCTCCTTGTCAATGTGGCTTTGCTAAAACAAACAGCAAGGGGCGTGGATCTCCATCTGTAGTGTATAATAAGAGGGTGCTGTACATTGGACAAACAATATGATTTATATCCAAAAGGAGAGAGATGCCACAGATCCTTGTGCTCTCAGGGACTCTAATTTATTGCCTAATTAAACACTTGCTGCCAAATTGTCCATCCTGTCATTTTTAATTTCTGGTCTAATATTCCAGACAACAGAACACTTAAGGAAGCTACCTTCTACAAGTGAGGCTTAAATGAAGAAAGATGTTAATGAGTGTTTCCTAATCAAAGTCAATAGTCTATCAGGAGCAATTATTCTTAAGCAGGTCTGTTCTTCTGGCACCTTGCAATGTGTGTGAATCTGCCAAGGTCTGTTGACAACTTATCCCCTTGCAGTAGAGGCAGAAGGCAAGGCCAGCTACTCAAAACTGAGCACAACCCTTGGGAAGACATCCAGCAACAGGGACAAACAGAATGTGTCTCTACTTCTCCTAAATCCTGGATTCATTTCTTGCAACAAGTATTGCTGGGAATGAATGGCAAGGGGTACTGAGGAAAGGGAGACTTTAGGCTGGGCTACCACCTCATTCCTCTGAGAAGGGGTCAGGAGGTTCCATAGCTGGTAAAATAGGGCCTAACCTCGAGCTTTACAAAGTCCCAGTTCTTCTGTGGATCTTCTCTAGGCGTCTCACAGAAGGCTGCAAAAGAGGTAGAAATTCAGACTGCCTTTCTTAGTTGGAGTCACAGCTTTAGCCTGACACAAGTGATCTGTTGTTTGGTTAGGTTTGCTTTTCCTGGAGTGTCACACAGGAACACTGTTTGACTAGGAACATCTCAACAAGATGAAACATGCAATATTGCATTGTTCTGAGCCTAAATGTTCAAGAAGGACAGGGAACTGCTTGAGAGAGTCCAGCGCAGAGCCACTAAGATGATGAAGGGAGTGGAACATCTCCCTTATGAGGAAAGGCTGGGGGAGCTGGGTTTCTTTAGCTTGGAGAAAAGGAGACTGAGGGGTGACCTCATCCATGGTTACAAATATGTAAAGGGTGAGGGTCAGGACGATGGAGCAAAGCTCTTTTCAGTAATGACCAATGATAGGACAAGGGGCAATGGATGCAAACTGGAGCACAGGAGGTTCCATGTGAATATCAGGAAGAACTTCTTTCCTGTGGGAGTGACAGAGCACTGGAACAGGCTGCCCAGAGAGGTTGTGGAGTCTCCTTGGCTGGAGACATTCAAACCCCGCCTGGATGCGTTCCTGTGTGATGGACTCTAGGTGACCCTGCTCTGGCGGGGGGGTTCGACTAGATGATCTTTTGAGGTTGGAAGGGACCTCTGGAGGTTTCCAGTCCAACATCCTACTCAAAGGGGGCCAACACAGAATTCAGATCAAATTGCTTAAGATTTTGTCCAGTGGAGTGTCAAAACCTATGGAGATACCTCACTATCTCAGAGCTTCCATTCCAGTGTTTAATTTAATTTTTGACTATTGTCTCCCACTTCCCCACTATGCACTACTGTGAAGAGCCTGTCTGTGTCTTGTTGATGACCTCTCCATAGGTACTGACATGCTTCTATGACATCCCTTGACAGTCTTAGTTTCTCCAGGGTAAACAAACCTAGTTCTCTCACCCTGCCCTCACATATCATGTGATCACTTTCTTGTCTTTCAAGTGCCTGGAAATAGATTATATGAGGCTTTGCTCTGTAGTTACCCTAGGAAATAAGGTGGGACTGACCATCTTGTAGTTCCCTGCATCCTCATTCTCTCCTCTTTTGAAGATGGACATATTACTTCCTTTCTTCAGGCATTAGCAGGGATGATAGCATCTTGCCTTGGCTTTCCCTTCACTGCATATCTGTTTACCCAGTGTCTCTATGGATACTGTATCCAGGATGCCAGAAAATGCATGTTCAATTCCTGTGCCTCTTGATTTTTGAGGTTGGTTACCCATTGTGATAACGTCCTCTCAGATTCTCCCACCTGAACAGGAAGGAGTCTGGCACAGTCATGGCCATGGCCTCACTTCTCTATGGATCCAGCAAATCACAGTATCAGGAAGAAAAATCTACAATGTTATGAAACTGCCTCCAGGTTCAGGGACAGCACAGCTGCAGGTAACTACCCACATATTAGGGTTTTTTTGTGAGGTATCCATCTCCTCTGTGTCTCTTTCCTTATTCATCCCTCCCTCCCTACTTAGCTTTTGTTATTTTACCCCTCAAAGTAGTGAAATAACGTTTTCTGCTTCTGTTTTGTTTGACAAGCCAGCATGAAAGCTGAGAATACGTATATCTGTTGAATACTGTTCTTATTAGCACCCTCAGATAAATCCAGTAATATCATGTGACAAAATTTATAACCCTATTATAACCAGTCTCTATTCATAGTGCCTCTTAGCAATTGCTGCCTGTTGATTTTTTGTCAGAAAGGTAAGCAAAGGCATATACACTTGTGTCTGTGTGTGAATGTGTGTATGTGCACATAAATAAATGTTTTTTATTAGTATTTTCTTTCCTCTCCCTTCATTTGTCTAATGACATTTCAACAATATAAAATAAATTTTCCCCTATTGTTTATATTATTTTTTGTGACTTTCCCAGTCAAAAAGCTTTGTTTCCATTTTTCATCCTTTCTAAAGCAGCAGCAGAAAAAGCCAAGACCACCATTACCTTCCTTACTGATGGCATACAAGGGCTTTATGCAACAATGCTTTCTTTTGTTGAAAGTTTTGAATATCCCTTTAGTTGGTAGTCTTGGTGTTCTCTTTCTGGGTTAGAACTCTTCAGAATGCCCTGATGCATCTTTTTATCTGAGCAAATCATAGAATCACTGAATCATAGAATCACAGAATGGTTTAGGTTAGAAAGGACCTTAAAGATCATCCAGTCCCAATCCCCCTGCCATGGGCAGGGACACCTCCCACTAGACCATGTTGTTCAAAGCCCCATCCAACCTGGCCTTGAACAATTCCAGGAAGGTGACAGCCACAACCTCCCTGGGTAACCCATTCCAATGTCTTACCACCCTCACAGTAAAGAATTTCTTCCTATTGTCCAGTCTAAATCTACCTTCCTTTAGTCAGAAACCATTTTCCTTTGTTCTACTACTCCACGCCCACAAGAAAATTTACAGGTGTCTGCTTATGGTGAACTAAACACTTGCTAGTTTGGTCTCAAGTCTGTTGCCTGAACAATGGCAACTAGGTTCGTTTGAGATGATGGAGAGTATTACTCCTCTCCCCCAGTTCTGAGGCCTCCTGGAGGTACTTTGTCTTGTCCATCAGCTCTATGCCAGACCTTGAATACTTTCAGATGGCTCATACACCAACGAACACCTATACATGGTTGGCTGAATCAGGCTTCATGTCTCCTCTCCTACAATGTTTAGACACCTAACACACTTGCAAAGTCTTGTGTTTACACTCTTGTTTTATGAGTATAAGGTTGAGTGTGAATCCCATTTAGATATTTAGCACCAAAAGAATATAGTTCCCTCAGTACCTGTGGCATCCCTTTTGGCTGATCCTATATCGGTCTTGACTCTATAGGACATGTTGTGTGGAGAGAGGTTGTGGAGACTCCTTCTCTAGAGGTAATCAAAACCCACCTGGATGTGATCCTGTGCAACCTGCTCTAGGTCAGCCTGCTTTAGCAAGGAGATTGGACTTGATGATCTCCAGAGGTCTCTACCAATCACTATCATTCTGTGATTCTATGATTCTATGCCAAACATTTCAGATTAGGATGTTCTACTCTCTATTCTGAAGAATTTGTATATAGTTAGGGCACAAGAGAACCTTGACTCCAGCTGACCTTACTGTAATAGAGATGTTTCTTCCCAATACAGTCTTTGTTCTACCCTTTGTTTTCTCTGTTTTAGTGCAAGCTCCCCTGTTTACAGTAAGAAGTTTATGAAACAAGACTTGACTTGTTTACCTTGGGGACAACAAGGTGCTATTGAATGAAAAATAGATTTTCACAGGGAATAAGTTTTGCTTTTTCTTCTTTGTTGTATCAATAAAAAAAAAAATAATAAATTCTTTACCCTCAGCCCTGAGGACCTCATCCAGCAGGCTATGGAGAGAAACCAACTCTAAGGGCTTGCAGAGAAATTAACTGGGGAATTGTAGAGGACAAGATTAAAGAAGAGATGCCATGGGACTGAAGCTATATGAACCAGAGGAAAGACACCATGTGACTTTGCAGGAATGTTTCCATTGGACAAACTTGCCATTCATTGCAGGTCCAGCAGCTGAGTGCTGTTGTATGGACAGAAGCAACATTTGATTGAGCTGCTGCCTGTGGGTCCTAAGCAGCCTTCTTGCAAATGTGGTTCAAAAGACATCTGTGAAAATCACGTGTTTCCTCCTCATTTCTCCATAGCTCTTGCTTACAGATGCAATGAACAGGCACAACACTCCAGCCGTCCAGGGGATGGATGGATGGATGGATGGATGGATGGATGGATAGAAGACATTTGTGCTAGTTCTGAGTTGTGCACCTACTTGACATCTTGCTGAGATTCTAAGGTGTCTTTAAAGATGTCTTTTTTTCCCCCTGATGGTTAGCTTCATGTTTCCACCTCCTGTGACTACTCTGCATCACAATGAAAGAATATTAGAGCACCCCCATCTATAACTGAATGGTGCTACATTACGCCATGTACACAGGCACAAAGATGTGTATGGGATAGCATTTATGTTCTCTAACTTTAGGTGCCTACACTGTGTACATTACATCTGACTAAGTTACCTAGGCTCTAGTGTTCTAGTCAATGGAGAACCAGTTACTATACTGAGTGGGGTTGGCTTCAGTTCAGTTGACCAAAAAATGTGTCAATGCTAGGATGAGGTGTGATGCCACTCACTGTTGAATCTGTTGATTTGCTGTCTGACTTCCTCGGATGTAGATGTCAACATTGCAGGCCACCACATTTAATCAGCTAGATCATAACTTTCATAATGAATACACTTGGAGTTTGCTTTAGAAGGAAATGAAGACATGAATTCACCTGGAACATCCAAATTCATTTTCCTGATGCCTGACTAAACCCTCACAGGAGAGCTTTTCTTCCCTTTATTACCAACTTGTGCTGGAAGGCCAGGAAGCTCTGCTCCTGCTATGCAATCCCTGGAGGAAAAAGAAATCTTTTTAGTGCTCTGAGAAAAAAAAAAACAACCTTTCTTCAATTTTTGCCAACCCTTTATGGGCTAACTCTCTGTTTTTAATTCATCCTCCAGATGCAGCAGATGGTGAAGGGATGCCTAAATTGCCACTAGACTTTGAGGTTTCTTGTTGTCTGTAGTACAGAAATAGAGAATGCTGCAGGCACCAGCTTCACTCACTTATAAATGAACAGTATTGAGAATTGCACATTTTCCCTTGATATTTTTACCTAAATGGTGTTCCAAGGATAGACACAACACATAATATTTTGCTCTGTTCCTCTCATCACTGAAATGATGCTCCACAGATTTACAAGCAACAGGATAATATGGATCTTAGAAAACATCCAGAGTTCACAGAATCACAGAATCACAGAATCTAAGGGGATGGAAGGGACCTCGAAAGATCATCTAGTCCACCCCCCCTGACAGAGCAGGGTCATCTAGAGTACATCACACAGGAACGCATCCTGAAAGAACTGTGAAAATAAGTGTATTGGGACTCGTGAGGTACTCAGAACAGAAAAGCCCCAAGGAAAGGAGGAGGAGACTAAACTAGAGTTGTGGTGCAAAGATGACACAACACAAAATCTTTGCTGTCCTGTAGAATTCAACTGCATAACAATGAGAAGATTAGAATTATTAGTTTAATTTAATTTTGTTTCAATTGTCCAGAGGAAATTCTTTCATGCTAACAGATAATTTTTGTTGAGGGCTGCTACAATTATTCATATAAGTTTTAAATATTAAAAAGTGATGTTGTGAATAAGATAATCAGGAACATTAATGGGGTTTAGAGAAAACAATGTAAAAGCAGGGAGGAAATCCCCAAGATGAAACAAAGTGACACTGGAGAAGTAAAGCAAGAGTATGGAAGCTTGCAGAAAGTGTAGAAAAGGAATTTGAAGCAGTTGGTTTAAACCTGAGCATGTGTAGCAATCACATATTTAAAAAGTTTTCCCTAATTGATCATTTTCCAGGAAAATGCTGTTTCTCTGAACCATCCGAGAGAATTTCTGTCCCTACTTCCAATGCACATCAAAGCTTTCCCACCTCCCTTGGAGTTTCTTTTTTAGGATTTCATGTTGTTGTTTGAATCTCTTTGGCCTTCAAGACATGCTGAATAACTTAGTTCCATCCAGACTTTGAGATGAATTTTTACAGATGTAAGAATGAGAGTTTCACATGCTTCATGCCTTTGCAGTAGGCATAGAGATATTATAAGCATAGTACCACTTCCAAGGACTTGGCAAGACTGACTTGGAGGGGTAATTAGCTGATATCCAGGTTTAATAGATCAGGTGCAGTGTCTGCTGACACAGCTTTGCTTCTTCCAGTCTGCAGTTAATTAGCTAGACCTTTTCCAGTGTCCTTTGGATCCCCAAGCTAAGACATCTTTGCACTGAAAACTGCTGCATGGTAAAGATCTCTTCTATCCTTTTTTTGTTAGGAAACCTCAGAGTGTAAGAAGTACCAGACTGGACTTAAGGCAATGCTGTTTCTGTGCTATGCTCTGTTTCTTATATTAGTGAGAACTGGACATCTGACCTGTTGGAGAAGGTCCAGAGGAGAGCCATGAAGATGATGAGAGGACTGGATTACTTTTCCTATGAAGAGAGTCTGAGAGAGTTGGGGTTGTTCAGCCTAGAGAAGAGAGGCCTCCAGGGAGACCTTAGAGCACCTTCCAACACCTGAAGGGGCTACAGGAAAGCTGGAGAGGGACTTTTGACAAGGGCATGGAGTGATAAGATGAGGGATAACCGTTCTATATTGAAAGAGGGTAGGTTTATATTGGAAATAAGGAAGAATATTTTTACATTGAGTGTGGTGAGGCACTGGCCCAGGTTGCTCAGAGAAGTTGTGGCTGCCCCCTCCCTGGAGGTGTTCAAGACCAAGTTGGATGGAGTTTAGATCAAGCTGGTCTAGCAGAAGGTGTCCCTGCCCATGTCAAGTAAGTGGGAACTAGATGATTTTTAAGGTTCCTTCCAACCCAAACCATTCTGTGATTCTATGATTTCAGAAGAAAATATAAGAATCAGAGATACTATTTTCCTCCTGTTCTCTAAACTGGGGACTGGCCTCATGTATGCTCTTGATTCATGGACATTAAGGATGATGGTTTTCACTCAGTAACCGACAAACTCCTAGCATACCACCCAGAGTTCTGCAAGGACAACAAAGAAACTCATATGTATTGTTTGTAAATCTGGTTTCAGGAATTTGAACCCTCTGAGAACTCACATACTGCAAGAGGACTGAAAGGACCTTCTGGAACTCTTCCTCTTGACTGAAAAATGTCAATCTGATTCTCTGCTCAATAACTCTGGCTACCCGCAGAGTGTCTAAAAGATGGAGGGGTATTGAGGGGAGCAGCCCTTGTCACACTGAGGATTTGGTTATAAATGGCTGGGAGAAGACAACAGAGAGGACTAAAGGAAGCAATAGCACCCTCAGAGTCTGAAAGAAGTTAAAAAGACACGAAGACATGGCTCTTAGAGACATGGTTTAGTGGTGGACTTCACAATGTTAGGTTTACAGTTGGATTTGAGGATCTTAAAGGTCTTTCCCGACCTAAATTAATTCAGCTGCTCAACAGTTCATCTTCAGTGCATGAGTGCCCTGTCCTCAGTTGGACATCATTCTACAAGGTCCCTTGGGTGGCTGAATCTTGCCTCTCCCTCTGTGACTCATGCTCATTCCCCCCCCCCTGAGGAACAGCAACAGGATTAAGCTGATGTATTCTCTGCTGGCCTCATATCCAATACCTAAATTAGATCAGAAAAGAGGGGCCCTGGAGAAGTATATTAATGTCAGACCAGGGATAGAAATTGATGTTGCCACAGATAAAGCTTCAGAGCATGAGTTAAGGAACAAAAATTTGGTAGCTGGAGATCAAAAAATCCTATTTCTAAGATAAGGTTGGGAAAATCCTCTCATGCACACTTCCAAGTAAATGTCCTATGGAAGCAGGAGGAGAATTGGAGTCTATGAGTCCAGATTTCTCTGGATTTCTCAGCTTTATCAAATTCTCAGTAAGATCTCCTTTTGCACTATGTGTCTTTGTGAAGCACTCCTGAGCAGTGTCAGACGAAGGCCCTGACTCAGGAACAAGTTTCTTTGTCAATCTCTTATGGAAGAAAAGTAGGTTTTGTGGCAGTCATGCCACACCTTGTGAATCCATGCAAAACCTTAACTTTACTTGAAAGCCACATTTGGGAAAACAACAACTTACTTCCCAGCAGCACTAATGGGGTGCAAACAATCACTTGAACCTGGTCTGACAAGTGGAGGAGGAGCAGCTTTCCAGCCCCAACCCCCATTCCTCTGCAATTATTGACATGACAGCTGTGATTATTGAGATGATGGCTAAAACCTGTTATGCTATGAAAATGCCACTCATTAAGCTCTACCAACTTCAATTTTGTGCCTTGTTCTCAGAAGCATGAGGGTGCAACTCTGTTGTGAAGAGCAAACAGTGCCATTACCTCCTGGGCAGCAATGAGAAGAGAACCAATAGAGGTTGAAATATGAAGTGTCATTATAGGAAATTGATTATTAGCCTGTATTTGCTAATGCAGTTACAGAGCTCAGCTTTGTACAGAACAAAAAAAAAACAAACAGAAAATCAGAAACACAGTTTATGGCTCAAATTTCAGATGCATGCTGACAACCTTTAGTAACTGTGCAATTGTCAGTGGAATCCCTGTGGACCTCCAGCCTCGGACATCCTTGGCAATAACTTGCCTGATCTGAAGGTGGTGGGCTGACTTTGATTTATGTGATTCTGGCTCAGTTCTTAACTTTGTAAAATGAACATTTTTGTTCATTACAAAGCTGAAAAGAAGCTACCTGTTTTGATCAGAAAGTTTTGGGGACAAAGAGTATTTCTCACTGTACCTAGCACCATAAATACTGATCTCAGATGGCGTCTTGCCTTAATACAGTAATTAATGAAACAGTAACCATATTTCCTTTGTGCTAAGATCCGTGAGCAGGTTTCCGTGGCAACAGTCCATGCACAAGCTTCTTGCCTGTAGCGAATGTGAAGTTATTTGAATCATTTAAATTCTTTGAAAGAAAGAGGACTGGTGTAGCTGAAATTAACTTGGATTTACCGCAAGATGAAAGTACACACAAAGGCTGTTACCTCAGGTCTGCTGACACATGGAAACTTTTTACCTTGCATTAACTCACTGGTGTGTTTGAACCCTCCAAGCTGCCACAGGAGCATTTATCTCAGAAATGTATGTATTTTCAGTACATTTATTTTTTCTCTCTCTAGCCATTTTCTGTCATCAGAGTCCATGCTTGTGTTACACCAGGATTGCAGCCTGCATAGGGTCTTCATCTTAATGTTTCTTGCCTGACTCCAACAGCTATAAGGAATGAGCAGACAATCCCCAGGCTGGGTAAGAGACAGGAGGAACTCTCTGCTGCTTCATCACCTCTTTGCTTCTCTGGGAAATGAGGTCTCCCTTAGAAATAATATCATACTGACCCCAGGTTGCTGGGGTGGAACAGGTCACTTGGGTTTGGAGCTTATAGAATGCTGGATATATGATAACTCAGACAATTAAACAGGTTTGTTTAATTTGAATGTGTGGAGGAAGCAGGAAAATAGCCAAATAATTTTATATTTACAGGTGAAAAATGGGTGGAATGGGAGACCTGCCAGTTTGACATGCTAGTAAAACCTCTCCATCCCTTTTGTTGGCCTATTGCAAGGTCAAAGAAGGATGAGGGACATGGGATCCCTTGTAGCATGATCCTTTTGGGCTGCTGATCTCTGTATGTCTCTTCTGCCAAAAGAGATGTTCCTTGGGAGCAGATGGTGAGGCAGTTCTAAAAGAGAATGTTTGGAATGCAGGGAAGTATTCTAGACTCAAAACTTCTTATAATTTATTTGTTGTATCACTTTCACAGCCAAAGAGAAGCAAAGAAGCAAATAGCTTCTGGAGAAAAAGGAAAAGTATTAATTATAATGCAGATCTTTTAGGTATGTTCTTTCTAATGCATGGGAAAGTGCCTCAGTAGATCAAGAGACAAGCGATATCAATAATAATTTGATTTCCCTTCCAGTGGGAAATTCTGAATACAACATGGTGAATTTATCTTTAAAATGTTTAATTATAATTTTTAAGGAAAAAAAACCCAGCAAATGTTTTCTTCTACTAGTTTTGTTCTTGCATTCATTCAGCATCATATCCTAGAACTGTCGTGAGGGTATATATATAAGGCCTGTATGGACCTGGTTCTTTGAACAAACCCATACTGCACAGATGTGAAACATATTGAACCAATTGGGCTATCAACAAAATTCATGATTGTAACCTGGTCTGGGGTGGAATATTAGACTTGGATAGTCTCAAACAAAAACATGTGTTTAACATCTTTGTGCCTTGGTGGATGAAGGTTTTTGGTCTCTGCAAAATGTAATGACACCTTCAGCTAAGTATGGAATTGAAAGCCAGGTTTAGTAGAGATCAGAGTGAGGCTTTTCAGAATATCAGTTTATTTCTAGTTGTGAATTGTGAATGTCTTACACCACTGTTGTTCCAATGTTTTAGTTCACATCATTCCTAGAGACAAGGCATTGGGCTAGAAGGACCATGGAACCAAACTATTAGACTCATTCTTCACCGACACACAGTCTGGAAATGTGACCCACTAAATTCAGGCATGGAAAAGGTCCACATGGAAGAGACCCTGAAGAAAAGAGAAGGCTGAGTTATTCAAAAGCTCTGGCATTCTTTGTTTTTCGGGTCTAAAAATACTTTTATATAAGAGACTTCAAACAGCCTTTTGTGCTAAACACACAAAAGGAAATCTCACTGCACTACATACATTATTTCACTAAAATAAATATTGTTGCCTTCAATATTTAAAGAGATTTTTTTGAAACAGCTATAGAGGATGAAAAATACAAGCCAGCAAAAATGTTCTGTGTTTCAGAGCCCTACAGCCCTCTTGTCCTTCACAGACTGATATCAGATGAGGTTACTTGTATTAACCCCATCCCTGTGTGGCTGATCCTGCCAGACCTGGCCTGTGCCCTCCACGATGCTGAGCACACAGCCAGGGTGCCATGCAGTAAACAGCAAACCTGTAGTCCAAACACCTATCCTTCCAGGTGGATTCCCCAGGACACTAAAATTTTATGCATGTCAAATTATGCAGGTGGATGATAACCTTAGAAAGTTGTGAAGGAAGCACGTGGGCTAATCCTCAAGCAGTAGATGGCAGGACAAATCCAGAGTGATGCTGAGTGTAATTGGTCACAGTTACTTGCATCAGAATTGCTAGCAAAAAAGCAGCCTCTGTTTGATGTCCCTAATTCCTTCAATGTTGCATACAGTAAAGGGAGGGAGACATAACCTATTGCTGATTCTGAATAGGAAAACTACGAGTGCTGCTGCTGTCAGATAAAACACCTATTATTTTGGAGACTAATAAAATTAGGAATATCCATATGGCTCAAGTGCGTGGATGCATACACATGTCTGTACATGTGCTTGGCCATTTTTGAATTCTGCATTTCTGGATTAATATTCTGGGGTCTGATTTTTCTCCTGGAGTTCTCCCAAAGTAGCACTGGAGTCATGCTGTGATAAATCAGAACCTTTCTGTGCACAACATGCTCAATCAAATATAATGCAAGCATCATGGCCAGTGAACTTAAGGCTACATTTCAATATCCATTTAAAGCAAAATTCAAATATCTTTGCTTCTTCAGTCTGTTTCCCAATTATTGGGAAACTAACAGCAATTATGTCTATCCCCTGCATCTGGCACCGTAGTCCTTCCCAAGGATCATTTTGTACCACCCTCTCCCATTTAACTGGAATATCCCGCCTGGATGCATTCCTGTGTGATGGACTCTAGGTGACCCTGCTCTGGCAAGGGGGTTGGACTAGATGATCCTTCGAGGTCCCTTCCAACCCTAGAATTCTGTGATTCTGTGATTCTGTAATATTTCCAGGAAGGATTGTCAAAAAGGCTCATTTGGGGTATGTTCTTCTCTTGTATTTTCTATGGACTTACATTCTCACATTAAGAATCTACTTCCAGGTTTGCTTTCCCAGCCTTTGCCTTTCCTGCTAAGGGGGCCTCCCTGCTCCAGGTAAAATGATGCAATTAAATTTCCTCAGCCATCTCCTTACCGTCCTCTTGGTGGTAGTCTTAACACAGCATATTCACCAGCTGCTCTGGCTGCCTTTAACTAAAGGCATCAATCTCCACCCTCCTCCGGGAGAACTGACGTTTTTAAGTAGATACTAAATACATACAAAGCTTATGGACACAAAGCAAGATTTTTAAAGGATTTGCCAGAGATAGAGAAGCTCTGCGTCACTGATCCGTGGTGACCTACTTCAGGGCTTCACCTGTTACACAAAGCCCAGTGCTTCTGATAGCCCCAAAGCTCGGATGTTTAGTTCCAGTGCATATACAGTGTGGCAACAGAGGCAAAATGAACAGGGAGGTTGTCGTTTGCATACTTAGCAGTTTGTTTAGTGCCAGGTAAAAAAAGAAAAGGAGGTTGTGTTGCGACATTGCTGTCAGGAACGTGCTGTAGTGAATACAGTGGCAGGTTTAATTAAAGTGTCTCCTTCTAATGGAGACTCAAACGACCAAGGAACAGCCTAACAGAAGGAAACGCCATGTGAAGTCTGAGGAATTCAAGGTATGTGAGACTTGTTAGAGCCTTCCTGAAAATACCAGTCTTGTGTGCCAATACAGGCTTAATACTTATGTACATACTTAGAAACCCTCCCAGGAGCATCTAATTAAGGGTGGAAATAAGGATGATTTCAACTAATGGTTAGAGTCAAAGTCTAATCATGCGATCTAATCTTGTGTTAAGGACAACTTAAAACAATTGCCCCAAGCTCAGCTTTTGATCACCAAGAAACTATTGACAGATAAAACTGACCTCAAAGTTTGGAGGATTTGTTTGGAATAAATAGAATTGTGCATTGCAAGTTTAGTTACTTAAACTGACTTAATCCTCTCACTGTGGATCAGCCATAACCTGCAAATAATTATTTTTTTTTTTTTGCTAAATATTTGTCAATGGGTTTAAATTCTGGTTCACACTATGGATCTGCTCACAGTTCTCTTTAGTGTCTACCTTGACTACTCAAGCCTCACATATGGTCTAATGGTCTAATGATTAGGAATATGATGGGATAAAGGTTGTACTTGATGACCCTGGAGGTCCCTTCCAACCATAATGATTCTATGATTCTATATAGTTCCACAATGAGTTGAATGAAGGCTTTTGTCAAGCAAAAAATATTTGTGAAGGAGATAATTCATAACCAATGTATAGAAATCTATTTGCTTAATGCATATTATATATGAATACATTTATTGTGCCTGCATTTAGGCTGGGGGAATTGCTGTCCCTTTAAGATCAGGCTGAGCAGGTACAAAGCTGGATGACCCCTCAATGTTTGGTAACCCCAGTAATTGATATGTTCCTGCAGTAGCAGCTCCTTTGGCAGATCTTCAGCCTGTCCCTATATTTCAGCAAGTCACATTTTACAGGTAACACCAGAAGACGATCAGCAGCTTTTATACTCATGTCAAGTATCTTAAGCTCAGATTTCCCAAGATTTTCCAAGGATGCAACTCAGTTTTCACACTTTGAGGTCCTAGGGAATAATTTCATACAAGGTAATTTTTCCCATTTACCCTGTGAAGAAGAATGAAAGGAAAGACAATGCAGAGATAAGGGAGAAAGGAAGACAGATAGGACTACCATAAGATAAAGACTTCACAATTACATAATGGAAAGCAAATGGCATTACAAAAATACTACAGGGTTACATCCAGCCCGTTCTCTTCTCCTACTAACCCCATCAGGCAATGGTTTAAATGAAAATAAGTAGTTCTCATATCTTTTGCCATTCTCTGAGACCACTAAAATAGAAAGCTCCAACACCTGCTGCAAGCATATTAATAATCAGATGAAAAATTGATGCCTACATATCCTCGGAGTTAACTCTCCCCTTCAGTCACTCTCAATTAATAAGAAAGAAGAATGCTTCAGGAAGGAAACAGGCCCTAAATATCTGTCCTAGGAGGTCCCTTTAGAGATCATAACTGCTGGTAGGGTAGTGATTAGAACACGGGTATTTTGCTGGTTCTGTATTTAAGCATAGAGTGTTCTGTGTGAAAACACTGCCCCTGTTACTGGTAGAGCTATGATGTGTGCAAAGAGGCTGCAAAATCCCCTTCTTCCCTGTGCATTGCAGGATAGGTCACCTCAGTGGCCAAAACTTCACATACTGGAACCAGGAGACCTGGTTCCAGTCCTTGTTTTGTCACTGCCTGGGTCAAGTTGGCCACTTGCAAGCTCATGTCTGTGCCTCAGTTTCCCTTACTGTAAATGCCTTAAGTAGGACATCATTTTCTGTAAATGTCTTGAGCAGAACAGATTAAAACTGCTCTCTTTGTTTGAGGTTTCACCTCCATTATTTATCATAATCCTAAAAAATCAATATTTTTGCTGGTCTCCCATTTTCCTTTAACTCCTCACACTTTCTGAGCTCAGCCCTTAACCCTGCAGCATTTTGGCTTAACATCTGCACACAGAGTAGCTGCGCTGACTCCAGGAAGCTCAGGCACTATCCCCAACGTCCATGTTGCTGTGACCTCCTTGGACACAGTATCACCCCAAACACCACCTCCACTGCCAAGATCCTCTTTCCTTCTCCTCCACTGTTGCTGGCTCCATGCATCTCCCCTAAGAGATAGGAAGAACTGTGGTGAAGGCAGGAACAAAGCCACCAGGTTTAGCACAATCTCCCCCAAGGATCTTCCCTTATCTGCTGCTTGCAGTCTGCCTCCGTGCCTTGGCACACCTAGGGCTGCCCAAATATGAACAATGTTGTCAAAACCCCATTGGAACAAAGGAATTATTTTTACTCCATTTCTCTATGGAAAACATCAATGACTACTTCTTCCCTTCTATGTCTCTACAATGTAGAAACTGCTCTGAATGGAGCTTGAAAGCAAAGCTGCTGTGCTGCTCCTCAACACTCTTGGTTTTGTCCTTGCAAGGAAACAGGACAACAACTCTCAAGGGCCTCACTGGGAGTGGAGAAAGGTCTTTTTCACTGGGAGTGAAAAAGGACACACTGGGAGTTCCTTTTTCAAAACTGGATTGTGAGCAGTGCAGGGACAGGATGAGATCCAGAGACTTTGTGCATGCCCAGCTGAGCTGTTGTAGAAATGAAAAGTAGATGACACTTTTTTCCTTGCTCTCTGCCTCTTCATTTCTGCTGGAACCTTGAAGCTCAAGCAAATGGGTGCTATTATGTGTTCCAGGTGATTTACAGTGGCAGAAACGAATCAAACTGCCCATTAAAGGTTACAATTCCTAGAATAACAGAATCAAAATATTATCTTGCTCAAGTGCCTGCTATCCCTCACTTCATGGCAGCAGCAATGTGAATAAGTCCCTGCAGACTACCACATCATCCAGCCTTCCTTCTACACAGCTTGCAGAGGTTGTGGCAGAGGGAAGGTGTCAGTCAGGTCCTGGGCTGTCTTGTGGTGCTGCTGACAGCAGATACGTTGCATCTGCCTGATGTCAATGACAGTGAAGAGTTTCTTTCATCAGTGGATAATTACTTGGCTGTCTACATGTGATGTCCACATGTGCTGTCCACATTCAATTCTTGTCTGTCCTACAAAAATCCTCATGTGAACTTGATAAAGTCAAGTGCCTCAGTTTCTCTTCTGTGCCACAGAAACTGTTTCAATTCCTCTGCTGCAAAAAAAGGGGGAACAGCATCACTTATACTTTGCTGCTGTGCTTTGAAAATGCTTTCAGAGGCTGAGATGTAGCTGGGTATTATTTTCAGGACTCTGTGGTTAGGGATTTTTTGTTTGTTTCTTTGCTCTGTATTAATTTTTGGCTTCAATAGTAGAACTTTCACATGAAATCCCATTGTGAGAAAAATATTATCTCCCAGTTAACTCATCTTGGCTGGGAAATATAATCTTGGAAGGGTCTGTCTGCACTGGACAGTCTTCAAGTATTGGACATGTGGATGAATGAAGAGTTTGCTGAAGATAGGTACAGCTCTGCCAGCAAGGTAGGGCACATCAACATTGCAATACTATTTTATTTTATTATTCCCGTTGCTCCATTTTTCATGTGAGCTTGGTTTTCTATAGATTTCTGTCTTGAGGGCTAGCTCTTGTGTGGAATCTATAATATATAGTAAGGCTTGTGCTCACAGTTTATCTTTTCCTGTAATGCAGTAGTTAATAGGACTTTTTACTCTACCTGGGTGCCTATTTTCATAAAACTTGTAAGACAATATCTTTGAAGGCTCTTTCACTGGGCCAAACTTAGTTTAGATTCATCACCAGGTTAATAAAAAAGACAGACACATGTATGCACAGGGGTGGAGGTCTCTTGTGTTTAAATCCTGATGTATAGAAAGGGAAAGAAATTTTTTTGCCAGATTACAAAGGAGGGAGGAAGGGGAAATGTCCTTTTTAGGGAAAAGACATTTAGTCTGCAGCAGAGTTGTCTAGGAGAATGGAGCCAAAGTCTTGTCCCAATTCACAAAGCCATGCTTCCTGAAATAGCTGCGGTGCTGTCTGAGTGGCAGGAAGGTGTGCTGTTTGCTGCAGAGGCAGCCAAGTAGAACAGAATGGTTCAAAATGAAGTTAACTTACCTACCTCTGTGACCACACAGGTATCTGCTCTGTGGCACTGAGAAGTTCCTGAACATCTGCTCTTCAAGTTTTTCTACGCAACCTTGTCCAGCGAGGACCAGAGATCTCTCACTAGAAATGCTCTTAGAAGGATGCTGAGCATTGTTCATTATATTTGCTACTTCAGTTGGACTTCCATCCAGAAATGGGTAAACAGCTCACGTAAATGTTAGCTTAATAAAATGTATCTCCAAACTTTAAAGAAGAGAGACTTTGAATAATTTGATAAGGCATCACTAAGGCAGTAAGTGGAGAAATATTTGGTGATACAACTACTGTGACAAGGGCATGGTTTCAGCTCATAACATTGCTTTTACAGTAACAAACTTAACACAGTTATTTGTATTCTGAACATGCCTAATTGATCTCCCAGGAATTTATAAAACTTGTTTGGTTTGATAAGGAAGCCAGTTTGTTTTCTTCTTGTGGTACCGTTTCTTGGTGAGCATTTCACACTAACATAGCTGATGGTATAAGCCAAATATCACTTGATCATACTCTATGCTGTGGCTGATCAGTCAGTGACTATATCTGATTGTGTAACTCTTCCACCAAAACACTTGTTATTCTTATCATCCTGAGTCCTTCTTTGGTAAAAATGTCTTAATTTGTTGGTCTTTTTTCCTAAGTAAAGTCATAAAATCATAGAATACTTTGAGTTGTAAGGCACCTTTATTGGTCATCTAGTCCAACTCCCCTGGAGTGAGCAGGGACATCTTCAACTAGATCAGGTTGCTCAGAGCCCTGTCCAACCTGACCCTGAATGTTTCCAGGGATGGGGCACCTACCACCTCTCTGGGTGACCTGCTCCAGTGTTTCACTACTCTTATTGTAAAAACTTTCTTCCTTATATATAGTCTAAATCTACCCTCTTTCAGTTTAAAACCATTACCCTTGTCCTATCTCAACAGGCCCTGTTAAAAAGTTTTTCCCCATGTTACTTATAGGCCCCCTTTAAGTATTATTTAAATAAAATAATTCATAACGATTGCTGATAAAATATAATCATTGCATCATTAATTTTCTTCTACTACTTAATAAGGAGCAACTTGATAAGGAAGTTATTACCCAGTTATGAACTTTTCCTCCATTTTGCATCTAATAATAAAATGCCCTTTCATGATCACTTTGATAAAGTTAATAAAAGTTGTGGGAATCTGTAGCTTCTGCAAAACCAGATGTTATTAAATTTGCACGAAAGTTTTAGGGAGCAGAGCAGTGTAAATGAAATTCTTGAGCGTGAATGAGAGGATCAGAGCAGTGGGGCCAGTGTGAAACCAAGGGTCTGCTGAGCTATTCTCTATAACCACAAATTAGGGCAATGTCTGTTCCTTGGAGCATCCATTCATGGGCAGATGAGGGAAAGAAATGAAGCTGATGAGGACCAGATGAATGACACTATGCCAAATAAGAAGATTTGAGGACTCAATGTAGATCTTTGGAACTCTTGGTTAATCCCCAGCCCTGCTTGTTTTTGTAGTTCTATATTTGCACAAATGGATTTCTACATGTACCACTATCCACATTTTCACAATTAAAAGTTCCTTTTTCAGACTCTAACAGATAAAACAAACAGGGCTCTAAGAGAAAACTCTTGTAATGCCTGATAGGATGAAACTGACTGAGCTTTGCATAATTCTAGATTTATCCATTATTACACGGATAATCCCTACTTTCCTTAGTGTTTTCTTTCTTTAAAAAAATGTAAGATTTCAAAAAGTGTATTATTATATGTCAAGATATTTTCCAAGGATTCTTTAGAGAAAATATTCATAGAATTGTTATAATTTTCTATTTGAACCCTTCTATTAAGCTATTTTTTTCTAGCCTGGAATGTAAGGAAGCATGTATATGTGCACTGCAAGCTGCATTGCAGTTCCTATTGAAAGTGTATATGAACAGCATTAATCAAATCCTACCTAGATCAATGGTACACACTTGTGTGTGCTTGTACGTATTGTACACACTTGTACACATTGTGTATGTGTGTGAACACGCATTAAGTAAGCTCAGCAGCTTCTAAATTTTCATTTCATGACCTTGGTTATGAGCTGCCCATTTGAAAAGCAAAAGAGAAATGTTCTTATCCATGAAAATAATAAAATAAAATAAACAAAATGAAAGAGAACAAAACAAAACATTATCCCTGTTTAGTGATCAGTGAAGAAATCTTAGTGAGGATAAATCTTCCTTTTATGTTTTGTCTACTGCACTCATTATGTATACACATATACCTATTACCATCTAATTATAATCCATTAAATCAATTAAATCACCTTCTCTGATATTTTCCATTCAGAGAAGTAAACCAGTTAATCTGCAGTTAATTCTGAAGAGAGAACTGTTCAGAATATCAATCACTGTTTACATGGAAGATGTTCCCTGACTTGAAAGATGGGAAGACTGTCACACTTCTAGGACTCACCAGCTTCTTTATCACATTAATTCCCCCACTGTTGTGTCTCCATAAAGAAGAGGGTGAGTCCTTCCAAACCCCTGGGAAGGAAGATATCAGAGAGAGATTGCATCTAAGCTTTATGTTTTTCAGGTGAAAGGAGCTCAGGCTCAGCCTCTCAGCAGTGCTTTCAGCAGAGCCACACAGGCTGACCTCAGCTAAGAGCAACATCCTTTGCTTGGCTGGCATTTCAAGAGTAGCAGCATCAAATGCTGTTCAAGTTTATAACGTTTTGCCCAGAGTGGGGAGCAGCCAACCTTTCTTTTCCCATGCACATTTTGGTGACATTAACACCTTTAGCTTTTGCAGACAGCCTCTGGTGCCCCAACCTACCTAATACAAGACATGTCCCAACAGTTCCTGGTACATTCTGTGACATTTCTATCCATCTTGCCTTGACTGCAGCCAGGAATTTTTCTCTTAGATGGATGGCTCCTGGATGAGCCAGAAAACCATTTTACTCTTCATTACAACCATTGTCAGCTGCTGCTGGCTTACAGCACAATGAAGGGTATCTGAGTCTTGCGATCTCTTCTGCCTCTGTTCTTTCTCTGTGTACTCACATGGTGCTAAAGTTATGTGTAGGTGAACCAGGATAAGAATTTTCCTGCAGGGTTGATGACTAGCATGTCAGAGAAGGATCATCAATGACACAATATCTCCTGTCTGCATAGGTAGTGAAAAATTCAGGACAGGAGGCAATTGGCAATCAATTCAAATATCCTACTTCCTATATGAGACTTTAACCCTAAGAAACAGAGATGACCTTTCTAGACTGATCGTAAAGAAGATTATAAAGTGACCTGAATCCAGCATGGAACACTGAATGCAGCTTGCCCCAGAAAACTTTGTGAATTGTTTCTTAGGATGGGTCAAGACTCCAGTTTGATGCTGAGCTTTATGCTCATTGCTCATCCCTCGTCCTGCTTGGATGATGGACACTGCCTCTTTTAAGTGAAGAGGGTGCTGGGACTTCAATTACAGGTATTTACCTAGAAAACCATTCCTTGGCTGTGAACAGTTCCTGGCTTGGGCCAGAACCTGGAAAAGGAAGGAAAATTCTTCAGTTAAGAGAGCTCCTTGGGCACACGGCTGCACTGGCACCAGCTAGGTTCGTGATGTTGGACACAGGAGGTCTGTGGTCACTGGTGGAGAATCAGACACTCTTGTTGACATTTAATATCTTTCTACAGTTAGTAAGGAAAAAAATAACAAACAAAGTGTGCTGGGGGGAAGAATATCTTCAACCAAAGACTGATAGATATTTTAGGATGGAATAAACTTCCCCCTGGAGACATCAGTTTTTCTCACTGACCACAGCAGGAGTTGAGGGTAACTTTTAGAAAAGTTTGGTGTGAGATGAATCCACCCCTGAGTGGCAGGGTTATATCTGTACTAAAAACCAATTTTTAAAGGCTAATGGCCCCTACTTATTGGGTGCTGGTACTTTGGGTTATGTTTAGATGGTATCCTCTGAAGATCTCCTCTAGTTCCTCAACTCCCTACTTCAGGGTTTAGATAATACTGTTTTATTTCTTCTGCCTATTTAGATTTTCTCTTGGGTCAAGAAGGATGTCCTACTAAGAGGAGACAGGGCAGTGTCTCTGCAGTGCTCACGGTTGCAGAGCAGAGCCAGCTATATTAGGGTGAAAGGAAAAAAAAAAGCAGTAAAATTCTTATTCTTGGCAAAACTACAAAACCTGCAAGGACAGGATTAGATCTGTGCTAAATAATTCAGGCCTGGGTGCAGCTGTCTCTCATGCATGCTGCTTTAGCAGAGTGGCTGTTCTTGGCTAGTCTTGAAATATCACTTTTAGATGGCATGCTGATTATGATAAAGGTTTATACTGTCAGCAATGGGTAAAACTCCTAGCATTTTTTGGTGCTTGGATTTGAAACATTACCAACCTGCTCATTAGCTTCTGTTATTGTCTTCTGTTTTTCTTCTTGGAAATACCTCTTCAATCATCGATAAATTTCTCTTTTTATAGTAGATACCAGTGATTTCTGTGATGCATGTGTTTCCTATTTTCTGCTTTGCAGAATACCAGATAGTAATGAAAAATGGTTACAATAAGATGTCCACGTGACCCATACACAGTCAAACTGGCCTACATTTCTGGACAGCCAAGGAAAGATTGTGTAATTTAAAGGAAAGCCTGAAGTTACATGTAAACTCAAATAGATGCAATAATCATCTGCTAAAAGTTCATGTGCTGTCTGTTCTGGGGAATTGTCATTCACCAGGGACTGGTAGTGGGGTCATATGTAAGAGTGCTGTTTATGTGTTATTTTCTTTTTATAGCTTAAATCAATAAGCTGATTGAGCTGAGCTGGATCGATCCTTCTGAGTTTTATTTACAATTATCCTTTAATGGTTAATACAGCCATGCTCTATAACTGAACATACTACAGCAATTCCTTTTGAGGCAATATATCTTCAGCTCAGTCTGAATCCTGCTGAATTCAATGTGTTTATAGCAGTGTAGGTGTGCTTAAGCCCTTTGCTAAGTGGGGACCTATGCAAGGATTTGCAAGATGATGAAGGGCAGTAGGAAATGCTTACATTAGTTGAAGAAGGACAAACACACAATGTTCCCTCATTAGTGGATGGAGAAAGAGCCTCCTGCAGAGGGCAAGGCAGTGCAAGGGTAATTTTCTGAAGGGATTTCCATTTGTTATTGAATGAAACTGAGAAGTATCTGCTGTGCCCAAGCTAAGCCTTTTGTGAACATCCATCTTAGCAGATAGCCTCTCCATCACAAACAACCTCTCCTCTCTTTCCATGAATGCTTTTCCTATTTGCCCAAAGCCACCCACGCCTGCAGTCCTGTTCCAGCAGTTTGGGATGAGAACTGCTTGTGAGAGAGAGAGCATGAAATTGCAAGGAGAGCATGAAATTGCAAGCAAGTATGAAGTAGCAGACCCTTCCAAAAGTCCTCATTGCTCTCGCTGCTGCAGAAGAAGCTGTTGAGGATATGGCTGGGAAAGGGTTGTTAATCTTCCCATCACAGGTCTGTCTTTTTAAAATTATCCTAGTGTAACCTTTATTAATTAAAATGCTAGAATAGCCACATTCCACACCCACAAAATTAGATTCTGATCTCAGTTCTGTACATATAAATCTGTGTAATGTCCACTGGTCTCAGTTCCATAAATGTGTGCTTCTGAAGATGAGACACTTGTCTATGTTCTCCTAGGTATGCAAGGAAGATGATAGCCTGAAGAATTAATTAATACACACCCACTATTGAGAACCCTCAAACTCCTTCATAAGTTTAAACCAATTTATTCACACATAGTATAAATGCAAGAGGCACAAAATCACCAAGATATAATGTACCAGAACCAGAAGGTTCCTATTTCATGGAGAGTGAAACTTCAGCCTAATGAAAATCGGAGATAAACCTCCTGTTGCTTCCAGCTGGACTCACGTTCCTTCTGGAAACTTCAAGCACCTTGCCAAGTACAACTTGTAAACCAACGACAGCCAAGAATAGACTCAGAAAGCCTAAAACACTTCTTCTTTTCTTTTGCCATTAAATCTGATGTCTCTTCATAAAGGTGAAACCATTCTTTATTTTCCCAGAGTGTCAAGACAGGTAAGTCTAAAATACAGCTAAATGGAGTCCAACACTCAGTGGACAAATCCCTGATAAAACTCATTCAAGTCAACAGAGTGGATAATATCTCTTGGGCAGTTTAAGGCCAGTACCAATCACTCTTTGTGCTTTTGTATAGGGGAGGACTAGAAGATAATCAACCTTGGTCATACTTTCGATCAGTTCAGTGAGGGAAAAAAATAATCCTACAAAGAAACAGTTTTCCACCAGTTTCTAGAAAACTGGGAATCCTTCATGGGAAGGTGTCAACTGTATGAAAATTGACAGGATATTAGTAAAATATTACAATAACATTGATACATATAATTTTGACTTCATCATACCATATGGTAATTGAAACTAGAAACTCAGGACTAGAAAACAGCAATTCCTTTTTTTTTTTTTAATAGTTGAAGCTTCACAGTTTGTTTTCATTTTGCATCTGAACAGATGGCAATTTTTGCTGTTATAATTTTTCATCACAAAAGACTGATTGATTCTCTAGTTCTTAGGGCATTTACCTCTTATGAGGAAAACTTAAGTTCAAATTTCTGCTTTGAATCAAATAAGGCATGCTCTTGAACCTGTGCCACTTTTTGTGCTAACCTCTAAGCTATGATTTTTTAAAATGTTATTGATTTCTTTTTCTAAGGGCATCCATCTCTATTTAAATTCTGTCCTTTATGCAAGAAAACTTTATTGAGAAAAGCTTGACTGAATGTTGTCATATACAACCTGAAATTTCAATACTGTATTTTTCTGATTGGAGGATTCTGTTTTGATGAATTGGCATGGTCATGTAGACCTCTCCCTCTGTTTAATTAAAAAAAAAAAGAGCAAAACCCTGCCCAACACTATCCTTCTTTTCTTTTTTCCAATGCCCACAAAATTACTGCCTTCAGTAAAAATGAATATACATGTGAGAATTATCTACGAGGATTTCTGGACAACACATCATTCCAATATGTAATTTGGTCCAATTTCTAAACTAAGATCTGAAACTCTTTAAACCCACTAATGCAGGAGCTGAAACAAAAAGAGAAATGGAAAGAGCATAAGTAGGAAAATCTTTATGTGTGAATTTTCATTTCACTCGCTATAAAATTTGTTTACTGCCATTTTATTTTTATCAAATGAGATCTCTGATATTTAAAATGTAGCATTACATGGATTCTTATGTCTAATGTTATCACGGATATTGTCCGTCCTGCTGATGTTATTCCAACAACCACCTCCTTTTTTTTTCTAGTCCTTCCTCATTAACTACAAAATTTTCAATTATTTTTGGGTAAGTGTGTTCATGTACTGACACTTTCACAGCTAAATATCAAAAATTTACCTCAGCTGTTCCTTCCCAGTACACCAGGGAACTGTTAAAATCATTAACTCTTGTTATCTGCTGTCTATTTAAGCAAATATGGATTCAATTTCTAGCTTTATTTCTAATCATGAGAACTAGAAATAGGGGTTTTTTGTTTTTAAAATAAAACTGACATTATTATATGGCAATTAGGTTCATGGGAATTGGAGATTTATTGAAATAATAAGTAAATATTCACCAACAATTATAAGTCTCTCTACTGATTTGGGATAGCTGCTGAAGCTGTGTGAATATTTTCTTAACTACAAGGAATACCCTGATATGCTCAAGACGTCCCTTTTTGAAGAGGAACTACTTGTTGTCTCGTTGATGCCTTTTACTTAAATTCTCAGAAAATCTGTCCTATTGAGGAAGTCCCTTTAGAAAAGCCATTGGCAAAATTAATCTTTAAGGTCTGCTTTTGTTTTCCTTTTTTTTTTTTCCTTCTCCTTTTGCTTTCTGAACATAAGATGATGGTCCTGCCAGGACAGGGCAGGGAAATAAGATATGAACTTTCCTTCTAGGAACTTGCATTTAAATCTTGACTCATGTTTTGGAAACACGAGGCCCTGCTCTGACATGTACTGAAGTCAAATTTTTCTTTGACTAAGAGAGAGCTTTGAGAGCCCCTCATTGATGTACAATTGCTTAGAAGTTGAGTAGAGTTTTTACCCAAACAAATGCCAACAGGATCCCATCTCCTTAGAGTCTTTCAAGGGACTCTGGAGGAAACAGTTTGTTTTCTGATCTCCCAACTGTCTGATATTTTCAACAACTTGAATAAATTACCATTTACTGACTTGTTTATTTTTGGAACCTGTTGATGCAGGCCCATAAAAGAGGACAAAGGATAGGATCTTATCTGTAGATTAGAACAGAATTGGGTAAATAGCAATTTATTTTTGACAGGTTTAGCAGATCTGGCTTTTTAAGTGGCTTTTCAAGAGATTTTACTGCTTCTGCAGTGCTGGTTGAATGTTTTTCTTATGGTTTTACTTAAAAATAAAGAAGGAAGGAAGAGCTGTGCACTCTGCAGGTGAGCATGTGTGGTTCTGACCTGTTCAAAGACAAGCAAGGAAACTTTTTTGCACCTGATTCTTACACACTGATGAAATCTCCTTAATTTAGCTGCAATTTTCCTATCAATGGAATCTGCCTTAAGAACTCCTTCTCCAAGAAATACGACCTGGAAATGCTGCTGGCATCTTGAGGTTCTCCATTTTGGGAAGCCCTCTTCTTCTGGACATCCTGATACTTGTGTGAAGCCCATCCCTGCTCATCAGACTACATCTTTCAACCACAAATCTGCTGCCTTCACTGACAGAACATTTCCATTTGAAAATAAATGTGAAGATTTGAAGAATTAGAGTCTGGGGTCATCTTTAATATGGTCAATAAATCCACCTGGATTATTAGACTTGATGATCTTGAAGATCTTTTCCAACAGAAACAGTTCTATGATTCTATGATTCTATCCCTAACTAACTTCCTTTATTCATCTTTACGCACTTCTAGTGAAAGAGTTATAATCCCTGCTATAAATGTGCTCTTGGTTTTCTGTGTTTTTAGATCTTGTTCTAAGAGGAAGAAATAGTGAACATAAATGAACACACCACTGAATACCAGTATTTCTTTTTTCCTCTGGTAGTATCTCTGAAAATGGTCAAAATGGGAGAGCTATACCAATAATTCACTGGAATTTATCATGACAGTACTTTGACACTGATAATTGGAGATTTCAGATCATTTCTCACACCAATAGCTTTACACAGTGAAAGCTAAGATGTTTCTTGGTGTTAAAGAGTATATTTCCTCACATTTTAGTACATTCTTTATTTCACATCAGTCTTTTCCAAAGTGAACCCATAGCTGAAGTTCCCTTCTTGTTCCCTTTCTTCTGCATTATTTGTATTCAGTCTTTGATTTGAGTCTTCTCAGGTCTAGTCCCACATCTGATCTGTTTCTGCAATCATGCTACAACATCCTGGAGGAATTTCAGACAGTATTAAAGGTGTCTTTGATCTCTCTGGGGCCAAGACATTACCCTGCATACCCTGATACTGGTAAGGCATGTGAACTCTTTTATCTACTCAACTCTTTCACAGCCAAGTTCTGAGTTTAAATGAAATTGAAATTAAAATGTTACCTCTTTTCCTAATTCCTTGATCTCTAGAGATTTTTCAGTTTCATTCTCTTACTTATCATGTGTCAGATGTCTTATCTTTCCTCCTTGACCTTTCTTCTTTTAGTTTATCTGTGCAGACCCATGAAGTGCCATGTGCAGAGCCATCAAGTATCAGGTATTGAGCATAGAGTGTCATAATTCTCACATTACTTGCTTGTTAACTTTATGAATACAGATGGCTAAGTATAAAAAAGAGGAACCCTGCTAGTGCTTCCCAAAGAAAACTGCAAAGCCAATTCAATATGCATAAACCAGCACAGAATCACAGAATCACAGAATCACAGAATTCTAGCGGTTGGAAGGGACCTCAAAAGATCATCTAGTCCAACCCCCCTGCCAGAGCAGGGTCACCTAGAGTCCATCACACAGGAACGCATCCAGGCAGGTTTTGAATGTCTCCAGGGAAGGAGACTCCACAACCTCTCTGGGCATCCTGTTCCAGTGCTCTG
>VZRW01006185.1:111374-127885 GCA_013398125.1 Aegotheles bennettii | reverse complement strand
CAGCCTGTACTGGTGCATGGGGTTGTTCTTCCCCAGATGCAAAACTCTGCACTTGCCCTTGTTGAATTTCATTAAGTTTCTCCCCGCCCAACTCTCCAGTCTATCAAGGTCTCGCTGAATGGCAGCACAACATTCTGGTGTGTCAGCCACTCCTCCCAGCTTAGTGTCATCAGCAAACTTGCTGAGGATACATTCTGTACCCTCATCCAGGTCGTTGATGAAGATATTGAACAACACCGGTCCCAGTACCGACCCCTGAGGGACTCCACTAGTTACTGACCTCCAACTGGATTCTGTCCCATTGACTACAACTCTCTGACTTCTTCCCTTTAACCAGTTCTTGATCCACCTCACTACCTGATCCCCAAACCCATACTTTATCAGCTTATCTACGAGGATGCTGTGGGAGACAGTGTCAAATGCTTTACTGAAATCGAGATAAACCACATCTACCGCTCTAATCAACACAAGACATGCTCCTAACTCATGCACTTGTTTTATGGGACATGAGAAAAATGTAAGCACAGGACAGACATCTCTTTGTGAATAACTCCTAATGAAGCTTCTAGTTTCATTAAGTATCTAAGGTTTTGTTTCTTTTCTTTTTCCCCCAGTATTGCTTGCTCTTGTACAATTTAGCAGTATTGGTGTTGCAAAGGCTTTTACGTACACCAAAGGAACATTGGACTCTGGCTCCAGATGCACCAGCTGAAGGAGATAACATCTTCAGCTACCCCTTCTCAGAGTTTGTCATCTCCTCTTCTCTGCCTGATGTGCTGTTTGAGTATGATTTCTAATCCTTTACTATCAATGTGAGCCACATTAGGAAAGATCCATTACCTACATGCTTTAAACAAGTCTAGCTTGGTTTTGGCCAAAATTCATGGAGGAAGTCAAGTGCACAGCTCAGTGAGGCTGGGACATAATGTCCTACTGCCTTTTTGATGCCACCAAGCAAACAAGAGACAAGTGTAAGAAATACATTTCAATATAACTAGTTTGTGATTTAGACTGAACTCACAGAGGGGTTGTGACTTAATGTGTTCTGATATTGTGTTAAATATCACTGCTAAATCCTATTTGTTTTCCATTTACTGCTGCAACCAACTACAATAAAAAAATGGAGGGTTTGGATAGTGATAGCCCAGGCTGGAAACCAGGACAAGGTGGGGTGCAGGAGAGACAACTAAGGTCTGCATCTGTTATTAAATCCACGCTCCTACCCTATGCTGCTCTTAGAGCATCAGCAACAAGAAAATGGGCCAGATGAAGCTTCTGTAGCTGTGATAAATGTTTTGTACATTGGCCCTCTGAGATCCCTCACTGGAAAACACTACGTCCTGTGTTTATCCTGTTTTAAGGAAGAAATTTTCCTGAGCATTGAAATGGTGAAAAAAATAAATGTTTATAATGTACTCAACTCCTTTTCAAGCCCTTCAGGACGTGACCTCTTTTTCATGCCTGTGATCCTACCTTAGATTTTGGATGTTGAAATAAAGACTGTATGTTGGATGCTGGCACAGTCAGCTTGAAAGACTGATCAAGCTTATTTGCCTCCTGCTTAGAAACCCATCAAAAATGCCAAGAATTAAACTATGGGATTAGGAAGCCTGCCATTTCTAAGATTTGTGGCACTAGTAATTGACTTAATGCCTTGGCGGAGAACAGGCTGTGCATGGATTCACTCATGTGGCTTCTCTAATTGTTTGTCAGGGAAAGGATTGCTTTAAATCCTTGTGAAAACTGGACAAAGTATCACAGTGGACCGGAGCTTTAGATTCAATATCTGTGCCAAGCTCAAGAATTCTTTAACTCCGGTCACTGGTTATTGGATGTTTCTTATGCTTATGGTGTTGTACAAAGATCAATTTACTAGTCCTCATACCACATCTGTGACACATGCTTGGCTGCACTTTTTGGGAACCAATTTCCAGAGGTAATACAGCAGAGAGGTGCAGGGTAAAGAAATGGTAGGCTTAGCTGTTAGACACCTGCCATTGATGAGATCCACAGCCCTGGGTTGGGTATTTAGCTGACTGTGCTGGTTTTGGCTGGGGTAGAGTTAATTTTCTTCATAGTAGCTTGTATGGAGCTGTGATTTAGATTTGTGCTGGAAACAGTATTGATAGTAGACTGGTTTTAAAGGGATGTTTTTGTTATTGCTGAGCAGTGCTTACACGGGGTCAAGGTCTTTTCTGCTTCTAACAGCCTCCCGCCATGGAGTAGGCTGCGGGTGCACCAGAAGTTGGGAAGGGACACAGCTGGCACAGCTGACCCCAACTGACCAAAGAGATGTTCCATACCAGATGTTGTCAGGCTCAGCAATAAAACCAAAGGGAAGGTTGGCTGGGGGGCTGATGCTCGGAGACTGTCTGGATATGAGTTGGTTGGTAGTGAGTAATTGTTTTCATTTGTATCACTTGTCTTTCTTGGAGTTTATTTCTCTCTCTTTGCTATTTTCCTTTTCTTCTTCTTCATCATCATCATTATATTATATTTTATTTCATTTATTATTAAAATTTATTTATATATGTTTATTTATATTTATATAATAAATATTATTATTTATAATTATTTATTTATTTCAATTTATTTCAACATGGCTAGAAGGACATTGGCTAGGTAGAGTTTGATGTGTTCACATCTACAACCTCTTCTGTCTTCTGCTTTCTACTTANGATGTTTTTGTTATTGCTGAGCAGTGCTTACACGGGGTCAAGGTCTTTTCTGCTTCTAACAGCCTCCCGCCATGGAGTAGGCTGCGGGTGCACCAGAAGTTGGGAAGGGACACAGCTGGCACAGCTGACCCCAACTGACCAAAGAGATGTTCCATACCAGATGTTGTCAGGCTCAGCAATAAAACCAAAGGGAAGGTTGGCTGGGGGGCTGATGCTCGGAGACTGGCTGGATATGAGTTGGTTGGTAGTGAGTAATTGTTTTCATTTGTATCACTTGTCTTTCTTGGAGTTTATTTCTCTCTCTTTGCTATTTTCCTTTTCTTCNATTTATT
The DNA here is from genome assembly GCA_013398125.1 of Aegotheles bennettii. Classification (NCBI taxonomy): domain Eukaryota; kingdom Metazoa; phylum Chordata; class Aves; order Caprimulgiformes; family Aegothelidae; genus Aegotheles; species Aegotheles bennettii. The sequence continues at coordinate 124,875 of VZRW01006185.1, read as the reverse complement.
TCAATTTATTTCAACATGGCTAGAAGGACATTGGCTAGGTAGAGTTTGATGTGTTCACATCTACAACCTCTTCTGTCTTCTGCTTTCTACTTAACTCATGCTCCCCATGGATAACTCAGGCCAGCCTTACTGTTACCTTTGATTTAACAAGGGCTTGTTATGAAAGGACATCTTGCCTACAATTCTTCGAGGAAACTTTTGTGCAGAGCTGATAGACACCATGTATTTGATAGGACTTAGGCAATCTAAGGAAAAAATGGGAGGTAATTGATTGAGGAGTTATTCTGCTCTGTCAAAAAGCCTTGTTAAGACTACATCTAAAGCTATGGGCTGCATATAAGAAGATTAGTCTCCCCTAGGATTAGACTACATAAAGAGTTTGATGAAGCTGAGCAACAAGACAACACCATGAGTATGGATCTGGCTGTTATAATTGGCAGGCATTTCAGATATAAACATCAAACCACCACTCATAACAAGTATGTGCTTCTCTCCATGAGACTATCTTACAAGGAAATAATTTTTGGTTGGTTTGGTTTGGCTTCCTGAGTTTGATTCTATAGCAGAACCTCAGCAGATAAAAGTTTGTGTAGTCCCACTGCAATGTTGGTTTCCACCAACAGTGGTATAGCCCTTTGCTGATGTCCTCAGGGAGATATTTCTCTGAGGACAATAATGTTCACTACCATCAAGGTTACTGTGAGGTGTAAATCACTGTTTATAAAATTCCTTGAAGCTGTGAGGTGGAATAGACAATGTCTGATGATCTACTATTTATTATACATTACATCCATTCTGTCTTGACTTGACACTTCACTTTTTCCAGTGAAAGGAAAAGATGAAGAATAGGCTGAAGAGTGGGCTTGGGGGGAGCTGGGGAGAAAAATCAGATCAAAATGAAGCAGAAGTGGACTTTAAAGAATGATTTCAGTAAAAATCACAGTAGGAAAGTTTAGTTTGTGATATATGTGGCCACTGTAGCCAGACCTCCCTGTACATAACTGTAGATACACCGATCAATTTCTATTCATTTAATCTCTTGCAGAAAATTGAACAGCAGCAACAACAACAAAAAGAGTCAAAATGAAACAAACTACAAAAAGAGGCAAGAACAAATGTCTCCTAAACTGAGTGCCACTGACTGTTTTTCTTTCTTCTTGACTACACTGTGTGATACTTTTCTTCACGTTTTCTGCTCCGATTAAGGACACTTTCATCTTCTGTGATGCTAGTAGTGTGTGGGACTGTACAAAAGCATGCACACAAATGAAGACTAAAGCTTCATCTCTGTTCAGCAGCACTGGCAATTTACCATCAATCTTGTTTCTATATAACACAGAGGGAGTGACAAGAAGGGATGTATCTTCTCAGCAATTCAGGGCATATGCTTTCAATGCTCAAGTTAAAAGAGGGTCAAAGAGGTGAAAAATCTGGATTCAAAAAAAGAAGAGAAGTAGAATTTCAATACAAAATTCAGGCACTTAATACTCTCACTAAGCTACAGCATCACTGCAGTTTCCTGTCATTGTGTGAAAATATCTGAAGCTCCATAAGCACCTCAAATTTTAATGTATGGGCACGCACTAAAACATTAAAGCAGTATTGACTCTACCGCGTGCCTTATCCATCTGCTCATACTTATGACAAGTGGAATCTCAAGAAAGAGCGATTTGCACTTTCACCTTGTATGGGGCTTGTCCTATTCTTGGGAGTCACCGAATAAACTATGAAAAAGGATGAGGCTTGACTGGAAAGCACTCCTAAATGTCTGCTTTTAGAGTGCTCACCCATGAAGTAGAAAACCAGCTTCCACTCTCTCTCCTGACTCCCATGGGAGTACCTTCCCAATGTTATAATTTAATTACTTGCCTCTTAGACACAGTAGATTAGGAAGATAGTAGATTGTTTAGAATAAAATTCCCAAGTTGCCTAGAGCTTCTTGTATGTGTTCCTTTCAGATGACTAATATTTGTGGTCACTAAAGGCACAGTTATACACCTAGGAACAAAGAACATGAACTGACCTACAAGGCAGGGAAAAGCACTGGAAAGCACCTACTTGGCACAGTAGATAAACCACTCATTTAGCATTCCCAGGGCTGCAGCACTAATAGGAAAACAGTGCTAATGAGCTTTTGAGTGCACAAAGAATCCTGTGACTAGAAGTTGATGTTATTTCCCAACTCATAGCTGTTTGTGGCAATGAGGACACCAGCTCTGGAAGTGACCCACAGGGAGGATTTGCAGTCTGGATATAACACTGACTGGTGACCAACTTAAAGAACTCAATCTTTCCAGTTTATAAAAGAAAAAGAAGGAAAAAGAAAAGGCCTGGAAATTGCTTTGATCAAAATGTGTAAAATGTTTTTTGCAAAGAGAAAATACTGGGTACCAAAGAGCTCATTAACCTAGCAGGGAAACACATTGCAAGAAGGAGAGGCAGGCAGTGACAGTCAGGCAAACACTAATAATTGGCATGTTTTTAACAGTGGAGGTTATTAGTCACTGCAACAAACAAGCAAGGGAAGCTGCATGTTCCCTATCTTTTGGTATTGTCAAATCAAGTCAGAACAATTTTGTGGAAAACATGCTTTTGTCACGCAGAAACACGAACCAGCTGAAGTTAGAAATAAAAAAAAAACAGGCAGAGCTAAAAAAAGACGCAGAGAAGGACAATTCACACTGCTGATGGAAAGGAGAAGCTGTCTTAGGGAAACAGAATATAAAGCTGGGGTCTCCAGTTTGGAGAGGAGAAGGCTGAAGGGGATATGCTCAAGGTTATAACAATGGTAGTGGAAGAGGTCAATTTAATCCATCGACTAGAGAAAATTCCCCAAAATAATAGGATACTGATTTAAAAAAGAAAAAAATGAAAGTAAACATGTATATAGAATAGCAATGAACTTTTGGAGTTTTGTTGCCACAGGAATAGTGAAGACTAAAAATATAAAAATACAGGGAATATCGGGGGCAGAGAAGGAGGAGAGGCAACCCAAAGCTCTATGAGGGACCATTCTTTTACTTTAGATGCCAAAATATCTTCCTATTAACTCATGTTGAGAAGTAACTTTTCTCATTCATGTCAGTTAGGGCAACCTCTTCACTCCTTGATAGCATATAAAAGCTATATCTTCATATGAATGATTAAGGATTCCTTCTGATTTTAGTCTCTATTAAACTGAGGAATGGAGAGCTTTGTAGTATGTTTGTGTCAGATACAGTAGGGAAAAGTTAAGGCATTTCAATTACATTTCTCTTTTCCTTAATATATATATATATATATATAAAATAAAAGAAGAGCAAGATCATTCTAGAAATCCACTTCTATCATCATATTAACTGAGGAAGGAGGGAGTCCTCTTCTAGATGTCCATATCCCTGCCAAAGGACTATTATTCCTGCAGGTCTTTTTCTTTGTTTCTTCTGCAGAATTTTAAGCATTGTTTCCTAACAACTTTGTCATAATCCTCCAAACCCATTTGAGTTTAGCTTCAAAGTCCATGAAATCCAAGATTTACTGATGTAGTTCTGGCACTAATATATATGGTTGGGATTCTTTCCTTTTGTCTACCACAGAGCCATCATGTCACATTTTGTTTCACATTAAATCACTGAGATGAAAAAAGAATATGCTTGTTGATTAGCACAGGATTCAGCTCTAGGAAATGTTGGTTCAGTTCCCTTATTGGTCACATACACAGCAAACCCATCACAAGCCTCTTCATCTATCTGGAATCAAATTCACTGGCAGAAAGGCAATAAAACCTGCAGGTCTCATTTCTTTACTTGTATAATGAAATGGTCATGATATTTTAGTCCTTTGAGGGGGAGACTGAGGATTATTCAGCCTACCACCCAGCATACCCTGATATTTCCCTCTTGAGTGTTATGTAAGAATCTGGAGGGAAAGGCTAATTGTACATGTGGTAAGCAAGTAGCAAATGGATTATATGAGAGTAATTCCATGTGCATCATTGTCTAACAAATTTAACATTTGAGTGATGACAACTAGAGAGCCTTTGGGGGGTGAGAGTACTGGAAACAAGGAAACAGTGAAGAGATTTCTAAGAGGTGAGAAATAAACCCAAATGAACTCTATTTTTTCTGCCTGCCCCATGTTCTTAAATTCAAGATCTTGCTTTCAGGTGCTGAATAATAAGTGATGCAGACAGAAAGAAAATCCATCTGTCTCTGTGCCAGGTTTCATGAAATGCTGGCCAAAAAAGCAAATGCAGGCATAAAGAAGGCAGAATGGCAAACTAAACACACAGCACTGAATAAGAGAAATGGTATTTAATCACAGGCAGCATCCCAAAAGGTAGTTTTCTGTCTGGAGTGCTAAGGAGAGCTCTGACATCTTGACTTAAGATGCTTCTGTGAGTACAAAAATCCTACAAACTGACCTGTAGAGGGAGAGAGAGATTTCCTGGAGTCAGGGACCAACCACTGCGAGATCAAGAGGGACTTCGGAGGGATGCAAACAAGACCTGTGGACTTCACAAGGAAAAGCTCTCACAAGCACTGCAGACCTGACTGTCTTTTCACCACAGCCCAATGCTCAGCTTCATGTTGGAGGTCACTGGACATAAGCCCACATGTAAATACAGGTTTTGTGGGCATGGAAGGAAAGGATGTCCCAACACCCCTTGCACCAATGCTATATGCTAACTCTTGATAAAATTTGCCTTACCTCCTGGAAGGTTCTTGTCATGTAAAAATAATGGGAGACATGGAAAGCCTGAGCTCAATAGTAGTATAATTGCATTAAATTTACGCTGCTGTGGAAAGATGGGAGCATGACAGGCTTCTGCCTGCTCTTCAGCCAGTGCTCCATCAAATTACCTAGCTGTAACCATATAATGTAAGTGAGATATCCAGGCAGGAGCTTTTCTGCTGTTAGTTCCCAATTCCAGTCAGTTATTTCTCAAGGTGCAGAATGAAAAGGTTAAACTCTGACCCTACTTGGAGAAGACATGGTCAAGGCTGGCTGTGGAAGTGACTGTGTAAGGTCATTTCATAAAAGCAACATGAACTCTCTCTCTCTCTCCCAATCTGCAAGCCCGGATACTGCTCCGAAATGCAGAATTCTATCAAAAGGTGGAGGTAACAAAAAGTTTAGTTTTGTACTGTATTAAAAGAAAAAGAACACACTCTGAAATCATGGAGGGAAAGGACAGTTTGTCAAGAAAATGTTAGTTCCTGTCAACTTTCAAGACTTAAAGATAGGGCAGGAGACGTTTTCATTTCATCCAGTGATCAAATAGCTAAGTCTAATCTGGGTGTGTGTCTAGGTTTATCTTCCAAAAAAGAAATACATGAAAAAAATAAACCTTTCCCTGTTCTGTATTTCATTAAAACATAACTATCTGAAAGAAAACCAAGCAGAAAAACCTTAAAGAAATTGGTGTTTCTATCAAAGCAGAATTGACTTGTGCTGGTGGTGGAACCTAGGGAAGAAAAAGGACTGTGTTGCCCTGTATCCTGTGCTGCTTTTATATAGTTACTATCATCTTAGTTAAGTCATCTTGACTTCATCTAAGTAAAATCATCTTTATCTTGCAGCAGACACTAGTTCTGTGGAAGAGAATATGAGAGCAAGTCTGGCTTTGTGAGTCATGGCACTTCCTCCATCCAAATTTAGGCTTTTACTAATGATGATTACTAATGCACCTGACTTGCTCAAGTACAAGTGGACCCCAGGGTGCTTTGCTTCTACATAGGTTCCTTTGCTGTAGGTGATCATGGTTAGTCAGATGTGTCGTTTGTTGAGGGGCAGACAACTACAAGTCATCTGTGTCTTTAAGCAGCTCCCCTACTGACTGTGCAGCTTTAAATATCCTAAGGGGCTGCAGCAAGTCTATGCTTCCTACTGAGACATCTCTGAGCACAGAAGGAAAAATGCATTAGCTGATGAAAAGATATTAATAATGCAGAGAAAGGTAAAATTCTTTCAGCTCTACCGTAACATATCCAAGCTGTTCAGAATATTTGTCTCTGATTGTGTGTGTCTACCCAGTGAGGCATTTACTTTGATCAAGACATTATGGCAACAATTTCCACTGATAAAGTGTGCTTCTGTTAATGAGATCACCTGGGACAATGTTTGGAGAGATGACAACTGTGTATTCATTTCTAGGTTGTTCGGGTATTCCCTGCTTTGATTTCTGCCTCCAGTCACAAACTCAAAGTAAATATCCATCAACTCAGCAACACTTATTCTCTGACTTTCCCCTTGAAATCACAGTTTATTTGCATTGGAGGACTTGGCATCAAATGAGAGATAAAACAAGCCAGGGGGGGAAATGTGCAGTCCCTCTACATTGTCTTTGTGCCACAAGAAATAGATGAACTTGAAATAGTGACTTAGGCTCAGATGCTGATAAAACTACCCATCATTATTTTACCTTTTCAAGTGTGGGGGAAGGAATGGGAAGTTCTGGGCTAAGAGAAACTAATTCCCCATAATCTCACTTCTATACAGGTTACAGACCAATTATAGAGTGAGAACAACTTGGATTGTAATTTAGAGTTGCTCTAAATTATGTCAACAGCCATCGGCAAACTCACCAGCAACTGGGGATAAGACTGAAATGGAAATGCCAGTGCAACTCTGATTACAATGTTTGCAGCAAGAAAATTGCCAGGAGAAGCATGAAGTTTATGAAGGGTTTGATTCTTGAAATCCACTTGGAAATCCACTCTGCGATTTTAATATTCACATTGTTAAAACATCAGAACAACTCCTAGCAGTGTATTAAGCAAGATGGTTAGGTATGATTAACATCTGTGGTGTTAGTTTCCTTCTTTCTACTGTCCTTTTCAAGAAGAAATGTATGGACAGCACAGAACTTCCTTTTGGGCTAGACTGATTTTCTTCTCTATTTACGTAGAAAGAGATCTGTACTTGGAGAAGTCAGTAAATCATATGAGGTTCCTTATGTCTTGGTGGAGATCATTCTGCAGCCTTTGACAAGCTCTGCTGAAACCTCTGATTATATTTACGTGAGAAAGCAAAGATAGACTTACCCTTCCTCCACTTCACTCCTTGCCAAACCAGCAGTCTGGGCTCCTGGTGCCTGGTTCTTGTTGAGAATCAATAACCTTGCTAGGGAAGACAATTAGCTTTGGTGTAGCATGACAGATAACAAGGATTTAAAGTTAGTAGCTCAGCACCAAGGTAGCTTGAACCCATTTTTGTCTGTGTGCTCTCCCCCCTAAATAGAAATGCCCTTCTAGTTCCTCATGGTGATATCTTAAGCATCAAGTATTATGTTCCCTTTTATTTGGATTTGCTGATCTCCACTTCTGGAATTTTAGATATGAAGATAAAAACCCAGAAAGATTACAGCCGGGGGGAAATGTGCAGTCTATGAGGATAATAATAATACTGCAATAATAATAATACTGTGATAATAATAATCTGTGATAATTGGATTACTTTTGGATTAACAGTGTACTAACAGTTAAGAATCATTGTAGCGTTTCCAAAGCTTGGAGTACTTGACTTAGTGATGACACCAATCTATTTTTATTGTTATTTTTTGTATATTATTATAGTGTAGGCAGATGGGAAAACAGGAAGAAATGAGAGTTTTTGGATGACACTCATTCCTGTTGATCTAACTCCTTTGCTCCAGAGTGAGCAGAGAAGAACAAGATTTGTATTCTCCTACTTTAAAATCTTGTCTAGTAAATAAATATTCCTCATTGTGATCCATCTTCTACTGTCCCCTGTGCTGAAGATCCCAAATGAGCAGCAATGTTGCATTGTACTTCAACAAGGAGGGACCAAAGGGTTGACGAGGAGCCAGCTCTGTGTCTGGTGTACGTTCAAGTCAAATGAATAAGTCTGCAGACAAGTAAAGATTGTTCTTATAATTTGGATTTAGAATGTAAACAAAGATAGTGAGAGGTGATGAAATATTCCCATAGTTGTGTTTTGCAAAGCAGTGGCAGACTATGAGTTTGGCCCAGGGGTCTTATCTATCAGGCTTACATGTGTGCAGATTACAGCACATCTGATGGGACTCCCAAAGTTTGTCTTCAAGGGTTTTCTTCATCCCTGGGTAGTTGAGGGATGTGCTGCTTTTGAGCAGAGAAAAATCACCTCTGACAGTTTTTGCAATGAGAGATGAACTATTTCCCCCCCATCTCACACCTCCTTAAGGACCAGCTTCCCAGGAGGGTGGCAGGATACTGCTTTACTTTCTAATGAAATTAGAATAATAGAATCACAGAATGGTTTAGGTTGGAAGGGACCTTAAAGATCAACTAGTTCCAACCCTCCTGCCATGGGCAGGGACACCTCCCACTAGACCAGGTTGCTCCAAGACCTGTCCAATGTGCCCTTGAACACTGCCACGGAGGGGCAGCCACAGCTTCTCTGGGCAACCTGGTCCAGCATCTCACCACCCTCTCAGGAAAGAATTTTTTCTTAATAGTCAATCTAAATATACCTTCCTTTAGTCTGAATTTATTTTCCCTTTTCCTATCACTCCATGCCGTCATAAAAAGTCCCTCTCCAGCTTTTCTGGAGTCTCTTCAGGTACTAGAAGGTGCTCTAAGGTCTCCCTGAGCCTTCTCTTCTCCAGGCTAAACAACTCCAACTCTCTCAGTATGTCTTCACAGCAGAGGTGCTCCAGCCCTCTGATCATCTTTGTGGTCCTCCTCTGGATTTGTTCTATCAGTTTCATGTCTTTCTTATGTTGTGGACTCCAGAACTGGACACAGAACTCCAGGTGGTATCTCATGAGAGCAGAGTAGAGAGGGGCAATCCCCTCCCTCATCCTCCTGGTCACGCTGCTTTTGGTGCAGCCCAGGATACTGTTGGCTTTCTGACCTGCAGATGCACACTGCCAGCTCATGTTGAGCTTTTCATCAAACAACACCCCCAAGCTGGAAGCCTTTATTTCCTGGTCTGAGTCACAAACAAAACAGGTTTGGACTGTTAAAGCACCTCATCATTCTCACAGTACTCATCATCATCAGTTGTCCTTTAGACTGGGAAATTTAATAAATTGATGTGATCATGGGTGAAAGGTCCCTCATGGGGTTCAGGCTGGTTCCCTGGCAGACTGGGGAGGGAAGAGGATTCCTTGGATATCCTTGTGGCATTGGTGACATTGAGTGTTACACACGTAGCAAGGACTTAACCAACTCTGAAATAACCCTGTTTGTGGACTTCTCAATAAACTCTAAAACCAACAGTGAGGCTGAGGGAGGGTGATGCAGGGAGAGGGGTGTTTAGTCTGGACAGCCTGTTCTTAGTTCCCACGTCTTTTTCTTCCTTGTGTCCAAGGTGATGACTACAAACTAACCTTTGATTATATGTTTATTTGTAATGAGAGAGGAGTAGGGTGAAATTCTGTTGACTTATGGAGATAAAAGTCTGTGAGGGAGGATGAATCAGCCTTCCAAAGGTACCGTCTGCATATAAAAATGAAACTGTCATTTCTTTAGCCAGAGGTACTCCATCTGCATTAGTGGTAGACAGGAGGCAGCTAGAAAATTCTGCAGCAGGGTAAGTCTTCCTAAATTACAAGGGAGCCTGGGGAATCCTTAAAATCTGCTGAGAAACTTCAGTGAAACTTATTCATAGCCAGAAAAGACTTCTGTGTCAGTGGGGGAAGATGTTTGGGGAGGTTGTCAATACTGAGTGGTAGCTTTCAGATGGGAGAAATCTGATTAGATCATGACCTTGGATCCCAACACAATGGTGTCCCACAGGGAAATACAGAGTGGCAGCTAGAAAAGGAAAGAGTGTAATCTCACTTCACCTTTTATTGGTTTTTATGTTTCTCTGTTTGTTTCCAATTTTGCTATCATCTTCCTAAAGCTCTTTTTTTAGTTTTTTTTTTGTCAAAGACAAGAGATTTATCTTCCTTATGTTTGTCTGCTGTCAGAAGCAATCTCAGGTGAATCTGACAAGCTCAAGGCCCCTCATTTCCCCAGAAACTAGACAAAAAACACCTCTGACAAAACAAACCCTCAAGAGAAACCTCCTTCAAATCTTTCTGATAGGATATGTTTGAGGATTGACCAAGTCAGGGGAGAAATGTTCCTTATTGATCATAATCCAGTGACTTCTACAGACAGGCAAGATTCCTTCATTTCTAGACAGCCACATCTCTAACCAAAGAAGGATGTCCAGAGTCTGAAGTGTTATAGTCAGGAAATAATAAAAGCAGTTTAGGGAAAGGAAAACTAGGAAAGAGTTTGTTCTTCTCAAGCAGAACCAGGACCACAGTACCATGGCCCTGACAGCCAGAGCAGCAACTTCCAGGGATCAATACTTTTATTTGAAACACAATTCCAGTTTTAGGCTTTAAAGAATGAACAATATTGGCTGTCAGAGAATGACAGCAGAATAACTGCCCTCTATATTTCCAGAGGCACTGGGAATGGTAAAGAGAGACAGGCAAAGGGAAAGGATTGTCCTCTGAATCCAAGTCATGCTGTTAAGAAGATTATGTCAAAGACTTCTTTCCAGCTAGATTTTGAATTTTTTGGAATAGAAGAGGGGAGATGCTCAATAATTCAAACAGGAACAGGGTTGAGCCTTGCAAATTGTCAAAGGGTGGGGTGTAAATCTAGTGTTCCTGAGGCTATGATAATGTTGGCTCCTCCTTGGTGGAGATTCATTTCACTAAATGTTGTACACGGTGGAGATGACTGAACAAACCACATGAAGCTCCTTGTATGGTTAGAGTAGAGCAAACCAACAGACTCACTGAAATTTAGAGAGTGATTTGCCCTCATCTAAAGAATTGATGTGACTCATCCTGTATGTGCTCTGTCCATAGCTTAAGTCACTGTTTTTCATAATTTTACCCAGATAACTACCTTGATTATAGACATCTAAACTTCTGTGTTGGGTTTGGCTGAGATAGAGTTAATTTTCTTCATAGTAGCTTGTATGAGGCTGTGTTTTGGACTTGTGATAGAAACAGTGTTGATAATAAGTTCAGTTCTGGGCCCCACAGTTCAAGAAGGACATGGAACTGCTTGAGAGAGTCCAGCGCAGAGCCACAAAGATGATGAAGGGAGTGGAACATCTCCCTTATGAGGAAAAGCTGAGGAAGCTGGGTCTCTTTAGCTTGGAGAAAAGGAGACTGAGGGGTGACCTCATCCATGGTTACAAATATGTAAAGGGTGAGGGGCAGGATGATGGAGCCAAGCTTTTTACAGTGACGACCACTGATAGAACAAGGGGCAATGGATGCAAACTGGAGCATAGGAAGTTGCATGTAAATATCAGGAGAAACTTTTTCACTGTGCGAGTGCCAGAGCACTGGAACAGGCTGCCCAGAGAGGTTGTGGAGTCTCCTTCTCTGGAGACATTCAAACCCCGCCTGGATGCGTTCCTGTGTGATGTACTCTAGGTGACCCTGCTCTGGCAGGGGGGTTGCACTGGATGATCCTTCGAGGTCCCTTCCAACCCCTAGAATTCTGTGATTCTGTGATTCTGTGATTCTGTAATACAGGGATGTTTTCGTTACTGCTGAGCAGAGATTACACAGAGTAAAGCTCTTTTCTGCTCCTTGCACAACTTCACCACCAAGCTGCCTGGGGATGCAAAAGAAGTTGGGAAGGGAAACAGCCAGGACAGCTGACCCCAACTGACCAAAGGGATATAGCACACCATATGACATCTTGCACAGCATATAAAGCTGCAGGAAGAAGGATGGCAAGTTCAGGCTGATGGTAGTTGTCTTTCCAAATAACCGTTACACGTGATGGAGTCCTGTTTTCCTGGAGATGGCAGAACACCTGCCTGCTGATGGGAAGTAGTGAATGAATTCCTTGTTTTGCTTTCTAGTGCGCACAGCTGTTTCTTTAATTAATAAGCTGTCTTTATCTCCACCCATGAGCTTTAAAACTTTATTCTTCCTGTTGTCTTCCTGTTCTCTTCCCCATCCATTAACAGGCTGAGAGAGTTGGGGTTGTTCAGCCTGGAGAAGAGAAGGCTCTGGGGAGACCTTAGAGCACCTTCCAGTACTTAAAGGGGCTACAGGAAAGCTGGAGAGGGACTTTTTACAAGGGCATGGAGTGATAGGACAAGGGGAAACAGTTTCAAACTGAAAGAGGGGAGATTTAGATTGGATATTAGGAAGAAATTCTTTGCTGTGAGGGTGGTGAGACACTGGTCCAGGGTGCCCAGAGAAGCTGTGGTTGCCCCTCTCTGGCAGTGTTCAAGGCCAGGTTGGATGAGGCTTGGAGGAACCTGGTCTAGTGGGAGGTGTCCCTGCTCATGGCAGGGGGGGTTGGAATTAGATGATCTTTAAGGTCCCTTCCAACCCAAACTATGATCTATGATTCTGTGATCCCAATCAGGGAGGAGTGAGCAGGCAGCTGTGTGGTGCTTAGTTGCTGGCTGGAGTTAAACCATAATTGCAAAGAGTTAACATTAGGGGAAATGAACACTGGCCTTTACCATTGTAGTTTAGTTAGGTTTGGTCTTGCATATATTCTCATCACGATATTCCCATGATATTCAGTGTTGCATACCTTCATTTGAAAGTAGCCATTCTGTGACTTAGCAACACATTATGATGAAAAGAATTAACACTCCAGTCCACAGTTTCTTTTTATGAGATTCACATTAATATGCTATGGTGACTTTGTTGTCATTCTTATTATTATCCCATCTTCCTCTCCAGGAAGAACCCTGGAGATCTAGCAGGAGAGAGAACAAAGAGAGGAGAGAACAGAAGCCCCACAAGCAAATATAAACCCCACAAGCCTCCACATAGCTCACAACGGATTGCAGAACATCTCTCTGTTTTACAGGGGGAAAAATACTTTCAGCTGGAAAAAACAGCCAAAATAAAGCAAAAAACCAAACAGGCACCAAATTCTGATGGTCCTGAATATCATATCATATCATATCATATCATATCATATCATATCATATCATATCATATCATGATCTAATCTCTAGATCTTACCAAGAAAAGGTTTAACTAATATTGGTGTTTTGAAATTCTGTACTGATTGCATTGGTTCATGTAAGCACTGCAACACAACCTGTTTAACAGATTTGTTTCTAGTTCTCCCCTTCTTAAATTATTCCTTGCTCAGATTTAATATTGAACAAAGAAGCAGCTTCCTGGTGTGTACTAAGGACACCCCGCCTATGTGTCTACTTCTGAAAATGACTCCAAGACCCTTGATCTCCTTAAAAATAAGTGGACCAGAAGGATTTCTCAGGGGTATGAAGATCCCTGATTAAACACCCTGTATTATGAGAGACTTCCAATCCAAAGCTTCAGGCAAACACGAGTTCCTAGAGCTCAGACTATAACTGAGAAACAAGTGTTGAAATTATATACCATGTAAGTGATGCAAATAAGCAGAGATTATTCAGAAATTAATTTCCAGATGCAAAGAGGGCATCAGATATTCCAGGTAAGCATTTTGTAGGGATCAAGGGACAGAGTTTGCTAGCTCTCTTTTCTTCTTCTTCTTTTTTTTTTTTTTTTTCTTTCTTTCTTTCTCCCCCC
>VZRW01006185.1:45199-111358 GCA_013398125.1 Aegotheles bennettii | reverse complement strand
CCCATATTTCTTTTCCCCTTTTTTAAGCCATTTTCCAGCTGGATCAAAAAATCTGCAGAAATATAAGATTGTCTTTCAAATCTTGTTTAGCTGTTGTTCTTCAATCCAACTACTTGCCTGTGCTGGGTGTCAAAGTTCTTTAGTAATGTATTATCCCTAGATTTTTGTCCCAGGCAACTTTTTTGTCACATTCTGCTCTACTTCTTACCATGTTACTTCAGATTCTTGTCAATGCTTCATTATGATGTGGCTTTTTCTGTTAAATCCAAATGATCTCTGCTCTAGCTTTGTTTTAAACACATCAATGAGTGTATAAGAAAAAAGATATTTCAGTTCACTGACTGACTTACAAAATAATGAACAATTTCGGTTCAAATTGACCAGAAATGAACAATCTTTCATCCCTGTGGGAATGGCTATGTATCCTTACAATCAAGGCAAAGCCAAAATGGGATTAACATACAGCATAAATTCCCTGGAACAAGGGCTTTTAAACCCTGTTTCCCATCAATGTTTCACAACATCTTGTTTTGAAGGAGACCATTTTCCTTCTGCATACATAAACTAAGCCATGCACGTGATTCCTTCAGCCAATAGTTCTGCAGAATGTAACCCAGAGTCATAAGTTGTCAACCTTTAGCGATCTACTCGATCCATTCTCAAATATGTTGATTGAGAAAACAAAAGATACTGAGCTAATATGTGAACGCAGGCAGAAGAGTTACAAAATTAATTTCCAAGATGCCACTTGAATTGAACAAGTTTTAATTACCCTAATCAGGTTTGGGGTTTTTTTTGTTGGTATTTTTCTTTAATTAGAAAGCATGTTGCTTTAATTAAAGTAAATTTCAGTTTTGGAAAAATGAAAACAGACTAATTCTAATAAAATAACAGCACAAAGTACTTCTATTTCCAAACCATGTGGTTAACTTTCAAAAAACTACACTGAAGATCTGGCTTAAACTCACTGTCCCATTTCCACTTCCTTCTATTCACTGCTAAAGGCATCAGTTTCCTTTCAAGGTGGATATGACATAGCACCTCAATTTCACCATGCCAAGGAATCTTGAAGGACAAGTTTGCAAACAAGGGAATAATTTGACTCAGAAATGTGTAACTACAACTTTTCAAAAATGTATCATTGAAGATATTTTAGTTGGTAGCATAGCATCCATGCTTAGGAATGTGTAGTGCAATCTTTATCAGAGCACTTTTTCAGGAATAAGTCAATGGACAGCTTGGGATACGTTGAGGAGACAGTTTGCACACAGTAGTATGAAGTATCCAGCTGGATATTTGCAAACTGGATCTCAGTTGTTCCTTGCCTGCATGTGCTAGGTGCTCTTACATGAGGCCAATCACAGCCTTTACTCCTTTGTATTTCTGAAGACCAGGACTGCTGCTGACACTAGAAGTCATCCCAGAGCAACTGGTCAGGCACAAACACCAGAACTGCTGGACATTAAAGAGCTGATAACAATTCCACTTCACTTCTCATACAAATGAGTTCTGTAAACAGGAGATACTTTTTTTGACAGGGGGCAAAGCTTAAAGAGGAATTAAGATGTTTCACTGGTGAGTCCTAGACATCTTCTGTGAGAACCTTCTCTTTTCACTTAGACCACAGAGCCCGGTCAAACACTCCAGTGATTTTTGAAAGGAGTTCTGGAGTGATTAGAAGATGCAATCTTTCTCAAACCCACCACTGAGCCTTCGTACCTTCTCCAGCCTGTTATTGTTCCAAACCTTTGTCAATGAGAATGGGTCTGAAGAATAGGAAGAAAACTCCCAGACTTCTCATTTGCACACAGAATTTGGTCTTTTCCTCCTTTAGACTGGTAAATGAGAGAGGCGATCTTCAAGTTGAATTGCTCTGAGTTGTGAGTCAGCTCACAACACAAATACAGCTGGAATATACACAAACTATTCCGCTCATTCCAGTGGTGCAATTTCCCATTATGCTAATTAAAGTTTCATCTGAAGAGATGTAAGCTTGTGTTCCTATTCCTACAAAAGGAGTTGTAGTACACATGAGGGCTGCGCTGTTCCCACTGAACACATTCGGTCAGGCACTTCCCCTGCTCTACAGACTGATCCCTTTCCAGGATCTTGCTTCGTTCATGTGAATGGCCCTTTCTCACTTCACGTGTCTGCAGTGGGATTCCCAACTGAATCAAGGTTTGCAGCATTTCCTTTCCATGATGTGATGTAGGGAGGGAATAAAGCCAGAAGAGAGGGAGATTGTGACTGGATATGCCACTATATCTTTGCTATATAGCAGGAAAAACCCAAATACTTGTCCAGCAAAATATTCCTTGATTCTTGTTCTTGTACCAAGTGGAGTTCCTCATGGAAGCTGACTTTCTTCTTCCAGGTCTGTTTATCATTGTATGCATAGGATCAGGCCAAATGATTTTGCTCATTCCTCCTTTCTAACACAGAGTTTTCTGATTAATCCATGCTGTATCAAGGTTGCTGTGAGTTTTCAAGACCTGCTGCTGCCTGCTTTTTTCCACGCTGCTCCTGGTAGCAGCAGACATAAGCTTGAAATTCCTTACAACCACTACCAAGCTTGATGTCTTCCTTGGATTACTTCTGAGGTCTGGGATCTCAACTTGGTTATCACTGGCAGAAACAGACTCTGCCCCAGTTGTACTTTTCATTCTTTGTTTGGGGTAGGGACCTACTCCAGAAAAAGCCAAGCAGAATTAGCCCTCTCTTTGGGCATTAAAGCAATGATATTTTTCGGTTAAGAACTTGGCAAACATCCCACTGACTGAAGTGGGAACATTCAGAGATGAAAGCGTGAGGTGCAACTTCTCCTTCATCAGGGCAATAAGAGATCAAACCTCTGCAAATCAGGAACAAAGCAAGACAGATTTGGCAGAGCAAACCATGGTAGGGACCGCAGGAGGGCTTAGCCTGCTGTGCATATCAAAGTTTCTCTTGTATGCCTTGTCTCATTGCAGTTTTAAGAAATTACTGAGGAAAGGAGCTGCCTTAATAGCAAGCTGTACCACTTTTAAAGCTGCATTTGTATTGCTCACACAGCAAGAGCTCTTGTCACATGGAAGCCATCGAATCAAAACACTGACATGGCAAGAGAATAAGGCGAGATAATGAAATGAGAAATTAAGAGCATGAAAAGTAAATGCTGTAGAAAAGCTGACACTTCATAACACTCCAAGTGAACAGTTGCCTGTGTTTCAAAGTCGACCGATAAGAAATTATTTGCTTTTCTTATATAACAGAAATAGATAAAGCATTCCGTTTGGATAGGAGAAGATTCCACTAGGCAGCAATTTACGTATGAATGCTCAATATTTAAGGAAATTGCTTCTTTCACTTTGTCAACTGACATAAATGTATGCTAAAGAGGGATTCATTAGAAAAAGCCATGCAATGCATGAGCTCAGCTCAAATAATCCTGATCTTGCTAGGCAGGTGTTTGGCATCCTATTAGGAGATGACACATTGAGCCACAGGAGACTTGCCACATGGCAAGTTGTGTTATTCTTCCGTGAAAATAGAACACAAGGACCTAGCCCTTCTCCCTTAAAACGAGTTGCCATTTACTCTATGCGTGTTCATTATGGAGACAGTCATCCTCACTCGCAGGCCTGCAACTGTTCAGAGATCAATGTCTGTTAGTTTGCACTCCCGTGAATAAGAGGGGAGCCATGGGGCTTTTGTCCTCCACTCTAACCTCCACAGTTGGCTCTGCAGCCTGCTGCAGAGTCCCATCAACCTTGTATCTGTGTCAGTAGAAGATCCTTGTGCCCCAGAGGAAAGCTGGGAGACTTGCAGGGCAAAGCTGGATGTGACTGACTGCACAGGAGATTTACCGAGAGGGACAATTGTTCCTGTATTGTTCCAGCATTAAAGCATTATGGAGATCTGAGAAGAGATCTGTAGTAGCACTTATGTCAAATTACACAGGATTTATTATGTATGGATTTAAAAGGATGATCCAAAATAACCTGTCTGGTCTGATTAGTTATCTGGGAGCATGAAAAGATGTCTTGTTTTGCTGCTTCTCCTACAAATTAACTCAATCACTCATTTCTGCTACTTGCCATATCCAGGTGTGTTGTCACCTTTGCTGAGCTGAGAAGCTTGGTTTCTCCATCTTGCCTGAATCTGTTTTAACTGCTAAATATTTACATTAATTAAGCTAAACTAAAGTAGACATGCCCTTGCACCCCTATAAAGGATGCTTCTGGGTTCCTAGAAGTTCCTAGGAAGGCTCAGCCCACTAGGCATGATGTACACCATTTTCCCTGACCTCAACACTTTCCTTCCCAGGCACGGTAAGAGGATTTGCACCCTTTTTAGCACAGGGTATTCACTGAGGAAATGGGAGACCTTGGTACTTGACATTCTCCAGCTGAAGAGTTTGAATTGATACTTTAATTTCC
The DNA here is from genome assembly GCA_013398125.1 of Aegotheles bennettii. Classification (NCBI taxonomy): domain Eukaryota; kingdom Metazoa; phylum Chordata; class Aves; order Caprimulgiformes; family Aegothelidae; genus Aegotheles; species Aegotheles bennettii. The sequence continues at coordinate 106,940 of VZRW01006185.1, read as the reverse complement.
AGGGGATACTGGATTACAGGAAAAAACTGATGGAGGAGTCTTATTGATTAACCCATGGAAACAGGACCACATCTTTGTGATTCTTTGGAGGGAATTGTATGGCAGGTTTCTTTTCTATTATTCTTGGTGGTTCATCCAAGCTATTTTCAAAGGGTGATTTAGTCATGTCACTTCTTAGGTGGCAACTTCTTAGTTGCATTTACTGGATGATCCTTTTGATATAATGTATTATTATACATGGAACGTAATAGAGGGAACCCATGGCACTCATCTTCTTTATAATCGAATGTTAGGTTTTCAATTAGTAATGTGGCTACTTCAGTTATATTAGTGAGAACTGATCCTCATCCATTATTTTTATCTATGGTGACCTTCCTAAACTTTCATGAGACATAGCTAGGTTAATCTAAGATCTGAGATTTCTGTAGTTGTCATGCTACATGACAGGAGGCTGTGCCACCTGGATGACAATTTTTAGGTATAGCTATACTACTTCTAAATAAGATGTGACCTTGCTAGGCATTATTTCCTTGTTTGTCCATACAGAACAACTTTTAGCTGACTCCCCAGCTCCAATTAACTTCATAAAGGCACCTTTGCTCTAGTGGAAGATAGTTGAAATCAGTGGTGTCGAGGTGTACAGATTGTTCACTCAGAGCAAACCCTGAAATCTGTGAAGATAGTGACTACTTTCAAAGCTTGTAGATTCACCATCACACAAAGGAATGGTATAGCTACCCTGTAACAATCTGTGTGTCTTTCCCCAAGCTATATGGTGTAGTTTGACTGACGCTCCCTGGGTATTATGAAAACAGTAGGAAACCAAGCACCTCTCTTGTGGTGGTCAGAAAATGGTGGATGCCTTTAACACAGGTTCAGGGAGAAGCTTTCATTCATACTTCTGGGCACAGAGAAGAAGAGCTCCACTGCAGGAGACTCTGATCTTGGGGAAAACAAGAATGTCAGATGAATATCATGAAAACTTTTCATAATATATGAGAACATGCTTAGTTCCAGATTAGTGACTCACCTGCTATTTTAGACTTCCACCTAGAAGGAGATTAATTCAAGTTCGACTTCAGCTCATGTCTATCTAATTCTGGGCAGGTACATTTTTTGATCGTATCAAAGGAGAAGCACCATCTTGGGGCCATTACAAATGCTAAGGAGCATTTCACTTAATTGCATCCTGCAATAAAGAGGATTTTCCAACCATTCCCTGGACCATTTCATGAGAATAAGTTCTTTTGTGACATTATGTTCCAGTAAAGTATTTGAAGGGACAGGGGAAGACAAAGGTTCACAGCTCCTTACTGACGACATTTTTTTCAGGGAAGATCTTTCCTTCTTCTAGGAGATGTATTAGCACCACAACTCCAGTTCACCACTGGTGAACTGTTTGATTTTGCAAAACCAGCCACCATTTCTGTCTCCTGCCACTTGCATTGCAAGAAGTTGGTGAGTGCCCTAGGTAAAGATGGGTTTGAGACTTCTTGTAGAGGTGGCTGTCTTGCATACTCAACATAGTAATTTTAAATCTGGTTTATTTCTTTCCCCTCACTCACTGTTCTGCACTGCCTTCTGGGCCTGGGCAGCAAAGAAGGGTGGTGAATCTGCATGATGGAAAAGCAGAAGTGGTGCCATTTAATGGTCGGGAGAGGTCTGCTTCAGTGCAGAGGTTTGATTAGACATCAGTGTTTCATTCTATTCTCTTGCTCCCTAACAAACTCAGCAGATGGTTCTGGGGAAACTAATGTGCCTTGTTTGTCTTTTACAATTGCTTACCTTGTCTATGTAGAGGACAGACACTCTGAAGCATATTTTCATTCTCATGTTTACAGACTAGGCAGTGTGCAAAGGGCTCTGATCCTCCTCGAGATCATGAGGCAATGTTATTGTCTGGCTCTGGTTTTCTCTCTGTTCAATAAACAGGGTTCAAAAGAGCAGTTCAGCTGAAGAGTATTTTACATTTTGTATCACACTGTTGGAGTTGAATCTGATGAGTGGTGTGAAGAGCAGCAAGAAAGACTTCTGCAGGTACAGCAATTTTAGAGACTGTAGAGTGCCTCAGTTAACTAACTTAAGGATCCTAGAACTTTTCCCTTCATGTTTTCCTCATGTCCTTGCTTCCACAAATGAAGCTTATTATTATGTATGCTTGGGAATTTGATTGGCTGCATCCCTTGATAGCTAAGAGACAAGAATTTCCATCAAAACACCATTTAAAATCTCCAGCCATTCAAGGCATATGGAACTCAAGCTGGTGGGATTTAAAGTATAAATATTTATACATAAATATATATATATGTTATAATTATGTTTATTTGTTGGCTACTTTGCTCCATGTTTTGCATGCACATTGGATTGGCAGGTGAAGTGTAATGCCTCTCTCATCACTCAGCCTCAGCTACAAGCTACCTAAAAGCCAAAGCATTCATTTGCCTGTTTCTCCTGAGAATTGCACGTAAAGAATCCTGAAAACTTGGGACTCTTTGTTGTTGTTGTTGTTGTTTTTTAATTATTCCTTTCTTGCTTGCCTGCTTTGGAAGCTGAAACAAATGACAAGGGATAAAACTTCCCATCTACTCTGAAGTCTAATGTTCTTCTTTAATGGTTTAATGTGTTCTGAATTGGTTAACATGGAGAAATGGTTGGAAGCTGAAAGAGTGTCTCCCATGTTGCTGTATATCTTCTATTACTGTACAGCATTGCCTACATGAAGAGTTGTTCTCCAAACCATCTGAATGCTTGTTTACCATGAGGCAGCAGCTGTCCCCATTGTAAAGAAGAAGCAAGAGAAACTACATTAAATTAATTCATCCCTAGCAGAAAGGAAACAAACAAATGAAAGAAGCTGTAACCTGCTGTTGCCCACGCTTGGAAATGAAGAGCCATTGTTCACAAATACCTGAAAAATAGATACATTGCCCTGGAAAGTCAAGTCAGAGTGCTAGAAAGGAGAATTGTCTGTGCACATTACAGAAAAAATACAGTAGTAAATATAATATTGTGCAATATCAGGAAAAAACAGTAGTAAAGTACATAGCAATGGATTTTTAAAGGCATTTTTTCTAAAAGCCACCACTTGCAATGGATCCAAATTATGAATAACTAATATTCCCTAGTCTGTGTTATGCATGCAGGTGGACTACAGGATAAATGAGGATAGGAAGACTGATATGAATGCCTGTGCCAGCTTAATATACAAAAGTCTCCCTAGATGAGGTGATGGGTGGAAGAGGTGTAGGAGGAGCCCACAACAGGTCACCTACCAGCAGGTGGGACAGAGCATCTCTGCCACTGCTGTGGGACGAGGCTGCATGGGACATGCATTTAGTCATGGCTACTCCAGTGCCTGTTGAGGTTTGAAGACCTTCTTGTGGTTCAACTATGCTGGAGCAGGAGACTGAACTGACCCTGCTGGTTTGAGCAGGTGAAATCTGTGTGTGCACTTTGGCAGGAATTATTTCTTTGAGTGCTGCCAACTGGAAGCATTAAAAATAAACTAGGGCAATATCACTGAAGAGAGTTCTCTGGGAAATAAACTTCAGAATTATTTAAAATTTTCTAACAACTAAATGTTATCACAAGATTCCCAGGCAGGCCTGTCCCAGCATACATTGCCTATGGCAAATGAAGTCTGAAGCAGGTTTTTCTTACCTCAATCTATCTGTATATTATGGGTAAACAGGCCTGAACTGTCTTCACCTGTGTTAACCCAGGAACTGGAAATATGGGGATTATGGTACAGAAAAAACCTGAAACTGTTAGGCACAAGCCTCATGTTTCCACCTTGTACCCCCATCTGGTGATATACTTGAGGAGAACAATGTATTAGCTGTTGTGCATGCACAGATATTTTGCTGCTAGATTTTGAATGTCAATATCCATATATTTTGTCGACTTGCCAGGTCAGGCCTTCACTAGCCAAGAGGTCACTCAATTGTTCTTCTTGTGATGTTCTCTCATTAGTTATGTCAGGAAAATTATCTCCAATCTAGCAGCTCAAAGACTTTGGGGTACCTCAGGGTCTCAGTTCATTTTGCTGCACCTGTCATCCCTTTCTTCTTCTTCAGAGAAAGACCAGGAGCTTCTGAACACCATGAAAACCTGCTGTGGGGTAGGAAGGGGATATTTTCAGGTTCGTGGGAGTGTCTGAACAAACTCAACAGAGCAGCTCACTCCCCCATGCTGAATTATCATTAATCATCTTCAGGGACCACTGAGGAAGGTCTGCATTTCTGGCAGTGACTTTTCAGCACCTTTACCAAAAATTCAGGGGACGAAGAGGGATCAAACCAGACAAGAGTCATATGATTAGCAATGCAACTGCTATGACTGGGAAAATAATCACAATAAAAACAATGTGTGCTGCTAAAAGCCTCTTTGTTCAACCAAGTACTAGGACTAGACCAAATAGGTCTTAAAGGTCTTTTCCAACCAAAACAATTCAATGGTTCTATGACTCTGTGAAATACTGTGAAAATGAACCACACAAAAATGAATATTCACCAGTTTCCACTCCCTTGATCACCCAGAGGAAGTTATTTTTGACATTTCTCTCAGTGTTAGTATCTTGTAGATTCAGAGCAAATAAATTTGCTAGACAGAAAAACAAATTATTACAGTGATTCAATTATGTTCTATGAATCATTTTGGATACCAAATGGGTCATGAAAAAAGCTAGAAGGTTAGATGACTTGTCAAGGTTATTTACAGCTTGATTTTCTGTTTTTCTATGATTTGTAGCATTGATCAAGTTCATTAACATTTGAAATTCTCACTTGGGTTGTCTTATGGGTTTGGGAATATTGTTCTCTTTCTGTGTTGCCAGTAAGTCCTGACTAATTGTGGAAGTTTGGAAGGCTTCATGTGATTCTGAATTAACACTTTTCTTCTGTTTTGACTGACAACAGACAGTTTATAGTAAGTCTTTCTCACATATGACTTAAACTCATCTTCCTTTAATGGGATTTCCTTACGAATTCAATCTTCCAGGAAGACTGAAGATTCTTCCAGGAATTTTCATCCCTTCTCACACTGAATTTCTCCATTCTCAGTATACATGAATCAATTTAACTCAGGAAAGAGCAAGGAGATGCAAGGAGAGAGAGAAACAGGTCTTATGGGTAATACATTAGGAGTAGGTGTTTCACATCTGAAGTTTTGCATACAACCTTCAACAAGTAACTAATCTCCCTGCTAACACATTTCTTTTGTGTCTCCAAAAGCCTACCACCCTGCCACTGGACATGCTGGAATAGGTTCAGGTCTTCAAACAAGGAGGGATGCAATTAACACCTGGGGAAAAAAAGTCTTAAAATTATTAGGTTCTTTTATTGAAGGCTTATTTTAAATCTGTTTCTATCTCAGTATTTCATGTCCTTTGCCTTTTTTTTCCTTAACATCTCTCTGTTTATTAGCTGGATGTCATGCTTTGCTCTGAACTGGTAAGTCAAAAGGTTGCATTTGATGGTCCTTTCCAGATGTGTTTGTCTGCAGATGGTGAAATTTTTTCAGGCAAATGATTTCCTCTCATTCATGCTTTCTCACAATAAACTAAAACATCAGTTTCCAGCTCTCAGTCTTTAGGAAAAGTGGCACCTTTTTGAATTTCTGATGGCTGTCAGCTTCAGGTAGGCACCAAGAAGATGAACATCAGGAAGCCACTGAAAGAATCATTTAAGGATATAGAAAATAAGAGACGGGTGAGTGTCAGGAAGTGATTTGTTTTCTCAAGGCATAATAAACCTGCAGGATAAGCTTTCATCTCCAGTGATCACAGCAAGGTGGTAGGGATATTTAAGATTAGACAAGCAGATTTCAGTGTAACAGAACATTGCTGCAAGAGCTAAATAAAATGAGGTACTTGGCATTACCATCCAGACCAGATGACAGGCCAGATCTTCAATGAGCTGCAAAGGCAAGCAGGAGCTTTGGCAGGTGCAAGTGGAGTTAAAATTGAATATTTATGTGAGTGATTCACTACATCTTTCTGTTTTGCAAAAAGCATTGCTGAACTCTTAAAAGAAGCCTACATATACCACAAAGAGCTCTGTGTACATTTCCAGTGCTCTATTAAGAAGTTTCAGGGAACATCCCAATTCATCAGCCCTGCAGTGTTTCCACTGAATCTTGTTAGGCTTGATGAACTTTCCTGAATTCAAGACAGGGTATCCATGGAAACATTGCTGTTTTTTCATCACTGTGTTGCTGAGGTACACAGCTCTGAGGCAAATCAGCTATGCAGATTAACCAAGGACCCTTTTTCTAGAATCATAGAGTCATAGAGTGCTTTGGGTTGGAAGAGACCTTCAAAGATCACCTAGTCCAAACCCCCTGCCATGGGCAAGGACATCTTCCACATCTTCCAACCATCATTGAGGGTTGCTCCAAACCCCATCCAACCTAACCTTGAACACTTCCAGAGATTGTGCATCCATAACTTCTCCGGGCAACCTGTTCCTGTATCTCACCACTCTCATTGTAAAAATTTTCTTCCTTATGTCCCATCTAAACCTCCCCTCTTTCAGTTTTAAACCCTTAATCTTTGTCCTGCTGCTACAGACCTTGATAAAAAGTCTCTCTATCAAAAATGTCTTTTCCTTCAGAGTCTCCAACTCTGGGAGATGCCCTCTATCATGGTTGCTGTTAAGATGGAGAAAAAAGACTTCTTCCAAGGCATTGAGCTGTTGCTTTCTGAAGAACTGGGATTGTATTTTTACTGAGGGCTCAGGAAACACACGTAGACTGAAAACAATTAAACTGAAAAAGAAATGATCCCAGGTCACTTTTGAATCCAGAAACTTTACTGAGATGACTAAAATGTCACTTAGGGCATTCAGTATTTACAGCAATTTTCTGCTATTATCCACGTTTCTACAAGGCTGATTTTTCCCAGTAGTGTTTGTCCAGGTGACATTTATCAGTACTGATGTTTCAAAATTAAAGCTGATGTTTCAAAATAGAAAAAAAAAAGGAAAAAAGAGTGATTACGGGTCAGTGATTATGGGTCAACTATGTCGTCAATATTTATTTATTCTATCTTTTCTTTTTTAAAAATTCCTTATTTAAAAGACTATATTTGTTTTACTCACTGACAATCAGCTTCTCATTTTTTATTGGAATATGCTGGGTTAGGGAGGTTACTGCTGACTGACATCTTCACAAAGTGGAATTAATGATTTACGGATGAAAGTGAGAAGGAAGAGAGTCTGAAGTCTCTTGTACCCAAGAGATCACTTCATGGGATGAAGTGAAGGTTAGAGGAAGTGAGCAAATCAAAGGGAAAACTGTTATGATAGGGCTAGTGAGTGTTTGCAGAGCATTTTCTGATGCAATAGTCATGTGCAAATTATAAAGTCCTTGATGTCACACCACCAGGTCTGAAGGACCATCCATAAATTATCCAATAAGCACACCAAGTCTTTATCTGTGTGAAATAAACTAGAGGACCATGGGCAAAGTTGCTTCTGACACTAAATCTTTGCTGGCAATTTTAGTTGAAATGATAACATGTAGGGAAAATGGGATCTATACAGGGACAAAGGGAAGTTTCCCAATAGAAACTCATTCTAGTTCCAAAGAAAGCTTTCTCTTCATGTAACATTTTTCATTCCATCTCTGGATCTTTCATTTGGCAAAAAACTTTCATGAAGCTTTGTCTTCAGCTCCAACAGAGCAGAAAACAAAAGCTGCAGGGACAGAGCACATCTGAAAAATCAAGATGACAATTCCAGAATCTAAGATAATAATTAAATTAAGGTGTCTCATCTGAGACAATACAAGTCAGTGAAGATTGCCCCAAATCTTTTTTATACTTCTACATTTACACTCATCCAAGATTTCTTCAGGAGTCAGTGAAAGTATTTCCAGTGGACAATACAGTCTATCTACAACCCTAATCACAGACAGAGCATAAACTGCCTGCCTGCCTCTGTTAGGTAGGATGAATTCAAGATATACTTTGAAGAAGGAACAGTGTTCAATGTGCTATTCCATGGGGAAAAGATGATCAAACCATGTAAGTCTCCCCAAAAAGGGGAACTCATAGCATTTCAATTGCCACGTCATTCATATATTGCACTGGAAACTGAATGGCAACATCCTCATTCTTAATTGCAAATTTAAAAATAAAAATAAGTCCATGATGTTTTCCTGAACCAAGCAATTTTCCTGCAAGTAGCAACATCAGTGACTGTCAGGGGCACGACGATAAATCTATCACTGTTTGTTATAATTGAGTGTTGGAAGTTTTCTCTATGTCTTTTGAGCACAGAAAGGGACACACTTTCTGATTTAAAAAGCTACGCTACACTGCCCTAGAAAGTTCATTCTGTTATTTGAGATACTACACTTGGTATCGTAGTGGAACAATGCTGGAGCAAGTAATATTTATAAAAACAGAATTTGCTTTTCCACCGAGGTTGCCATATATTATCTCTTAATCCAATTCACTGTTCAGTCCCGTAAACTGTTGGTCTGGCAAAGCTGTTGTGTTTAAGTGGGATAGAAGGAGAACAAAGAAGTGGGGTCAAGAATAAATTGAGTTTCACAGCTGAGTGCTTTGGACTGTGAAGCCATGATGCAAAAAACTATCCAAGCTGCAAAAAAAACCCCCATGTTACTACCAACTTGGGAAAAGCAGTATAATCAAGTCAACATAGTCTGAGCTCTTTTGGCTTAAAATGATTGTCATAACGCATTTAAGAAATTTAACAATGTCTGTAAAAATCACCTTTGCCCAGTATATTTCATCTCTGCAGAGGCTTGTATCTGCTTACACCATTGCTTACCTGCTGGGTATACCTGCACAGTGGTCACACTTTGTCCCTTTTGACCCATTCTGAGCTACAGGTAACTATCAATTCAGATCTGAAGTGTGTCATGAATATATGATAATTCTGGGAGGTAAAGACTGAAGGGAGAAAGATGTATCCATAATGTAAACAGATACAATGATTATTTTTCCTTAATATAGATATTAAAAAAATCACAATTCTAATGTAAATTAAATTGGTGCAATTAGTACAGGAACATTAGACCTTTTGTCTCTGAAGATTTTCCATTTTTTGACAGTTCATCCAAAAAGTAACAGTAAAAAAAGAGACTAATATCTGTCAACTGACTCATATTGGTGCCAGAGGCTTTTTCCCAAGAGGGTAAAGCTCACTACAGGGCCAAAAGCCAGCTGAAGGCTGAGCATCACTTTAAATCCATCCAGAAAATTACATTTCACTGATGAGTAAGTCTCAGAGCAGACTTTTACACAGTGGGGATTTTCACAAATATGGAGGTTTTATTCTTCTGTGCTTTCTCGGTGACCTTTGACTAAATGTATCTTTTCTGGAGCAATCAAGCAACATTAGGAATATAACAGGAAAGATAAAAAACACCTTGAGAACATTTGTTTTTATTGCAAGGTGTCACATTCTCTGCCATCCTGGGGAAATGAAGCCTGGGAGGGATAGCAGTAGAAACAACATTTTATTGAATTGGCTCTTCCCGTTCGCATTTCATAGCAATGAAGTATGAAACACAAATTTTAACACCTAGGCAATTCATTTTGGCATAAATACACAGCTTTAAAAATTAATAAAAAGCTGTATCAATTATAAAAGTGATTTACCAAGCACAATAAATTTTGTCATTTGTCACTTTCATGCATGCATACCTGCTCTCTCTCTATCATTGACTTTTACGCTTTCTGTATGCTAAATACTCTCATGAACCTATGATAGACTTCACAGGATTTGACAGCCAGCAAGTTTTGTTAAATTATTTCCCTTTTTTGTTCCTTTTTTTGGTTGTTGTTTAGAGAAAGAATTCAAGTCTTTGTTTTATTCTGCTTTCATTTACAGACACTTGCAGCCAGTCACCTTGGATACTTGTCTTTTTTGTTATTTATCATCAGATGTGTGGCAATGTTTAATGCCAGAAGCAGAGATGGGTTCTCATTTGCCATTTGCACACACAAAATATGAGAAAATATCTTAATTCTTTTTCAGGGAATACTGTAAATTTGAAGCTAGATTGAACTCCTATGTTATAAAATTCATCCTTATACAGCCTGAGTGTTCTGTAATGCTCTTCAATCTCAGTACAATGTAAGTCTAAATAGTTTTCAGCTCAATTTTTTTCCAAACATCTGACATTCTTTTTTGCACTTATTTTTAGTTTTGCAAGAAGAGGAATTGGAGGTGTTGATACTCCATGCAGAGCTATTTTTCCTCCCCATTAATGAAACAAGGGGTTTTCATGCTGGAAACTGATCTCTCAGAAAGATATGCTGTTAGGGGATACTATATTGGATTTTACTAAAGAAATTTTTTTATTTTTTAACTGAAAAATAACTTTCAAAAGCAACAGATAAACTTATAAAAAAAGTAGTTCTTGCTGCCAGCGAACACTGTAACCTGGAAATACAATATAGAGACTTCTACATAGGTTGTATTTATGGATATTCCCTCACACTAAGTTATGTTTAATACTATTGAAACTAGGCAAGCCTGATCTCTGACTTTATTTTCTGAGAAAATAATTTATAAATAGCAGCTGTTCTGCTGTCCATTAGATTCCTTTGGCAGCCCTGGCTGATGTCTCGATGCCATTGTACAGGTCCCTATTATCTGAAAGGGCAAAAGTCCATCTTGAGCATATATGCAGCAAGTCTTCCTTGGTGAGAATCTGGTATCAAATGCAGAAAACTAGTGGAGAAGGCTTAGTGAGTGACAGGCTTATTGATTTCCTGAACCCCAAAACTATGGACCAGCCTGGAAGAGTTTTACAATCACTGGATGACCCAGTGACCTCTGCAAATCAATAGAACTTTTCCCTAAGATAATGAGTCTCAATATCACAAAAGACATTGGTGACATTTGATACTCCAGACTGTGCTTGGGGACAGCATCTGCTTCCATCCTCGGAGATATGTCTTCAGGGTAGATACTGGACACATGCCTCAGCAGGACCACATGGGTGTATTCCTCTCACCTTTTCTGCGTCTCTCCATCAGGCTGCTCTCCTTCCACTCTGTGTTGTACCCATACTTCTGAAGATGAGCTGCCTCTGAATGCCAGCCAAATATTTCTATTATTTTTAGGCAGCTGAAATAAAATATGAGATGTCAGCATCTACCTTACAGAAGTTTGATGCTTAATGCTCACAGACTGAGAGGAGACCTTATTGCCCTCTACAACTACCTAAAAGGATGTTGTAGTGAGGTTGGTGTTGGTCTCTTCTCCCCAATTGCTGATGATAGGATGAGACGAAATGGCCTCAAGTTCCATCAGGGGAAGTTTAGGTTGGAGATTAGGAAGAAGTTCTTTACTGGGAGGGTGGTTGGGCACTGGAATGGGCTGCCCAGGGAGGTGGTGGAGTCACCGTCCCTGGGGGTGTTCAAAAAATGGGTTGATGAGGCACTTGAGGCCATGGTCTAATGGTCTAATGGTTAGGAATATGATGGGATAAAGGCTGGACTTGATGACCCTAGAGGTCCCTTCCAACCATAATGATTCTATGATTCTATGATTTCCTCACATCTAAGTTATTACTTCTGGCTGTCTTGTAGAGGACTCAATCCACCACAATAATTTTAGATCATTCAGTCAATAGAAGCAGACTACAGAATCTCTCTAAAGAGAAGGCAATTTATTCACCTCATCCCATACTCTGAAACTGCTCAGTTTAAACACTGCTAGGTAAATCCTTTCCTCAGCTTCTGTCAGTGTAGAGGTTTTCAGCCAAAGAGGTTTGCCAACAAAAAATTAGTCTCCAAATATCCTCGAATGCAGCTTGATGTAGTGCAGATTTTGTCTGTTTGGTGACAGCTGCCTACTTAACCACAGAGACTTCTGAGAGCAGCAGGGGAAATGTGTGCCTCATGGTAACACTTCCCTGTGGTGACTGTAATTGTACCAAATCTCACGGGGCTCCACTATAAATACTGAGTGATCCTACTGCCAGAAAAAGACATTACCTGAAGGCAGGGAATCTATATAAACCAAATACATCCCCCTCATAAAGAGCACTCAAGTCAATTAAGGGTTCTCCTCATAATTAGAGCTAAACAGCTCAGGTCCAAGCTATATTTTTAAGCCATTAGCTTCAAAAAGCTGGAGCTGGAAGGAGCAGGCCTTTTAGTCTTGGAGGAAAAGGAAAACTGAACATTTCAGGGCATGCTAACTGAAAAGGGGACGCTGATCTTCCTTTACAACTTTCTAGTAACATTTAGGCATTAAAATTGACTAAAATACAGGGGCTGGGGGCTAATGAAGTCTGGACTTGTGTGTTTCAACAGTGCCACTGAAAAACACAGCTCTATAGTGGAACAGGAGAGAGTAGTGGGTATAAATGGGCACTCCCTTAATGTTTTTGGGCACAAAGCTTTAAGTTTCCACCCTCTCCAATTAACCTGAGAGGATGGGATGAAATATAGGAAGCTCTTTGAATTTGGTACTTCACTGTTAAGCTTCACTGTAACTGCTCTTTGAGGAGAGCAATGAAAGAACATGATGACTTATTGCATGTTCTGAAGGACACAAGTGAAGAGAGAAGGGGTTTCATACAGATATCCTGTGATCCCAACTAAATCACCACCATTATCTGGAGTTGAATCTGTGATCTCAGAACACTCATGTGATCCTGCTGGCTTGGATTTAAGGACAAGAGGAAACAGCCTTAAATTGCTGTGGGGGAGATTCAGATTGGACATTAGGAAAAAAAAAATCACTGTAAGGTGATTAGATATTGGAATAGGTTCCCAAGGAGTCACTGTCCCTGGAGGTGTTCAAGAAGCATCTGGATGTGGTGCTGGGTGGTGTGGGTTAGTGGTGATGTGATTAGATGGTTGGACTGGATGATCTTGAAGGTCTCTTCCAACCTCGATGATTCTATGATTCATACCTTGGCCTAACATAACTTTTTACAAACCTTATATTCAACATTTTCAACAGCTTTTATACAGGTCTTAGTTTAGAAATTATAGCTCATATATTGAGGAAGACAAATAGAGAACTAAGGAAACAAAACACAATCCCTGTTTTTCCTAGTGTTTTATATGTATACATAAATGTGAACAGTTCCTTGAAAGCCAACACCTGGATCTAGTGCACACTTGTGGTTAGATTTTCAATCTCCATACTTCAGGCAAAATAAGTTATGCCAGTTTTGCATGGGATGGTGATAAACACTAGAGCAGTAGCAAGAAGGTGTTAAAACAGCTTAGTTTTTTGAAGAACTTTGTATTTTTAGTGACATTCAAGGACTGACGTCTTTAGACTTGGGATGCTTTTACAGTCTAGATTGGAATTTTTGTAGAGTGAAGACTTGTCTTACAGCCCCAGATACCCAGCTGTTTTTCTTTAAGCATATTTGATGATTTTTTTATGTATCTGTTGACACCAGTGTCACATAGGCTAGAAGACACCCTCAAATGCTGAGTTTATCCTAGTGATTGGCTGTAGATTTTCTGTTAGCATCAGCTTTTAATGAACAGTAAATGCATAGGACATACTTGAAAAGCATGTAGGGGACAACGTGAGATGCCTTTATGTGTGATTATGAGTACCCATTAAGGCAGACAAGCAGCAGGGAAATTATAAGCAGGTTGAGTCTGTATTCAGCTCTCTGGCCACCAACGTAAAGAAGGACATGGAACTGATGGAGCAAGTCCAGAGCAGGGCCACAAAAGCTGGAGCACCTCTCATATGAAGACAGGCTGAGAGACTTTGGGTTGTTCATCCTGGAGAAGAGAAGGCTCTAGTGAGACCTTAGATCACCTTCCAGTACCTGAAGGGGCTACAAGCTGGAGAGGGACTTTTGGCAAGGGCATGGAGTGATAAGACAATTAATTCAGACTAAAGGAAGGTATATTTCAATTGGTTATTAAGAAGAAAATCTTTCCTGTGAGGGTGGTGAGACACAGGCCCAGGTTGCCCAGAGAAGCTGCGGCTGACCCCTCCCTGGAAGTGTTAAAGACCAGGTTGGACAGGGCTTTGAGAAACCTGGTCTAGTGGGAGGTGTCCCTGCCCATGGCAGGGGGGTTGGAACTGGATGATCTTTCAGATGCCTTTCAACCCAAACCTTTCTGTGATTCTGTGATCTGTATATAATAGGTTAGCCCTTGTTTTCTGCCCCAAGAAAACATTGTGGGGTTTTTTTAATTCCTAAAAATAAGTCGGTGTGAAAGTCAAGTCTTGCAGATTTTAAGTCAAAAATATTCTTTGGTATAGCCCTGGTCTGGGGTTGTAAAAGATCTTCACGACTGGTCTTCAGCTCTTCAATCATTTTCAAAGAGGTTTTGTCAGACAGATTGTGGACTGTCACTTGTGTCACAATAATAAATACCAGACATTTCTCATGCAGATAGTGTCTCATGAAAGCTCTTTAACAGGAGAAATGAAAATCTAAATGTATGGACACTTTAATCAAGGGCAGAAGCGTTGATCTTTAGCAGAATACAAGGTGACCCTATTTGTGTGATGGAAGTAGAGATTGAATAAAAACAAAATGTTTTGTCTCGTTTTTTTCCTTTTAGCTCTGTTTTAAGGCTGCACTTGCAAGGCAGAAATGCAGTTCTTAGGCATTTTCCACATAATTTTGTACTTGAATGTAACCATACTTTCCATTAAATGGAGCCATATTCTTCAAATTGCAACAAATTGTCAACCCTTCCCAAGATATTGGTTTGGCAAGGGTGAAGCAGGGGTATTTAAGATTTATTATGAATCTATGGAAAAAACAGGACTATTACAATGCTTTCATGATCTTTATAGAGATAAGAATCCACAGCTGGAGAAACAGTGACCTCAGATGCCATGACACAATAGGAAACCATGAAGCAATATATTTGTAACCACATACCACATTTTGTGGCGTATATGACACCATTTATTTATCTTTTTAGAGGAAGTTGGGGTTTTTTTGGTCAGTATTCTAGAAATAAGGTCCTAGCTCAGTGAAATACTTTACACATGCCCAAATATAGGTACTATAACCAGTCTACTGGGGTTGTTGTCATGTGTTCAAACTCCTTTTTCAGAGTATGGAAAATTCTGCTGTGCAATATAGTGGAGTTTAATGGCTTCATATTCAGTCTGCTGACAGGCAGTACACAGCCACAGGAAAAAACAGTGTCTAAGAATATAACAGGAGGGAAACATAAAAGAAGGGTTCAAGGAGTGGGAAAAAAATGTTTTATGTAGATTCCAGTATAATGACTGCATTACCTACAAGATTGGGTTCCTATCCAGGAGTCATTCAAGTTATATTTCAAAGAAAATGGAAATTTTCCTCCTCCATCAAAGCAGAGATAAGCAGGGGGAAAAATCCACTTAGAGGAATTCTATATTTTAAAACTATTTTACTATTTGGAAATAGAGCAAATATATTCTACCTCAATAAAATTTCCAAGGAAATGAAATTTTAGAGGAAAAAATTTGTTCAACCTTTGGAATAGTTTTTTTAAAACTTAATTTCATGTGCACCAAAAATGCATTTCTAGCCGTTTCATTTCATCTTTTTAAACAGAATTTTAACTTCCTTTTCTTATTTCAAAATGTTTTCATTTAAATGACAACAGAAGTATAGAATGCAAACAACTTATGACTAAATACCCTGATCAACTTTTTCAGAGACCTTCAGTAAGGCTTTTGAAGGTTTCATTACAGCCCACACATAGGAGGAGCTTTGTGTGTGCTCCCTTTAAAGGGTGAACTGAAGAGCTTGGGTGGATAACAATAAATTAGGCTTTTAAACCTCTGTGTTATCATCTCTCCCAGTAGGCTGCAGCTATTTCTTTCAGAACCTGGTACTTTTAGTCAGATCTCTGTCATTGCAAAATGATGTCTATAGAGAACTTCACCTTCAAATTATCCAGAAAGTGGAGCTATTTGGAAAGAAACAAAATATTGGTTGAAATACAAGGCAGGATACCATAACAGAAAAATTGGAAGACTATGAGTGCAAATGCCTTATCTGCAGTTGGAGATGCCTTGTTTGGGTCTCAACAAAACAGCCTTATCGTCTCAGAGGGCTGCATGTGTGGACATGAATCACTTCTGTCTTTCTGAGAAAAAAACAGAAAGATGTACTGCACTGAGCAGGAGAAAAACTTATTGCCAATGGCTCAATCTCTAGGAATCATAGAATCATAGAATCACAGAATGGTTTGGGTTGGAAGGGACCTTAAAGATCATCCAGTTCCAACCCCCCTGACATACAGCAAGCTTGCTCTTTTCCAGTTGCTATAACTTGCATAGCTGTAAAAGGTGACATATTCAGCTGAGGTTGCTCAGAATTGTTCCATCAAAGTACTTTATAGGAGAATTAGATTTTTATTCCAAAGATGTTTTTCACAAAGTATTCTTTGCTACCTTCATAAAGAAAAATTTAGGGGTTTTTTGTTTTGTTTTGGTTGGTTTTTTTTGGGGAGGGCATGTTTATTTTGTTCGTTGGGGTTTTTTCCGCAAAAAGTCACATGCCCCAAACCCCTAAAATTATTCCTCCTTTAAAGGATACACTGTTACATCTCATGGGATTTATGAGGTAGGTGGAAGTGCAGAAAATGCAGACATATCCTGGCAACTGTAAGAAGAACCCTTCCCAGTTAGACTGGGTGAAATTTGGCCACAGCAGCATCATGACCACAACATGTTGAAAGCAGAGACGTAATCTTTCAGGTGAGATGAGAGTGTCCTTGACAGATAAGTGTTACTTTTTATTAGCCTATAAATTGTAAATGTAGGTAAGGCTGAAATGAGGTAAAAGGTAATGTTATTTAACATGCATAGCTGAGCCCCTGGGAACAGTTTGCTGCATCTTGCTAGTAAGAGTGGAATTAAGTTTATGAATTCTTATACATCTGGAAACCTGTGTGAGCAATGTGAAGCTCAAGCATCATTGATATAAGATGGTGAGTGTAATGAGGAGTGTTTTGATATAAAGTTGCCTTCAGGCATTAGAGAAAGTCTCATATTAAAAAAAATTCAAGTTCAGCATTTAGTTTAAGATGCTGACCTTCACTAAAATCTTGCTCTAATGTCTTGGATTTGTTGACCATCCATTAAGTAGAGGAAGCATGACACATGACATTCAGCTCCTGGATGGTCAGTGAAGAGAAAGACCACATATAAACTTATTTTGCTGTAAATTGTTGTTGCTTCCATTGATGAAAACAGTATAG
The DNA here is from genome assembly GCA_013398125.1 of Aegotheles bennettii. Lineage (NCBI taxonomy): Eukaryota > Metazoa > Chordata > Aves > Caprimulgiformes > Aegothelidae > Aegotheles > Aegotheles bennettii. The sequence goes on along the minus strand of VZRW01006185.1, from coordinate 89,758 downwards.
ATCATAACAGTCTTTAAAATAGGAACTAGCAGAACTACTAAGGAATTTTTAAATCATATGAAAAATTTATTTGAAAGCAATAATTCTTCAGAACAGAGACTTCTCATGGAGACATAAAAAAAAATCAGAAAAAATATCTCTGACCCAGGATAGAATAGTCTGCTTTAAACTAGGAGGGGGAGAGAAAATGATCCCAGAAATAAAATCTCCCACAGATTCTGTGAGTACAGTACATTTGGCTCTGGGTCCTAAGCAATTTTTTTTTTTCCCTGTATTTGTATAAAATGGAATGAGTGAGACAGAGAACAATTAGAAAAAAATACACAGCATTTTAGCTTGGCTCCTTTTTCTCTCAAACCTAGATTAAAGGCTGCTTGAATGAAGATTTGAAATCAAACCTCCCACAATCTAGATTAGGTCATGACAAATTCTCTGGAGCAATTCTCTGGAGTTACATTTTCTGATATCTCATGTTCCAAACAGGAGATTGACAGATATGGAACAAGTGAGCATCATCAAAGATCATCTTGTTTTCCAGCCTAATTTTTGCTTTCTTTAATGCAGCAACCAGCTATTTTTTTTATTATTTTTTTCTTCTCTGTGAAATATAAACTTCCCTGGCTCTGGCTCTGGAAATGCACCCTTTAAAACAAAATAACAACATGCTTCCTTCTTCTACAAACTGTGCCCCAGTGGGAAGCTCTTCTGTTATTTAAAAGATTTAAATACTGAAACATACTGAAACAGTACCTTTGTATAAGCCAGAGACACTACCTTAGAGACTAACTGACTGTGAAGCCCAAATGCTGATCTCCTTAGTCAAGCTAATGATAGCTTCTAGTTCAAGGACAGCTGCTCTTTTTATTACCACCATCACTGTTAGTGTTGCAATTATTTTGTTCATCTCACTATCTCTAGAAAAATCCTGACTGGTTATTAATATCTCAAGATACATCTAAAACTTTCATCAGTTGCATTTGAAAGGAAAAGCAAGGTTTCTGTCTGCAACTGAGCCTGCTATCCTTTTTCATTTGGGTTTTAATTTCACTAGAAAATGTTAGGTTGCCATGGAAAAGCTCATATCTTCACTTCCCTGACTCAGTAGGTGCTTTGAAGAGGGGAGGTGGTCAGAACAAGAGGTAATTTGTGCTAACGAATGGCTATATTGTAATAACGTGCTCCTATTTATCTTGCTTTCAAGTTCCTCCAAAAAATACTCCCATGACCAATTGAGTATATTCTCAGCACAAACAGCCAAGGGGATGCATAAAATTTTGTAGAAATTAAAGCCAGGCATTAAAAGCCTTGGATTTTATATTCCATCTTTCAAGCTGGTGATAGCAACAGTTAAACATCAGGATCAACAGATCAAACCCTCAGATCTTCACTAGTCTCTCACTGAGGTTAGGGGAAGAGCACATGCAGGGCACTGAGACCTGCCAGTGTTCTGATTTAATTGGTTAAGTGATGCAGCAGAGGAAGTCCTTTGTGATACTGGGTTCGTGTTGAGTCCTTGCTGGCATAAGCTCTGCAGTGAATTATTCTTTTTAGGGTGACTTCCAGGATGTAGCTCAACACAGAAAATCATCAAACAACCTATTTCATACTTAAGAGGAACATCTGGCTAATGATTCAACTTACCATGCAGTGCTATACTTCTATTAGATTATAAGCCCTTGGAGGCATGGAGTTGCAAGACAGAAATTTATATGTATTTCAATTTCTTCCAATAAAAACTTCCCAAAAACCCCTTTGTTTTGATATTATGTTTAACACCTTCATTACAACCATGGAAAATGAGGAGACTTCAATCATATAAGTTAATGTCCCTCCCTCAGGTAAATTCAGGTGGTTTGTAGATGTGAGACTGGGAACTCCAATAAAACTTTGTACTTGGACGTCTTCACCTCTTGGGATGTCTGTGTTTTACTCACTGCTACAAGTCACAGGATTCTAAGAAGAAAAAAATATTGAGGGAGCTTTCAGACAAGTGGTGCCACTGATATGAGGGGAGAGCCAAATTCTTACCAATGTTTATCTGCTGAGTTCCTCTTTAGGTCAGTGGGGAATCAAAGAATCATTTAGGTTGGAAAGGACATGTGCAGATCTGTTCCAAGCTTCTGTTAAAACAGGGCTAATTTCCAAGTTAAACCTCCTTCCTCATGGCCTGGTGCAGCAGAATTTGAAAATATTTGAGATGTCATAGGCTCTCAAGCTCCCATATGTGTGCTCAACCATTCCTGTGATGAAGAATTGTTTTTCTGATTTCTAGACAGTGCTGATACTGTGACCACTGCCTCTTGTCCTTTCATGGTGCCCCTCTGAAAGGAGCTTATATCTGTGTTCACTGTAATCCCTCCATGTGTTTTGGGACACTGCTATTAGCTATCCCTTAAAATCATAGAATCACAGAATTATTTGGGTTGGAAGGGACCTCAAAGATCATCTAGTTCCAACCCCCCTGCCATGTGCAGAGACACCCCCCACCAGACCAGGTTCCTCCAAGCCCCATCCAACCTGGCCTTGAACACTGCCAGGGAGGGGCAGCCACAGCTTCTCTGGGCACCCTGGGCCAGTGTCTCATCACCCTCACAGGAAAGATTTTCTTCCTAATATCCAATCTAAGTCTCCCCTCTTTCAGTTTGAAACTGTTTCCCCTTGTCCTATCACTCCATGTCCTTGTAAAAAGTCCCTCTCCAGCTCTGTTGTAGCCCCTTCAGGCACTGGAAGGCGCTCTAAGGTCTCCTCAGAGCCTTCTCTTCTCCAGGCCGCACAACCCCAATTCTCTCAATGACTTTGCAGGAGAGGTGCTCCAGCCCTCTGACCATCTTAGCCTTATCTTCTAGCTAAACAAGTTCCTGTCTTTTAGCTTCTCTGCATAAATCATAATCTCCGGTCTTCTCACCATTTCAGTGGACCTTCTCTAGCTTTTCAGTATCTTCCTTCTTGTGGGACCATACTGCAGATGAGACCTCACTGCTGTTGAATGGAGGGGAATCATCACTGCACTCACCCTTCTGGCTGTGCTATTTCTAGTGCAGTCCAGTATGCAGTTATTTTTCACTGCTGCAAGGGTACATTGCTGACCCATCTGCAACTTGTTCTCCACCAGAACCCCACAGGAGATAAAACCTACTGCCATCCACCCTGCCTCTCCTTACAAAATGGTCTGTCCACCATAGTGCTTCAGCTTCTTTCAATTTCAATGTCATTGCTCTGCACCTGCACCTGGGTTTCTCATTCCTCCTGTTTGTTTTTAATGATGTGTGCCATCAGGTATAGGTACCCAAGATGCACTTTATCAGGGGAGTGTCAGAGATTATCCTCTGCTGCCCTGTGCTTTGCTTGCTTCCTCTCATCCATGCTCTTCTGCTTGCCCCAGGGTGTTGTTTTCCATATCCCAGCAAACCTTGTTCAAAGCCTTCCTTGACACACTAGCAAGTCTCTTGGCAAAAATGTTCTTGTCTATCCTTGCCCTTTGAAGATCCAGTTGTCACAGACTCTCAGTTGTTTAGTGAAGACTTTTTCCCATCTTTTTTCTTTTTGTTAAATTAAACCTCTGTAAAATGCATATTTAATTTCAGACAGTAGGGCTGAAGTGCAGTCATTAATGACTAACGAGGAACTGAGGACTGACCTGCAGGAGACCTCCAAATTGAATATTTTCTCTTCAGATTTAGCATGATTAAACAAATCGGTTTTGCGTCCAATCGTGAGCTTTACTAGAGAATTATTTTCCTGCTGCTCTATCCAAACCCACAGAGACTAATTTACACAGCATTAATTGGTAATTTCCCAGATCAAAGCCATTAATCAAATCAATAAGGAAAGCTGCCGTGTAGTGTGCTGATTATCATTCCTAGACATAAAATATTATTTGTCATGTCTACCTTGATAATGACATCAGAGGAATACCAAGATCAACAAGGAGTGGTGTCCTGATAGCTTAATATGTTGATAATGCAAACTGTTTCTCTAACGATTTACTTGCCAGGGCACAGAGGTTCTCCTTGCTGTGGGCTTCCTTTAACTCCAAGAATAATTGATAGCCTGAACATATATAAATTAGTGTCAATGACTTCGGTGATTATTTTTCTAAAAGTTTCAATTCCTAGGGAGATATTTCAGGGGTGAGTTTATTATTTCATTGTGGAGAAAAAGGAGGGATTAAAAAGGCTTAGCAAGAAGTGGTCATTTATTTTCAGAGTGAGTGGTGTGAAAAGTGACCCAATTTATATGGCAGGAGCAAGCATGCAGCTACATGGCTTTCCTGTATCAACATCAAATCTTGTTTATTTTCCCTATTCAAAGGGAAAAGTTTGGTCTAAAAGCTGTGATTCACTATCAATAACTGCTTCTTGATATAAATATCAAACAGTTAATGCAATGAATCCAACTCTCTAAACATTTTAAAGGGGAAGGGACAAGATTCGTAGGGAAGAAGACAAAAAGTTTTTGTAGAAAACAGGTGAAAACCACTGCTGTTGGGCAACTTTTGTACTCTGGACAGGTTATATGTAACATTTTGGTTAAGGGAAAACTGAAGAGAAACTTTTAATGAGTGCATGTAGTGATAGAACAAGGGGGAATGGGTTCAAACTAAAGGAAGGTAGATTTAGACTGGATATTAGGAAGAAATTCTTTGCTGTGCAGATGGTGAGACACTGGCCCAGGTTGCCCAGGTAGGTTTTGACTGTCCCCTTCCTGGCAGTGTTCAAGGACAGGTTGGATGGGGCTTGGAGCAACCTGGTCTGGTGGGAGGTGTCTCTGCCCATGGCAGGGGGTTGGGATTAGATGACCTTTGAGGTCCCTTCCAACCCAAACCATTCTATGACTCTGTGATTCTATAGGGTTCGTGGCAGTGAGACCAGGTGTCCCTTTTCCTGCTTAACCTGACTTTAGGATCAGTGAAGGTGAAAAGTAAGGAGAGCATGACCCATGTAGTTGCAGATCCTCTGGTGTAAAATGCTGGGAAAGATGTGGACAGAAAACAGGCAAATCCCTTGTCCTGTTTCCCTCTGGTTGGTGAGGATGAAAGTCTGTTAGTGGGAAATATACATATGCATGGACAACATGGATCCCTCTTACAGCTGGACTCAGACACAGTCTGCCCAGTAGCTGTCCATGGATCCTGGTCTCTCCAGCTGTAGCCCTACCAGACACAAACATACACACAAATGGGCTTCCTAGTAAATCTCAAGCCCCCATGGCAGATGATTTGGTAGTGCTCACACCCTCCCTTGTGCACTCATGCTCATTCCAGTTGCTGGCATGGTGGACACATGGACCCCTTCCTCAGTTGCTGCACTGCAAGCCCTGTACAAACATACATGCACACAGAATAGTCTTTCACCCAGGAAAAGAGTTAGAAAAGGAGATTAATGAGAGCACAGACCAGACTGTGCTCACCAGGTGCAGAATAGGGCCTGATGAGCAAACAGTTAGACCCCTTCCATCTCCTTAGACCTCTATTGTTCCACACTTATTCCTCCCCAAACCACCTTTTCCTGTCTTAGGCTGTTCCTTACCTAAACAGGCTACAACAAGTTGTATGCCACCCAAAAATGCTCTTCCCTTGTGACCCATAATATGTCACATACCCCCAAGCAGTGACACCCCTTGGTCAGTAAGATGTCCCAGAGAGCCTCTCCTATTGACCCATCAGATTGGTGTTCCCCCAGCCAATGGGGGATGACCAACTCTCTCGTGTAACAACCCTGGTGGGGCTAGGGCAGGGGTTCCTATCTCTGACTGAGGTATTGAGGCTGCCCCTCTGTTTGTTCCTCTGTGTGTGTATGTGGAGGGGACTTTAAATGGGGTGATGGCTCCTGTGATGGTCCTGGGAGTAGCTGGATCAGGGTACTCTTTGAGTTTCTCCATTGACAATTATTCCTCTGCTCTTCTTCATATGAGCAGAGACAGGCTTTTTTACCACATAACCTTTTACTTCTTCCCTGAAAGGGTTGTTAGGCCCTGGAACAGGTTGCCCAGGGCAGTGGTGGAGTCACCATCCCTGGTGGTATTTAAAAGACGTGTAGATGTGGTGCTGAGGGGCATGGTTTAGTGGTGGACTTGGCAGTGTTGGGTTAACAGCTGGACTTGATGATTGTAAAGGTCTTTTCCAGCCAAAATAATTCTACAATTCTATGATTCTACTTTTTTCTAGATCCAGCAACAACCATAATTCCTACACATTGCTTTCTACCTGTGGATCTCAAAGCACAGCCAGCAAAAGCCTAAGCCCAGAAGCCAAGGGAGATAACGAGGGTAACACATCCAAGAATGACTCCTTCCTTGGAACCCAGCTCAGGAAGCCCACTCTCACCTTGCATCATCCAGTTATGTATTATTTCATTATCTACTCTCACATCTGTGAACTTGTCAGTGAAATTCTGTTTCTTTGGCAAACCTACACAGGTGGAAGAAAGTGTCTCTTCTGCTTTGTTTCGCTTTGTTTGTGGATTCTATGTTTGGGAGTGGGGTGGGGAGGGATGGAATCAACAGCCCTTTGAACACCAGCTGCTTGCAACATGTTTCACTTGCAGCTTTCTGTCAGAAATCTGACAGCTTTAGTTATTGTGACAGAGAAATAACGAGGTGAGAAAAGAGTTGTCAAAAAAAGATCTGTACTCTTCTTCCAAGGAAGTAATTTACTTTTTGTGTGCTCTGTGGCTCCTAGAGCCAAGGAGATATCCTTAAGAATCTCAGTTATAGATGAAACTGTATTTGCCTGAACCAAGGCAGTTACTAAAACAGAACAGAAGAAATGTAATTTTTCTACAAAAAAGCCTATTACTTATGGTGTGATTTATCTAATTAAATGTGGGTGTTAACAGCATTTAAGATAGGTGACTACAGGTGAGCAAGTCACCATGGGTTGCCTTTATAGTTAATGGGGAAACAGGTAACAGTGTTAGTGGATTTTAAGGTTAATTCACCTGATCCTAATAGAAACTCCTGTATTTGGCCAGGTGAATTTCCCTCTAAATGCATTGATTGTAGTAGATCAGTATAGATATATGGAGTCATCTGAGATACCCTAAGACCTTCTGCAGGAAGCTGGCAGATGTGACACAGGATCTCTTCTGCTCTAATAATGGAATCCAATAGGGATATCGTAATGCATAAAAAATATCACTAAAAACCTTTGTTTATGCAATTTAAACATGCACAAAATCACCATTGACTACTATAGAAACCCGGGAATCTGCCTTGCATATAGTATTTCTTTGCCTATCTAGCCTGGCAGTACAAGGACAGAAGTCTCAGGACCTGGGATGATCCCTGTGGATGTTTTTTATACCCCAGAAATCCAGGAGACATCACATAGCACCAAGTCACCTTTGCTGAGACAACTGAATCTCCCTCAATAAGTACAGTGATGGGGTTTGGAGAACATTTCACATCACCCGAGGTAGACAGCAAGGGTGGAATGCAGTGGCCAAAAACTAGTGGTCTAGAGCCATTTCAAAGATCTTAGCTACCTGAGACATTCCCTTCACCTGACAAATATAACCACAGACTCTTTGGAGGTCCATGTCATTTTGGAGCCTCAGCTGGAGGCTGAACAGCATAACCTGGGACATCTCAAGTCACACTAAAAGCATGTTTAGACATATTAATTATGTTCCAGTGATTATTCAGATTATTAGTTGTCTGTACATGGCAGATTGTACTGACTGATCAGCTCTCCACTGATTACAATGAAAGTTTATGTGCTGATGTATGTATTCATATCTACATGTACACATCTAATTTTAAACTATGTGATACAGAACTGGATTTAACCTCTGAAAATTAGATGAGATGAACCACAACATAGATGAGTGGATCAACATGGTTGCCTGCCCTTTATATAGCTAAAGCATAGTGAGACATTTTAAAGTTTCAGAACTAGGTTTTTAGACAGATTCAATTCAGTAACACAGCCCCTTTATAAATCTGGTTACTTAGATGTCTTAACTCTGAGAGTCCCCCTTACAGCAGATGGAAATGTGATTTCAAAGAAATAAGTTGACATCTTAAATGGTGCTTGGGTCTTGAGTCACCCTTCATTGGATCGTTATTGCTCCATGAAATGATGTTTCTGAAGACAGTTAGATCCACATTTTGAAAGAAGGTCCATCACTTTTTCAGCATTTGCAACACTGGAAGTGCAAGACAGGGACACTTTTCATTTAGATCCTCTCAATTTGGCATGCTACGTATGGAATGAAGATACACTTTTCATTTACAAATGAAGCACAGACAGCTTTGAAGATGCACGTTCCCTACATATGTACCTAACTTTTGCACAAGCATGACTAGCAGAACCAATCTGCCTTCCTTATGCTATGCGCGCAAGCCTGAGACTGCCACTTCAACACAAAATATTCCCTGATGTAGTATTTATGCTTTTCAGACAAGTTGACTGTCACTGTCTTGGAAGCTCTATCCACTGCCAGTGGAAATCATACATTTTTTTCCTATGCTCCACTAACATGATGAATTCTGACTGATATCTTCAGTTTCCTCTTTTTATTTTAGCACCTTTGAATTGATTTGGCTAGAAGTAAACTCCACCCGTTCTTCCATCCTTTCTTCAAATATAACATTTCAAGGCAACCTAGGGCACAGAAAGTCAGTTGGCTGCTCAGAATTCCCATATACATTATTGCTATTGCCATTTTGGCCTGTTAGATTTTGAAATAATAAGATATTTATTACCTTGGGTGGGTGATAATGAACATATGATAACTTAAGCTCATGTACTCTTTTGTCATAAAGAATATGTTTTCTTCTTTCTTGTCATAGTTCTTGTCCCCTGTGAGAACTAAGTACTTGACCCATATTTACAAATCACAGTATCTGCCTTGAATCAGTTGAGTATTCACACGTGAAACAAATTTGTCCTTAAGGCCAGACTGGAACATGTCAACACCTGGTTCTCTCTGACTTACGGTAACATGTAACTGTCACTAACTGCAACTGGATTCAGACCCACACACATTGGAGGAAATTAGCTGAGATTATTGACCAAGTTATTTAGTGTCATACAACACGTAGTCTCTGCTGTATGAGGAACTATGCTGATCAACAACATAGAATCACAGAATCATAGAAAGAACTCAAGGAATACCAGCTTTGCCAAAGGAGAAATCAAGTAGGTCCAAGATGTTAATCTCGGACAAGAACCCAACTCACCTGGACTCCAAATAAGCACTCAACCCAAAAGTCTTTTTGTTGCAACCCATTGCATATCCATTTCCCATTCAGTTATCTGTTTTCATAGAATCACAGAACCATAGAATGGTTTGGGTTGGAAGGGACCTCAAAGATCATCTCATTCCAACTCCCCTGCCATGGGCAGGGACACCTCCCACTAGACCAGGTTCCTCAAAGCCCTGTCCTACCTGGCCTTGAACACTTCCAGGGAGGGGGCAGCCACCGCTTCTCTGGGCAACCTGGGCCAGTGTCTCACCACCCTCACAGGAAAGAATTTCTTCCTAATATCTAGTCTAAATCTCCCCTCTTTTAGTCTAAAACCTTTCATCACCGACACTCCATCATACAATTCCTGTCCATTTCTTCCCACCTAGGGATGGATGTGAACAGAAAACATGTCCAGGTCTTGCTACCTATCTCCTGGAAAGCCACTTTTATGCACAATTGATGGGACTGCACATTTCCATTTCCAATTTTCTCTTTTGTTACTCCCTAGGTTTACTTAGCTGCAGTTTTGGAAAATATTGCATGAGCACAGGAATGAGAAACACCACTATGTTCCAGCACCCTACCTAATCACCCAACAGCATAGCTCTAAGTGATATTACACTGTAATTACATTAGCTGCAGTATTGGATGCTCATTACCATGCCTTAATTGCACAATAATTTTGATCAATGTGTAATTTCTCTGGTGCCGACTGTTGTGATTGCAAAATAAAAACACACTTTAGGAGCTGTTGCATGTACATATGCTTAGTGATTCCTTCAGTATATTTGATTGTGCACACACAAATGTGTTTGTGTTGTGTGAGAGACAGACAGCGTGAGCAGTCAGTTCAGCTGCCTGCCCAAATAGTCCCTGCTTGCAGCTGGAGACAACAGATGAAGAAGCCCTGGCTGATCTTGACACAGTGGTTTAAGAAGCCATCTCTGTCAATCGTCAGCCTGTGATCAAATCCATCACCTTGATGGCAGTAGGATGGATGTCTGTGTCAGTGTGAAATCTGGCCTTTTTGCTTTGCTGTCTGCTCATGAGTGGCTGCATCTTGAAGGATGGTCTTTGGACAGAAGGGCTGTGCTGCAAACCCATGTTCCTTGCTGTAAGCCCTGCTATGGGTGCAGAATGGCAGAGGAAGGTGATGCCAAGTCATTGTAGAAAAACCTGACAGAGCGTAGTAGTCAATGCCTGTGGTCTCCTGAGGGAAAACACTGTCCATTTGCTATGCTTACATCCAAGTAAAAACAATGATAAGCAAAGAGGGCAATGGTTGGTAATGATTAATAAAAATAATAGACACTGGAATTGGATAGACACAGGACACTGACCTGAAAGAAGGAGAGAACCAAGCATGAATCATAGAAAGGTTTGAGCCGGAAGGGACCTTAAAGGTCATCTAGTTCCCAACCCCTGCCATGGGGAGGGACACCTTCCACTAGACCAGGTTGCTTAAAGCTCCATGAGAATCAGTCAAGATTGGTTTACACTCCCTTATAGGTGAAACACCAGGTGGATACACTAATTCTCGTGTCACCTGTTGAAGCTTCTCTATAGAAAGTCAGTGGTGTTTGTTAAACTACAAAATATTCAGTGGCAACAGAATGTAAATGTAACTTTAAAAAATATCCTTTCTTTTAGAACAGCATCTCACTACAGCTCAGGATGGTGCTTGAAAAAGCAGTACGATCCTTTGATTAAAACATCCTGCTTCCCTTTAAACTAAAGACCCATCACTGATTTCTCATTCTACTTATTAGAGCTGAGACTATCCTTTGTATGGTAAAAGCTGATCTGTTTTGAAGCAAACCATCATTCCAGGCTGAAATGAATGTTTACAATGAAAGTATGAAAATCTAAAAAGGAAAAAGAAATTTTTGAAAATTAATGGCATTTTTTTTTTCAGTTTCAACTTTGTAACATGATAATTTATATCCTTAACGTGTCATGTATTATAATGAGCAGCACAAATTTAAAATGAGAAGTAATTACAGAACAAAAACAAATAAATCCTGCAATGAGCTGTTAAAGCTGAAAATCTCCCAGCACAGCATTTTCAAACAGCTGTAGTGCTAAATTGCCTGTTCCCTTGGTACCAGAGAACAGACAGAAAACTCCTGCTAGAGAGTTCAACCATCACAGCCTCAGGTAGTGTGCAACCATCAAAGAAAAGTGGGAGAGACACAGCTATAGAAAATAGGGCAGGATGTTCAAGAACAGGGACTTGGGTCCAGGTGCACAGGGATTACTTGAGATGTGACATCCAAGAAAACAAATGGATCCACAAAGGAAACCATTTTAGAGAGGATGTTAGTGATATGCATCAAAAGAGAAAAATAACAACTGATGATACCTTCTTAATCCAGGAAACAGATCTTTTCCAGGTCTGTGTTTACAAGGATTGCTTCTCTGCTGAAGGGATTTGATTTGTAGGCATCAGATGTAAACTTGCACCATCATAAATTAGGATGAGCCTCATGTCAGATTCCATTTTGCAATGGCCCCACTTACTACAGGATTCAGGACAGGCAGGAGTCTGAATGTCTTCCCTCACTCCAGAGTCCCCAGTGAATGCTCCTTAGGCACCATCCATTTGCTTGTGCCACAATGGTTTGTTCATGTGTCCATGGTTTAGAAAATACCAAAGCTGTGTGAACAAGCTTGGTGGAGAACACCATACCAGATAAATGAGGTAGAATTACTAATGATAACACCTAGAGTGAAATTTCATTGTTAGCAAAGACACCCGTGTTGAAATAGCTTACACCAAACACTGAAAGGAAAATCAAATCTTTCATCTCTATTGTTTCACTTGGCAGGACCTTAGTTTCCAGCATGGGCTAATGTGGCAGGGAATCAATGTAATGACTTCCTGGGAGATCATTTTCTTTACAACAACAACAACAAAAAAAAGGAATGTACAAAGAACGAAGGCTAAATTTTGTGCAATGACTGTTTGATTCATGTGCTGCACAGGTTGTATTCTTTCATCTCTTCCTTGGAAACCTGACCCCTTTCAGCTCTTGTAACGCTGTCTTCTCATGGCTCTCTTAATAATTTTCTGGTCTGCCTTTGATTCTCCCAAGTCTCCAAGGGTGTTCACAGGAGTCATCCTTCTGCTCCTCTTTCCCTGGATATCCCCATGCATAGTCACAGGATCACTGGGTTTTTTTAATTAGTTGACACTGATGACTCAAGAGGTCATCCTCACTACAATGAGTCTACACTGTCCCACAGCTCAGCCTACCCTTGACATTTCCCTTTCAGTTTCCAGCAAGGACATTATCACTGCCAATATCAGATCTTCATTTATATTTTTTTCCCACTGCGGTATTGAGAATCCTTTCTACTACTGACAAAACCAACATTATCATTAACAAAGCCAACAAATCCACTAATTAGGCTCAGATTATTTTTCTCAGAAAGCAAACAGGAAAATCTCATGATTATTTCTTTTGTTTCAGTTTTATGACCAGGCTTCCTTATGTGCCTATACCACTATTTTTCACGTAGCAACATCTTGCCCATTATAAACAGATCTCAACTGAAAAAAATTCTGTTATTTAGAAAATGTACATTTTCTGAACTTCTTGTGGGAAATTAAAATTTCAGAATAAAAGTGATCAAGTGGATCTTTTGACTGTTTCTTTTCATTTTTCTAAGTTGAAGGAATTAATCTGAGCTATCACTTACAATTTCTGTATTATGTTTGGTATAATTTTAATGCTATATTTATATATTGCAATGAGTCATATGTACATTAGTGTATTATGACAATATCAGATAGGTTGACTTCCTTATTGTCTAGATGACAGGAAAAATGATCTCCCGTTATCTTCTGATATGTTTTCATATTTACAAGTCACTCTCCTCCTGCCCTTATAATTTTCTCCATATTGTCAGTACTTTGCCTATACATTCTGATGTCCTGTCCTTTCAGGGAGGTGTAGAGAGTGATGAGGTCCCCCGGGAACCTCCTCTTCTCCAGACTGAGAAGCAGCTGCCAGCCTTATATTCTCAGGAAAAAGACCTGGGATGCTGTTTGTGGGTTTGCATACTCCTGCTTTCAATAAATCCAATTGGATTATACAAAAAATTTCAACCCAGACACACCACTTCTATATCCATTTATAGATCTAGAGCTGCACATTATTTTTCTAAATCACAATTTGAGGAATACTCTGAGGAGGAAGTCCTATAGAAAAGTTTTCGGGGGGAGGGGGGGGTTATGCTTTTCATTTGTTTTTGTTTGGTCTGGATGAAGTCCCCACTGCCTGGTGTCCCCAGTAGGTAACTCTAGAGAAATATAAATTTTTCGTAAACTTCAGTACCATTTTACAACCCCTCAAGAAAGCTGAATGACTTCATGCAGTTCCAGTCCTTTGTTATGGTGCGTGTAACAGCTCTGCTGTGGTTAATTGCAGTAACTCATGAAAATAGGTAATTTGCAGCTTCTTGAGAAAACAATAGAAGGAATGAAAAGAATAATGACAACAGCCAAGTCTTGTGGCCCAGGGAAAGGAGGGCAACATCATTTTCCCATATTCAAAGTTGGAAAACATACATGCAATTTTATTCCTTTCATCATCTGCAAATAATTCGGATGTTTCCCATGTCTTAATTGTGCCTTTGTTTCTGTGATGAGGGGAAATCATTGCCATGACAATCTGTTGACTAAATTTTCCCCACATCTGCAGAGTGTTGCACCAAGTGGGCCATTTGGCCATTTGCAGGTTAACGAGCAAGAGGAATTTGGGATTCTTGAGATGGAGATTATAGTAGGAGGTTGGGAGACATCACATTGCAGAAAGTAGCCTGGGAAAGAGAGGAAATATTTTATAGATCCTGCTAGAATCTGGGTGAATCATGACAGATATTCTTCCTCTGTAAATCTTGATGGAAAGATCACCTGGTTTTAGGACTATGAGATCTTTTTCTTCCAGTGTTCACAACAGACCATTGCACTGTTCCCTGTTTGACACAAAAACCTTGAGGATCTTACTTAGCTGTCACTCTCTTAAGGCAGAGAACCACCTTCAACAACCCTTTCTAAACCCAGCATAGCAACATAATGTCTCAACAACATCTGCACTTGTAGCAACGAAAGCAGCAGGCTTAATTTCCCTCACCAAGGCTTTCACACACAGTTAGCCTACCGTCTGTCTATCTGCTCTGGGACAAAAAGAGCTGGCTCAAGGTCAAGTTTTGGTGAGCTGAACCCTGCAGACCTTTATTTTCTGTCCTCAGGGCTGCCAGAGAGCCTCAGGAGCCCACAGAGTGTCAAAAAAGGAACAAAACTCTAGAAATTTGCTACCAGATTGGGCTTTAGGGTGTTGAAGCAAGACACATCGTCCTGACCCAGACTGTAGGAAAGGCAACATGGTGCTACACTAAGGCACTGGCTGGCCAGAGGACAGGCTGAGAGTTTACAGCCTGGCTGATGGGTGAAGCAGGTCTTCACACTGGTAAGGAAATGTTCTTATGGAGGTACAGTGGACACAGGCAAAACAAGCCCCTGGCAGCTTTCTGATTCTTTCCTGGACAATGTGGGAATTACACGATTGATCACAGCCTCTTACAATTTACCAACAAAACAACTCCTGTGTGTATGTGATATGGTTGCTGGCCAAGCCAGAGCTTCAATGAGAAAGCCTCTTTCAATCTTACTCTTTTATCTATCCATAAGCACTTCCATATTGCAATCCATATTGTGGGTTGCAAATAAATCACTAAGAAGATGTGCATCATTACACTAAATCGGAGGGATCAGATCATTCTCTGGAGAGATATGGGGATGTAGAAACACAAGGTCCTCTCTGGGGTTGCTTAGTGCAGATAGAGTTTGGTCCCTCTTTTAAATTCTTTTCAAACATGAATCAAAGCTCATCATGGTTTAAAAGCAAGGAATTAATCAAACCCTCTGTGCATGGTATTGTTCCATGTTCTCTTTTGGGTGGCAGGCAGTTTTGAAGTCATAATAACATGAATTAAGAGTTCAAAGTGGCAAACATTTAAAAACGTGGTCTCCATTGCTGCATGCCTTTCATTTGTTCCTTAGCCCTGGGATATAAAGAAGCATTACATGCAAGAAGATACTAGGTCAGACTGCTGCATGTGGTTTTGCAGCATGTCATACACATACTGATCTTACATTCTCATACTCTCTACAGGATATTGCAAATATTTCCTTCTAGGTTTTTAATATAGTAGGATATCGTGTATATGATTTTCCTCCCCCCTTGGGTATGTGTTCTCTCATCTCAGAGGCTTGGATTGACGTTTCAGCCAGGAGGGAAAACTCATGGGAAGTCATTCATTTTGCAAGAGAGAAAACTAATTTCCTACTGTTTTAAATTTGTGAGAATGTTTTCAAGAAATATCCCAACTGACCTGCCATCTTTCAGGCAGCAACAATCACTTTCAGGCATGTCTGATGTCAAGATTTGCATCTTCATCAGGATTTGAACCCAGATGCTTCTCTACTGAATCACTGCCATACAATGAAGAGAGCCACATTGCTCTTGTAGATAATAGGCTGTTACTAGAGGTAAACATGCTAATCACTCTGATCATATACACTCTAAATACACTCATCTTGTTAAATACTGATTACTGACCTTTGAATTTAGAAAAAGCAACATTAAGATACCAGTTAGTAAGCTTTATAACAGAAAAACAGAGCTAGATTTCAAGTTTTAATTCAACATCCAAGAGAAAATGATTTTCACTATAAAAAAACCTTCTGTGAAAAAACCCTAGAATTTCAATGTGTCTTCCTGCATTTAGAAAAAAATGAGCAACTGAGTGTATGAAGTATCATACACTCAGAAATATGAATTTGAACACAAAAAAATATGAATTTCACTGTTCTGTGTTTCTGCCTGGTGGCTCCTAGCAGTGATTGGAACACTTGAAGCATACAGACTTCTGATGCATCGATACCCTTTTTGGAGTGTTTTATTCTAGCATCACTAGTATAATGAATAATGTGATCACATCTCCCACTTTGTAAGGCTTGATGAATCTCCTGACCTCTCATCAGATCTGTGTGTGGCTGATGGGGGCTTCAGTAGACAATTAACTGGGTGATGGGATGAATTTCAGCCTGGGAAGGATGCATGTCCAAAGTGCTTCTCAGAACTTTTTTATTCCTCCTATTTCAGGATGTCAGGTAACACCATCACAACCCCCATTGCACATAGTGTGCATGCTGCCAAACAATATCAGATCTACTCAGGGTGCCTGGAGAGGGTTCTGTCTCAGAAAATCTGTCCCAAATGAAGCTCCTCAGCCTACATTTTTTCTTATGAAAAAATCTGTATGAGTTTAGACCCTTGTTTTTTTCTACTTGAGAAGAGATGACTGGAAATTATATAATTAATGGGGGAAGTCAAGGAGATTTATAAACTTATGAGTGTTGGAAAGAGTATCATAGAATCATAGAATCATAGAATATGCAGAGTTTGAAGGGACCCATCAGGATCATCAAGTCCAACTCCTGTCCCTGTGTAGGACACCACAAAAATCACACCATGTGCCTGAAAGCGTTGATCAGGGAAGAATTAACGTTGTCTTCATCACTGAAAGAATTAGGGGTTGATGAGTGAAACAAACAGATCAAGCAAAGAGAAATAATTTCTCAGGCAGCGTGCAAGTGATATACACATCTCTTTCCCACAGAATACTGTAAAGCCCAAAAAAAACCTTGTAAGGGAATGAAGAAACTCAGAACAGATGGCTGCTAAACACTGAAATCTCCATGTGACTTGTGCATGGATTGAGCCACCAGAAGGTGGAGGAAGAATTACTCTGTTATTTTCCTGTTTACTATATGCTTTATCAAAACAGCCATTCCTGTCTCTTGTTGGCAAAAGAAGGCTGTCTAGCTAGACCATTAGTCCATGAAATGCTTGTGTTTTCTAAGGTAATTAATGTTGCCTGATGTGAGGGTCTTATCCTGCCCGAGTCAAGGAAGGCTCTGATAGAGGTCTTCAGTAGCTACCGTTGGGAAATATAGGACATCCATGACCACTGAGTATAAAGCTGATATGGTGAGAGGGATAGGATGAGGAAACCAAACTTTCATTTCCATGACTGCAAAATACATGAAAAATATTCCAAAGCATAGAAGAGTGGGAAATAAATGAGGAAAACAAAGCCCTAGTTCCTCAGTCACTGGGAGTTAAATCATAATCATTACCATTAATTAGCAATACTTAAGAGTCTTAGTAATGAATCATCTTGTCAGTAGCTTTATTGGGCTGAATGGCTGCATGGTAATAGATCTTAAATCTGAGCATCTCCACCTGTTCTGCAGTTGTTCCTTCCAGATTAGACTGGGCTGCAGCTTCTGGCAGTGTATCTTTGCTGTGGATAGACAGCAGCATTCTCCCTTCAGGGCCACCAATCCCAGGTCTTTTAAGCGTCATTACATTAATTTTAAATTAAAAAAATAATTAAAAGAAAGTCTACAAACTAAAGCAGTAAAACCAACACAGAGAAAATCAATGCTTGGGGATGAGCTGATTAAGTCAGGAGAGAAGAGGGTTTGTGTATGTGTAGCCACAATTGGAAAAGTGCACACACACACATACACACACAAATAAATTTGAATTGTTTAAGGAATCAGGGTATAAAGAAATGGTATTTTATAGCACACCAAACTGCCAAACATACCATAACCCTGTGAAAACCACTTACGCTTTAATGGCTGAAAGGAATAAAACTGACACAAGAATAAATTCCCTGTGCACTCTGACATCAGAATAAATTTCCTTCAGAAATGGTGCTGGTTTTCTCATTGACTTCAAAAAGACCACTGAATACAATGATTTTAAAAGTATCTGCACTTGGTTTGGTAGGACAATATGCCTTGGCTTGAAGAAGGCTGGAGAGATGTTTCCCAGTGAGAGCTTAGCAGCTGAGGGTAACAAGTGAGCAAGAAATTGCTGTCACCACTGGTGGAAAAAGTGGGATATCTGGTGTGGAGAAATCTGGTTGGCAACTGACTGGGGTAAAATTAGGAGCTGGAATGGGAGTTTATTCATACCTTAGTAGCAGAAGGGGGCACGCTGATTATTGAGTTAAATCTTCTTTGCTTATTGGGAACGAGGCCATGGGTGCTGGATCCCAGAAAATTCACTGTGTGCACCCCCAAATGCCACAAACCATAAATCAGCCTCCCCAGTGCACTGCAATAAGCTAAAATCGATATGTTTAAATATTTTAAAACACCAAACCCTACATGAATGACAAGATGCCTAAGGAAGCAAGGAAGAGAGACTGAGGACATTGTTTTTGAACTTTTTAACAACTGGAGATTTGCAAGGTGGAAAATGGTCAGATGCTTGTAGGATGTAGCTCTTGCCCTAAGGAAGAAGGTGACCCCTTCTTTCCATCTGTTCCTGAAAATTTTGTGTATGATATGGATTTGAGGTCATAATAATATGATGAGATGAATAAAGGACATCTTTAGTTAGAAAAGAATGTTCTTCAAATAATTAAACATTGACATCGCCAATAACCTAACCTTGTCTGACAGTTGAGGGATAATTAATATAATCCCTAGATCTGAGGATGAGAACCATGTCTTCCTAAGGTCTAACATAGGTCACAGGGCACATGAATGAAGCTCTTAAAACACCTATTTCTGTCCATTTACTATAGAAGAAGTCAAGGTTGACAAGCTCAGCAGTAGATTTTATTTTACAGGCATCTAAACTTAAGTGAGATGAATCATACAGTAAATGCCCTAACAGTGAGGATGCTCATTATTCTTACATGGAATAATTAACCATAAAAAAGGGAGAAACCTGCCCATTGCTTGATACCTTCAAGCAAGAATGGACACAATATCCCACAGGCAATAAATCTACAGACATCTACTGTACCACCTATTAGGTTCCCTTGATCTCTGATTTTTATTACATTATCAAAGCAGATGAGACAGTATGTTAACATTATATGAGCCTCACACATATTTGTCATATTTCCATCATTCATGTGTTAACTCCCTCGACTGCCCCAGTGCTGACAAGACACAAAGAAATGACATAATGCAGTGTCACTGTACACTTAAGGAGCAGTAAAAACATGTAAAGTCATGCTTATATTGGCAATGCTTCCTTCATCATCATGATGAGTCCTTGAGCCTTTTTGTGACATCCTGCTGCATGAGAGTGCAGCCTTCCTAAGCAGTCTTGACTTAATTATCAGTCTTTAAAGTCTTTTCTTCCTTTGCTTCACTCATTCCCTGACACAGGTAGCAGAGATGCAGGCAAAGAGAAGTAGTAACAAAGCAGGAGGCTTAAATGTTGTCTTCACCAGAAATGCATATACCATTTCTGGATAAAAGATGCAGAGCCAGCACAACAGCACCTGCACAGCTCCAGGGCTCTCCACCTGCCCTCATTTATCCTCCAGTTTCATTGAGATCAAAAGCACTGCCAAAAGACCAAACTAAAGGCATAAATCAGCCTTCAAGGAATTAATCAACACTTCTTTCATCAGCCTTCCCCCTCCTTGTGTTTTCTAGCTACCTATATGACCCCTTTACTTACCTGTCTATCCCTGCCAGAGTCAGGATGCTCACATACCATGCAAACTTACATATTTCTATAGAATGACTGTACTGATACCATGAGTGGGGGCACAAAGTTTGCTTTTGAGCATAAGTGAGGCCACTAGCCTTCTATTTCTTCATCTGATAGATGTCAGGTGACAGTTTAAAATACACCTCCACCTCCCTATTTTACCAAAAGAAAATTCTTTCAGAAGTCCTCCGATGTCAAAAGCTGTGGCAGGGCTGCTGGAGCTGCTAGCTTTGTGCTCATAATAGCATGGTGCACATCATGTTTCAAAGAGTTGGGTCATGAGCATTGTGTTATCTGGACAATTACATGGTGCAGATGAACTGAGACTACCTGACCACTAATTAGTGTGAAAAACTAACGGGTGAAAGCACCTTGAAGATTTCAAGAGTCCCAGGACCTCACACAAGTTTTGAAATCTGACTTTTCTACGAAGCAAATCTTTTCACATTTCTTGGGATGGGGACACTTGAGGCCATGCCGTGAAGTGTTCATACCATGTATGAATAGTACAACTGGAGACAGCAGTCAGCCAGGCAGAAAAACAGGTAAGACTCGAAGTTACAGGGAGCCCCACGGTGAACCCAAAATTGACTCTAGCTGACTTGGGAAGTCTCCAAGAATTTCTGAGAAGACCCCAAAGGTTGACACTGTCCAGATCTGCTCCCACCTGGGAAGAGTTTTGAATGAGGCAAATGTGTCTTAGATCTTTGGACACAGCTGCAGTACTGAATTGGGCATCAGATAATGGCTTTAAGACCATTTTATTGACAAGTGTAGATACAACTGATGAGTCTAATGCTAGCTCTGCTTATGTAGTGTCCATAAAAACCTCTCCTTTTGGTTGTCTACAAAAAGAGAGAATATGCAGTGTTTGCTTCATCAAGATTCTTCTGTGCTATAGAGTTACGGGTGTAGGGTGCATCTGACTGGCCATTAAAGAAATGAGTAACCCACAGAATCATAGAATGGGTTGGAAGGGACCTCTGGAGATGATCTAGTCCAACCCTTCTGCCAGAGCAGATTCACCTAGAGCAGGTGGCACAGGATTGCATCTAAGTGGGTTTTAAATGTCTCCAGAGAAGGAGACTCCATAACCTCTCTGGGAAGCCTGGCCCAGTGCTCTGTCACCCTCAAGGTAAAGAAGTTTTTCCTCATGTTCAGATGGAACTTCCTGTGTTCCAGTTTGTGTCCATCGTCCCTTGTGCTGTCACTGGGCACCACTGAGAAGAGTCTGGCCCCATCCTCTTCACACCCACCCCATAGATATTTACAAGCACTGATAAGATCCCCTCTCAATCTTCTCTTCTCCAGGCTAAACAGCCCCAGGTCTTTCAGCCTTTTCTCCTTCAGTTCCAAAAGATTCCTGCCTCTCACGCCTAACAGACAGAAGGCCTTTCTGAGACTCTTTTTACCTCTTATCATCCAAAGACTAATATTTCTATCACATATGATTCCTTCCCATTTTTGTCAGTGTTGTAATTCTGGCTTTTTTTACACTTGGAAATTAGATCTGAACCGTGTTTTCTGCTTTCAAGACAAAAAACAATACTGCTGCTCTCTGCTACATACAGAACTTTTTTAAATTATTTTTTTGTTTGTTCTGAAAGAGGCAAATTCACACACACAAAGTAGGGCAGGTGAACAAAATTTTATAAGAGAGCCTAACAGATAAATAAATAAGATTGGACAAATTTGATATTCTGGAAGGAATAGAGTGAAAGCAGGCCTGATGTAAAACAAAACCAGCATATACAGATACAGCAATCACACAAAACAGACCTGAAAAAGGGCACCAGAGTGTTAGAAGGGAGAAGATCCCTGATCAAAGCTTTATAAAAGCCAGCACTAAGGTGTACCTTAGAAAGATTTTTCCTTCTCCTTCCCTGATCTCCCAGTGGAAGAATCTTATAATCAGAAGCAAATCTCAAACAGCTCTTGGCTGAATTATTCCATTGCGTGTTCCTACAGTAATTAGGAAACTATAAAGTTTCTAAAGCAGGACCCAGCTGCCCTTTCATTTTTCTTTTCTCCTATACAGTACCTTTGTTACATGCTCCTAAACTTCTTTTTTTTTCCTGCCAGAAAGCACTGCATACCAAAATCAGTGACATAAAATAGGTGGCTGAGTGAAGACTGAAGAAGTCACAGAAATTTGATGTTTCACTGAGGTAAGTTTCCACAGTTATTGAGATACATTGGGCTATTTATGTGTCAGTGAGGCTTCTTCCCTCTCAGTTTTTCCCACACAGTTTTCCTCATCGTTTACTAAAAGGAAATATTTTTAGTCTTTCTTACAAAGCTAAGACTCTTAGAATGTTTTACATCTCTTGATTCAGTGTACATTATTGATCCAGAGTACAGTTTCCTGGTGGAGAGCTCTGCTTGGTACAAATAACATTCCACTCCAACGCAAACCTTGAAAAAATCATATGTTCATTCTGTAACTTTACTTCTGCAGGAAAATCTGGATTTTCTAGAGATAATGTTTATTCAGTACATTGGGAAGAGAAGTGAACTGAATTTTTTTTGCTGTTACTGAAATATTGCAAGACTTGGTACTATACAGAACAGCATTGTGTTATGCAGCCATGTTCTGTTTTCCTCCTGCATGAAAATGTGTATTACTCTGCAATAACAGGTTAATTCTTATCCTGAACTCATGTTTGCTTGAAGAGCAGAGAGCAAGGAAAGTGGTGGAGTCTGGCTTTGAGAACAGGCTTGATCATCTACCTGTGTGACTGTATTGATATAATCAAAGAGGGTGGATAATGCGATGATGTTATCTCTGAGAATGCCCAGAGAATGACAGAAGACTGAGGACTCGTGCATCACTCTCCTCTGATTGGCAAATGAAGAATTATTCTGCAACACTTGTTTTTAGTGGGAATGACAGAAAGAAATATGATTTGTTTTTAAGCAGTCTCATGAGTAACTGTGGTCAAGATTACAGCCAGGAACAGGGTGGACCTCCACATGATATGTGTCCACCTGCATCCTTACTGTGCTTAGACATCCAGCAGCTAAATGAGTGTGAGTAACACTCCAGTGAAGGAGGAGGGAAATCCTGCCTTGCTGACTCCGTGCCAGCAGCTGTTGCCTTCTCAGAGTCAAATGTGTGGGCTGAAAACTGCTCTTCCCTCTGAGGTGTTCGGGAGGTAGCAGAGCTCAGCTTTTGAGCTCAAGTCTGTTTCAGACCGTGACAAATTTGTTCCCTGAATCCATACTCTTTTTAATCTAAATGTCAGGTAGGAAATTAAAGCCCTGCTGAAACAGAGTGTATTACCAGCATTTTATTAGATCACAAACAATTTAATAACCAGATAGAGGGAGAAGGTCATTTTGTTGTCAGTCCAGCTTATCTCATAAATTAGGCATCAGGTTTTGCACAAAAGCATCTCTCAGCAAATAAAATTATCTGGTTTGATGAAGGGCCTCTGTCCATGGAAAACAGATAACACAGATGAAAGAGGGAGCCCTGTAATAAAATTATTATCCAGGAATGTATGGAAGGGGATGAATCCCCTCTAAGTATAAAAATACTTCTCACACATTTACCCTATTAACAGTGAGTAAATGACAAAGTAGCAAAGGACACACCTTCCTAATGAATTTATGTGAAATAGTTTCAAGGTCAGTAAACAAAAGTAATGGCAGATTAAATACTGATTATATATGAGGTAGCTCTTAGTGACCTCACTGGCTGAAAAGGGAAGGAATCCAGAGCGTTATCTCTTCACTAGAAATATTTATGGCCCAGAAATGAAAGTCTTCTGAGCAGGAGCAGGGCAATGAGTGATGTGTACCAACGTGGCATTGATTTCAATATATCATGCCATAAATCTGCTTCTGGGGTGGGGGAGAGGAGTGATGAGGAAAAGGTTTGTCTAGAGTAAATTTTTTTCTGAGAATGTGGAAGTCTGGTGCTGCTCAGATTTGTCTGCCTACAGGTCTCTGGTGCACAGGGATTTCTATACCCCTGCCTGTCTCAAGCTGCCTTACTAAATAAATTTAGCCTTGTTAGAGTGAAGTTAGATTAGTGCATTAAATATCCTGCTGAAATGTGAGGGCAAGTTGTGGCACTTTATATTCTGAGAGGTGTTGCAAGACAAATATGGCAGCAGCAGAAGAAACTTCCTACATGACAGCTCACTTGTGCTGCCACCATGGAGTTGGAGAAACCACCACAGTGGGGACAGACCCCTTCCCTCCTGTGACAGCACCTGACTTGCATCCCTTTTCTCCTTCTTTCTGCATACTGTGACATCAATCTCTCCTCATTTTGTAGCTACGCAAATCTTCTACTCCTTCTCCTTCTGGGCCTGGGAATGCAGTGAGCCAATGGCCTTCAGAAAATGAAGAACTGGAATAAAACTCTGCAGAAAAAGAATTTTTAAAATCGCTGCTACCCTCCAATAAATTGGTCTCTGAACTCAGTATGCAAAACAATGTTTGCTCTGGAAATCTCTTGGTGTCCAAAAGCTAGGTCTGATCCATGTGCCAGAGCTCAAAGCTCCCCTAAGAATGTCCATGGAACAGCCCATCCATCTCATTATTCTGCTTCACATAAAATCATTGTGATTAATGCCTACTGTGATGTGGTTTTATCTGCACAAACTCAGTCTCTGAGAGGAAGCACCACACCTGGTAATCTAAATTCTATTTTTCTTCATGCAATAAAACTGGACCAGCCTCACCCAATATTTTTCTGCTAATAAGCTACCCTTATTCCCCCTTCTAATTCTGCAGTGTATTGCTGATGAATCTGGCCTAGTGATCACTTAAAACAGATAAAACAGACAAACATAGTGTAAGAATTGTTTAGGAAAAAGCTGGAGAAGTTTTTCCAGTGCATGAATCCCATCAATGTGAAGTCATGATATTTCCAAACACTTTGACTCTTTGCCTGTGCAGACTAATGTGAGAGATATGTATTCCTGGTGAGATGTTTAACTTTCTAATTGCAAAAATTAAAACAGCAGAAAACATTTTTTATTATTATTTTTGAGAGAGAGAGGAAGTGAGGGCAAAGAGTATTTTTTTATTCTGTTCTTGATAAGGTCATAAAGACTGATTAGTGATGAAATGGGAATACTTAACTGACATCTTCTGCTTTGGGTAATGGACTTCAATTTTGTCTCCTGGCTTAGAAGCCAGGAGCTGGCCCTACAACTAGCAATGTGTTTCTAATGGGGTCCCAGTGTTATTGACCCAATGCCATCCAATTTTGGTGCTGCTAATAAACTACAACCTTGTTCTCGATAATAGTTTAGACATGATGCATGGATTGATGGGGTGCAAAATACTAGGTAATTTGGTCTTAGAATGTAAGACCTCTCAGTGTGGATATCATTAGACAAGGACAGGCTTTTTATTGCCAAATGCAAAGGGATATGAATTCCCAGGACATGAAATGGTTGGCTATCCTAACAAAAAAGGAAAACCATGTCTCAAGAGAGAGTTATGGGCCACTCAAGATTAAAAAGAAGAAAAGCTCAAAGCATAGTATTTCAGCTGAACATTTAATCCGATGTTTGGATTTATTTACTGTCTTTGTATAGATTATTTTAGCACTGGTGTCAGCAAGGTTATAGACATCAAGATCTTATAAACGTATTGCTGATGAAGTGTGTGATTGAGCAAGACTTGTAAGAGGAAAGTAAAGATGATAGGACACTCATGTTGCGTAGTCGGGATCCATTGGTAGGTGATGCATGTACAAACACATGCTTTAAGGTCATCAAATGCAAAATCCTGTATGTGGGCAGAACAAATGCCACCCTTACTGACTGGACAAGGGACAATACAATTTCCCTAGAAAGACTGAAGCAGAAGGTATGAAAAAACAGACTCTGCTATAAACAAAATCATGGAAGAAAATATGATTTCCCCATTGAATGTGGCCAAAAGATAACATCACCCATAGATTTATTAAAAAAAGTTTAGGGTGCTGGGGTAGACAGAAGACTTTGCTTATTTCTATGAAACCACAGGCACCAGGAAGCCACAACAATTTTGGAGTGCAAAACATGGAGAAGGTGCATGGAGGAGCCACAAAGTATTTCTCTTAAAGTGAAGGTCTTTATGTACCAGTCATCTTATTGTAAAGATGGTGAGAACTGACTTGATGGTATGAGAGAGAAAACAGTCAGGCTCTACAGGACTATTTAAACCAGTGGAAAAACCCACAACAATTTTCATGTCCAGTTTAACAGAAGGATACAGTTCTTTTTAAAAACTGAGGAGGATTTGTTCCAGTAGTTAAATGATCACAGAAAGTAATGAAATTTCCATTTCTTGGTATCTTTTCAAAAAGCATACAGTTTTTCTATGAGGCAATGCTGTAACCAAACACCCACTGTTGTTTTTCTGTAGGAGAAGCTTGGTAAAAAACTGTGTACCGTAGGATATGTGAGGTCAGATTATGTTGCCAGTGAATTCCTTCTGGCATTAAAATCTCTGCATCTAAAAATCATTGTCTGATCCAGGACTACAGACTCTAAATCCCATTGAGAGCGGTGCAGCAGAAGGAAACATCCCCAGAAGCTAATCTCATGTAAAGCAATACCTGTTCCTCCCCATGTTTTCACCTTGGCAGGATATCATACACTCTTACTATTCAGAGATTACTCACTGTTTCCTTTATTTCCTCCTTTTTTTAAAAAAAAAACCCAAACTACATTTTTAAAAAAATATTTTTTATATATATTTCTCTGTTAGATATAGACAAGGATGGTAGATGTTGAGGTAGGTAGGCAGATGGCTAGGCTCTAGTCTGAGGTTAAGCTAACTAAACATCTTGAGCAAAAATTTAGACATGACGTGAGAAATTGGTGAACAGAGTGAGAAGCTGATAAAAGTTATTGGTAGCACCATGAGGAATGGCTGGATTTCACAGGTGGAGTTATGTGAGAGAGTGTGAAACTTCATCTCTAATTGGAGGGGGATATTGGGAACCTTTGAGGTCTTACAAGGCCAAGAGGACCCAGATAACCATATAAGTAATATTAAATAAGGCTGGGATTATGTAGGTAATGGTATACCAAATTTGGGTGTGGATATTGCAAAACTGGGACAAACGGAGAAAAAATCATTAGAAGTGAGTTATTTATCTGTGAGGGCAGAATGGCAGAGAGAAGAAATCAGGATGGATGAGAAAGAGAAAACATGAGAGAACGGAAAGGAGACAGAGGTAAAAATCTGGTTGCATGTAAGTGGTTCAATATTCCTGCTTGGCCAAGTCCACCACCCGACCAATGTCATCTGCCCTATGTCTATCAAAGTCTATTCCTGATTATTTTCCTACGTGAATGTGCATGTATGGGAACCAGTCAATGGAGAGTCTAGATCTAGGAGCCAGGTACTAGAGAAAGCTGGACTCTGAGAGTGTGTTTTGCAGGGTTCTTTCAAGGGGACTCAGCTGGGACATCCTGTGCCAGCTTGTGGATTTCATCTGGGACAGGAAATATAAAGAACAAAATCCTGTGAAAATGGGAATTTCCATATTCTGAACATGAAATCAAATGAACTGAGAGAAATCCTCATCACTTTTTTTCCAGCTCCTCTGAGGAAGAATTCAAATAAAACTCAGCCATGGGGTCACCTGTAGCTTCTTATAACTGAAAATAAGCTTCCAATGAGTTGCCAATATATGAACCCTGAGAGTTTTGGAAAACTTTAATCCATTAAGCAATTAAGTCACTTGTCTAATGGAGACCATGCCAAGGTCCAGTGTCTGACCTTGCATAATGTTGAGAAAGATTGTGTTCTGACCAGTTTCAAGAGCTATCTAATTAAAGGCTAATCAAAGTAATACTGATGAAAGCTTTTTAGTTTGTGCTACAACTTTCGGTAGCACTTTGACTTCAACGTGTTGCCCATAGTGGAGCTGGTTAATTACTGAGGCTTATTGCTGTAGATGCTTGATGGAAATGTAAGGCAGAACTTCTGCTAGATTTACGAGATAATCTTTCACTGTTGTTGAAAGATAAATACAGAAAACCATACGGAAAATACAGACAGATGATATTTAATAAAATAGCCTTTTCAGAGACTTGAATATCCATTACTGTGGAGGCAATGGTTAACAGGATAAACAATACAATCCATCTCAATCTATGCACTTAGGCATTTACCTGCTCAAATTTATCCTCTCATTTTCCTTCTTATTGATAGATAAATCTCTATCATGCTTCTAAAGCATGTGGCACCCTGTGATCTGAGTGCTCTGCTTCTGGTTTTGGCCTCATCCTGCACAAAGGGAGACACAGATACTCTGTCTGGGAGGTAAAGCTTCCAATCATAGAATCATAGAATGGTTTGGGTTGGAAAAGAGCTTAAAGATCATCTAGTTCCAATCCCCCTGCCATGGGCAGAGACACCTCCCACCAGACCAGGTTGCTCCAAGCCCCATCCAACCTGGCCTTGAACACTTCCAAGGAGGGGGCAGCCACAGCTTCTCTGGGCAACCTGGGCCAGTGTCTCACCACCATCACAGTAAAGAATTTCTTCCTAATATCCAGTCTAAATCTACCTTCCTTTGGTTTTAAACCATTTCCCCTTGTCTTACTACTCTATGCCCTTGTCAAAAGTTCCTCTCCAGCTTTCCTGTAGCCCCTTAAGGTACTGGCAGGTGCTCTAAGGTCTCCCCAGAGCCTTCTCTTCTCCAGGCTAAACAACCCCAACTCTCTCAGCAGAGGTGCTCCAGCCCTCTCATCATCTTTGTGACCCTCCTCTGGACTATGTCCTTCTTGTGTTTGGGACTCCAGAACTGGACACAGCACTCCAGGGGTGGTGTCTGACGAGGGCATAGTAGAGGGGGAGAATCACCTACCTTGACCTGCTGATCACACTTCTTTTGACACAGCCCAGGATACCGTTGGCTTTCTGGGCTGCAAACACACACTGCTGGCTCATGTTGAGCTTCTCATCAACCAACACCCCGAAGCCCTTCTCCTCAGGGCTGTTCTCAATCCATTCTTCATCCAGCTTGTATTTGTGCATGGGATTTCCCTGACCCAGGTGCAGGAACTTGCTCTTGGCCTTGTTGAACTTCATGTGAATAAACATTGGAGAGGTAGCTCTGAGAGTTTTCTAAACTTACGATCCACAGGATGAAAAGAGAGTGTGAAACTTGGGTCATCGTGTTCAGTTCTTTCTATGGCAGACACTTACAACACAGAAATCAATCCAAAATTGAGCAAGGACTAACAGAAAACTGGGAGTCTGGAGATGGAAATCTACGTGGAAACCTTGTTTTAATAATAAAAATTGTCCTGTACAGTGTCCTCAGCTTAACTCTCTATTTTTATCTATCTCAAGTTTCTTATAATCTTATTTGTCTGCTGATTGATCCATTTATTCTATTTTTTTTTTCCCTGAGACATTTACCACCTCAGTGATTGTACTCCCCTTTGATCTCACAACAGGATTTTTCTTTTTGTTTGAATCACTCTCTTCCATTGCAGAAAGCAACCATTTACCTTCCACAAGGAAGAGAGGAGTTTCTTGCTATGCCTATTTGTTTAAATAAGCTGCTTCACTTATCAACTCAAAAGTCTCTGCTCTTGGTGAATGGAATGAATAGATGAAGCTATCAGGTGTCTCAAAGGTGTTTCATAGCTCTTGAAGTACTATTTACAGTGACGTGAGGTCCTTTGCTCACTGTGCCCCACTATGGCAGGCTACAGTATCGACCCTCAAAATAACAGTTTTGTGCATCTATATCTCAAAAAATAACCAAAAGGAGACTGATATTCTTTATAAAAGGTTTGTTGTTATTCTTGCCTGCTACAGATTCCCCCCTGAGGTTCCCTTTATCACTCAACCCAGGCAGCAGATTAATTCTCTCCTAAATGCAAAACCTAATGATATTTTTTCCGTAAATCAAGACATTACCAGGGGATTTACTCCAGGGCAGTAGCTCAGAGTCCTGACTTTACAAAGATTTCAGTTTAGAAAGGTTTCCAGCAGAAGAGCTCTCTGTCCCCAAAATATTTCTGTTGCTGGAAGGCAGTGCCAATGAAATGCTGTATATGACAGTTCCTCCACAGCTGGTTTTAGGGTGAGAAATGAGAACAGATGGAGCAGCTGTGCCAGAAACAATCTCCAGGGTGGAAAACTCATGTCTTCTTAGTGTGAGCTGATGAACTGAAGCTGGTGTCTGTCAGATGTTCTCTCTTATATAAGCAGAATCAAGCAGGGGATAACATGCAATTTTCCGAGGGAACTACCAAACAAATAGATTAACATAGATCAATGGATCCACATGATGTGTCAAATATCAGTTTTAAGTGGACTTCTAATATACATGCTTGAAAATACTGTGTGTATTTATAAGGATGTCCTCAACCAACTTGAAGTCTCATCAATATTGTTACCGTGTCCATTCCCCTTTGTGGAGAGCGGAGCCATGTAAATGCTCTATTGAGCATGAATGTTTTACAAGACAAAACCTTTTTGCCTTCTGAAACATTGTATTTGGTAAACCAGAGACGATGGACAAGTTTCCAATAAGTCCAATCGTTAACTGTCATTGTTCTGAATAGTGGATCCTCCTTTAGGAACAGGTTCAGCAAAGATGACAAACACGGATGGGGAATATCATGGTAATCACCTGCAATATTTCAGCCTGTACCCAGAAGGAGCTGAGTGCCCAGGACAAGGAATTATCTGGCCTGCCAGAACTAAGAAACAAGTGGAGGGATTAATTTCACCACAAACAAAAAAAGATGAAGCACTTGCAGTTATAAAGCTTTTTTTTTTTCTGGTTGTCGGAGTTGTATAAATGTCTCCTTTTGGACATAATTACTGGGTTTTTTTAATAGATAAACAAGAAAAGTGGCTAAGGAGAGGGATCTTGGGTCACAAAAAGGAACAAAGTCAATCCCCTAGATTAAATATTTTTTACAAGCATGCTGCAAAAAGCTAGAAGAGAAGATGCAGCAGAGCGAGCATTGCCTGGAATATAGCTGAAGGCACAAGCAAAATGTCTGGAATATTCTCTTAAGTGCAAAGTAATTATCATTGATTTTATGTTTTAATTATCTCAGACTCATTTGCTCCCTTCTGCCTTTAAAATAAATATATTAGGTGAAAGTCCTTTGGGATTTCATGCATCTTGAGATCAACTAATGTCTGTAACAACCTTTTCCCTTCAGAACTGCTAGCATGAGCAAAACTCAAAAGACCTGGAGGGGAAGATTAGTTTTGTTAGAGAAACTGAGCAAAGAACATAACTGCCTCACTTGTGAAAATAAGCAATTTGGAAATGAAATAAATTAAGAGTATGTGGAAATTAAAGCAGCAATACAGGTTCACATTTAGCCACCTTCTGCATATGCTGTAAACTGTGCTTCTTTAAAAGGTTTTAGATGTGCTGATAGAACAGTTCTGGGGCAGTGGTGGTAAGAAACCAGGCAGGACTTAATGTCAACACCTTAACTGAGTCATAGGTGTGATTTCTGTTAGTGTGCTAAATAAGCCAAACCCATGGATGGTCATGTTCTTGGCTGCTGAAATCAAGCACGGGCCTAGCTCTTGTGCCTCATGACCTTGTTTGTCAAAGGGCCAGATCATTTTTGTGAACTGTGCTTAATTAGAATTTGTGATTTCCACTTGGAAAAGACCAAATGAAATAAACTGTCACATATTTGTGTCAGTCAAGAGTTTATGGCTTTGTGACACCCCTCAGAATGCTGCATGTAGGACTTTTAATCAAATTCTGGAAAACTTTCAAGGTTTCTCTGTCACTGTGCGTTTCTCTGTCATGAATTAGGTGCTTGGTGGAAGAAAGGAGACAGTCACTCTTTAAAATGCAGGAGTTTCCAAAACAGCAAGTTGATGACATCTTGTCCCTGAGCCCTCCAAGGCTTCTCTAGAGTTAAAATCTCATACACGGGGAGGAGTTATGAGCTGCTGCTTTTCTTGGATGCCTTGAGAAGGTATTACAGATCTAAGCCTGATTTTTTGCATTTAAAATCTGCCTGGGTACAGCAGGATACTGGCCCTAGCTTTCATAACTTGGAGTCAGGAGATGGATTCAAGCTACAACCTAATGGAAAGAGGAAGCACAAAAATGGATAGTAACTAACAATTGCCAGTCATTGTGACAGTAGATATTTGGACTAATTTGGGGTACTGGGGAATTTTTCCTGTTCAAAGTATTGCTGTGATAGACGTAAATGATAAAAACAGAATTCTTTCTCTGGATGTATTCCCTGATAATGCGTTTCTCCTGATGCCATCAGAAGAAGGGTGATTACTTTGGAAGTCTGGAATTGAATCAAAGATGCAAGAAGTGCATCCACCTGACAAAGGACGTTCAAGTGGCTTGTTTTCTGTCTTGTTAAGAGAAGGAAAGTGAAGAGAAGAAAAACAACTATTTTGATTCCAGTGGCATACTACTGTAAAATATCAGCCATTGCAAATGGGTTCACTGGGGCAGACTTAATATACTTGGGATAAATTTTTATAAAATCTTCGAGAGCTGGTAGTCCTTCTAGCAAAGGAAGCACATAGCACTCCATTTCCTACCTCAAATGAAACACAGGCATCTGAAGAGAAGTAGTTAATTCTTACAGTTCAAAAATAAATAAATACGTTCTCAATGTATTTTTTATCCCACTGAAACCTCCCCCCTCTACTCCACTCTTGGGAGACCCCTCTTGGAGTACTGTGCCCAGTTCTGGACACCCAATAGAAGAAGAACATGGAGTTGTTGGAGTTATCCAGAGGAGGCCCATGAAGTTGATGAGAGGGCTTGAGTACCTCTGCTATGGAGACAAGCTGAGAGAGCTGGGGTTGTACAGCTTGGAGAAGGGAAGGCTTCAGGCAGACTTTATAGCAGCCTTCCAGTACCTGAAGCAGGCCTACAGAAAAGCTGGAGAGGAACTTCTGACAAAGGCATGGAGTGATAGGATGAGGGGGAATGAGTTCAAACTAAAGAAAGGTAGATTTAGATTGGATCTGAGGAAAAATCCTTTGCTGTGAGGGTGGTGAGACACTGGCACAGGTTGACCAGAGAAGCTGTGGCTGCCCCCTCCTTGGAAGTGTTCAAGAGCAGGCTGGATGGGTCTTGGAGCAACCTGGTCTGGTGGGAGGTGTCCCTGCCCATGGCAGGGGGGTTGGAATGAGATGATCTTTAAGGTCCCTTCCAACCCAAAACATTCTATGGTTCTATGATTCTTTGAAAACATATAACTGAATGGGAAATGGACATGAAATGGGTTGTGACAAAAAGGCTTTTGGGTTGAGTGCTTATTCAGAGTCCAGGTGAGTTGGGTTGTTGTCCAAGATTGACATCTTGGACCTACTTGATTTCTCCTTTGGCAAAGCTGGTATTCCTTTTTTTAATTATCTCTCTCTTTGTTGAAATTGTGTAAGATGTACTCTGCTTAAAAATTACAAACCATAGTTTAGGTGGTTTAAAGACAGACTCTGATGTTTGTAACATGATTGTATGGCTCAGGAATGGTAATTGAATTCCAGTCTTTCCCAATTTATATAAGTAGCAAAAAGCCCTCATGCTTTTGTGTTCTTTGAAATAACTTCACAGAACCAAAATAAATAACAGTTACAATAATAGTCAGTAAACAAAGAAAATTAAACCTGCCCATCTGTACCAGGCCTGTTGAAAAAAGGCAAGAAAAAAAAAAAGATAAACATTGAAATAGCCTGAGGCTTAGCTGAAAAATTTCTAACAAGAAAAAATTTCCTCTTGTTTTTCACCTTTCTTTTACTAAAAAGATACCAAGGTGTGTATATATGTACAGACCAACATTTTTAAAAACCTTTGGTAAATCTGCTTTTTAATTATTTTTGTACCCTGGCTCCTGTGCAACACTTTATGAGACTTAATATGTTCTTAAAGTTGTGTCTTAAATATAATTGTGCTCAAAGGAGGTAAAATAAGCTCGTGGTCATATGCTATGCTGAACTGAATCTTTGACTATCTATATAGAAGTGTAAAAATATAATTTTTTATGGAGTACAAAATTATTAATGATTGGGAGAAGAGTAAGGGTAGGAGAGGGAATGTGTTATAAATTATCAGTACATAAGAAATAACATTACTTTAAAACATTGGACTCTAAGGCATTTCCAGCTTCTAGGTTACTAAGAATCTAAACAGGCAGAAGCCTACTTAAAATCAACAGAAGCAGAAAGAAACAAACAAAAAAAGGAAAATAAAGATCTCCTTTTAGATTATTAATGTTGGTAGGATAAAGAAGTGCTTGGAGACATGTTCTGAAAAGCTATTACCTTTACTGCAATCCAATCCATGTACTTATTTATCTGGATTTGAAAGAAACTGACAAATTCAAGCCAATATTAGAATGCAACAACACTCCAATTAGCCTCAACAACATTAATAACAATGATGTGTCACCTGTATCTGCTAAACCTTTCACCATCTTAGATTAAGTTAATTGAAATTAATCAGCAGCACGGTGAGGAGAACAAGAGTTGAGAGAAATTTTTAAGAGATATGATAGATTCATGCACACATAAACTTCACCTGATGTTAGGGAAGAAAACACTCATCTACTTATACACAAAGCAATTGAAGACAATTACAAGCCAGGGAGATGCTCTTTCACTTGTTTTAATAGGATATAAAGAGAAACATGGACAAATTGTGTGAGAATTGGGTTGACTCCTTCCATGCAGTATCCCCAAGGAGCAGACTGTAGTACTTGTCCATTCACCTGCATAGAGATAAATTTCCAGGAAAGAAAAAGCATTTTTCTGTGTCAACATTTAATTAATGTCAACCCTGGATAGTAAAATATCTTGCCTTGTTTTCCAAACTTTTAATGGGCTTTACATTTTGAGATGGGATTTTCTTTCCCATCTTTTGACATGGCTGAAACCTGCCATTAACAAACATATTTTATGCATTCTCTGTTTCATTCAGACAGAAGTTCTCTTCTTCTGTCCTTCCACTTTAGGGTAGTGGGGTTAGGAACCTCAGTTATTTAGGGACTCATGATCTGAAACAGAAAGATCAACGCATCTACAAGTGGCTCCCAGTTGACAGGAAGACAGAGGCATAAGTGGGATATATCAATTTCATAATTGGCTTTTTGAGGCTTGAATCTCTTCTGAAAATTTCACCTCTCTGAGCATTTTTTATAAATTAGCTCTTAAGAGAGAAGGAGCAAGGTAGACAGAGGTCATATAACATTGACAGAAATTCTATTTTCAATGCTGGGAAAATGCCTCAGCACCTCATAGTTAAAGCTAGAGAGAAGACTACTTTCTATTTTTATCTTAAACTCCTGTTGCTAGAATTTATTCAATTCCCTTGTCAAACTTTGAGGGACAAAGAACCAGAAAGGTCATTGTATCCTTCTCTTTGCTACCAGAAGCAATTATATAATCCCATGTGAGAAGTTTTACCTAAAAAATGTAAGATTTCTTTACTACCACTGTTTCCTCCCCCTCATATATTTTCTTAAAGCCTGAGTGACTTTGTCAAGTTTCCAGGCATAACGGGAGTCTGGAGAACATACAACAACAGACATGATAGTGGAGCCCATCAATTACATGATGTTGACCTCTGTCACACTGAGGGTTGGAGACTGTTTATCCCACATTACCCCTGACTCATTTGATTAGTGGGGTGGGCCACAGAAAGAGTGATTGATGGGCAGTAGAGCATAGAAACATGGAGTAGATGTTGTGAGGTCTTTTCTTGGTCAACATGACAAAACACAGGCTGGACTCTGCTCCTGCATTTGGAAAGTCCTGTCTTTAATTGAAGCATTTTTTTATGTGTCTTTTGCCAACTCAATGCAATAGAGGCACAAAGTCATCACCCGCTGACATGATTAAATACAGATCTTGATCAGTGGGAAGACAAGAGTGCCATGGTCCCTGCTTGTTCGTCAGTATCTGGGCACCACTTGCTCATTGATACATTTATATTCTCTCACTTGGGGACATAGTTGTTGTCCTTGCTTTTCATGCCGAAGTTCCTAGACTCAACAGTTACATGAGTTGACTAAATTTACATAAGAAGCTGAAGCACAACCTGTGTAGTTGAAACTGGATCTTTTAAATTCCTCTTAACCTGTTAAGTCAAGACACTGGTTTTAACCTAGAAATACCAGGCCGGAAAAGACTAATGAGTGACTGAAGTAGAGAAATTAGAACTGCAGTGACATTTTTATTGGTTTTATCCTGATAACTCTCTTTCTTCTGTTCTCATTTTTACTTCTTTTAAAAACTGCATATGAACTTTGCTTCAGTCTATGTTAAGCAGCAACATGTGTGCCAGCAGCGTAGGTGCTAAGGTCAGCAAAGAAACCTTTTAGAGCTGACACAGACTCTAATGAGACCATCAGAAGCAGCTTCACTCTCTTCTGCTCATATACAGCGTGCTTAGTCGAACTGCACACATATTACCAGGCTGTAATTCATTTAGGCATCGGTCAAGGGATAACTTCCAACATTTAGAGAAATTAGTCTTCAGAAATCTGACAAAGATATAAAATAAAAACATCACAGGAGGAAGGGGTGGTAATTAATTTATGTGTAGAAATGGATATTGTTTAATCAGGGTTGAGATGGGCAGAGATTTACACCAAGCATCCTCCTGGCTTGGAGAAAAACAATACTCTCAACCCTGGAGTGATTTTAAGGGAAAGAGAGAAAAAAATACCAGTCTGTTTTTTAATAAGCACTGTGGAAGATGTTCTTGGAGCTTCATTTGTCAGCTTGCTTTTCTACAAATAGATTCAGGTGTTGGGGTATCACTTGTTTGTGTCTGAAGAGTGATATGTTCTTGAGCTAAAAATGAAACACTGAGCAGATGCTGACTTGAAGCAACGTGTTCCTAAAAGCAGGCAAGTTGGATGCTGTCAACAGTCAAAAAACACATGCAAACAAGAAGGGGAAAAAAAGAAAAGAAAAGGCAGTAATTAACCATAACACCCTTTGACAGGGGATTAATGAACAGGCTTAATTAAACAGTTATTATTAACCCCACATATCAAATCCTCTTTTCTGATTTACAGGTGGAGAAAGCAAGACACAAGGCAGTGTCACCACATGCCTTATTGGGGGAATTGAGATGTTTGCCCTCAACTCCATCCTCTGTAGACACGTGCTTCTGCATAGCTTTTCTTCATGCAGAAGGCAATTCTCTTCCACTGAGCAGTCTCCAGACCTACAGTGCCCTGGGGTTTGCAAGCCTGTGACTGACACATGCCAAGCAGTCAGGGAGAAGACACTGGGGTCCAAAATTCAACCAGATTCCATTGTAGAGATAGACAGAAGAGAGAAATGGAAAGGAAAAACCAAGCAAGCAAAGAAACAAACAAATATAAACCATGGAATGATTGTTCCTCTCCTTTCTGCTGGGTTTTCTTTTCATCCCATCCTGATGGGGTGACATTGGTTTAGAGAAAAGACCTCTCTCCTCCTTCTGCTGACCAGTGAAATATACAGGGACAGCTACTCATGCCCTGATCACAGGGCATCACAAACCAGGTGGTGTAAAACCAGCAGACAAAGCTGGATAAGACACAAAAGCCAAAATCCCCTAAGGGTGAGATTTTGGAAGAGTTAACATCATAGGGACAAATAAGTAGTAGGTCCCCAATGCAGTTATCAGAAATGTCATAAAAGCAACTTGTTTGTCAAAAATTTATATTGTTATAGATACCTAATGGGAAAACCAGAGGGTGATCTGAAACCCTGCTGCACTTTCTCTATATATTTTTGCAAAATTTGCTGATGCTATCATTTCAGACCTGTGTGAAATTCACCTGTCATCTCACCTCCATGTAAACTTCTAAAGGAATTTTCTTCTGGGCACTGTCATTAGTTATTTGCAAAGATTAACTTTCCTCTTTTTTAGAAGAAGTCTTCTACTTACGAAGTTTCTATATGTACTTATCTCCACAGTAAAGATTTTGACCCTGTACCTTCAAGTACATAAAAACTTTTATGAGACTCTGTGCTCTTTTAAAATCTATTTCTGCTGAACTTCTAAATTCTTCCATTCTTTGTCTATCTCTTAGTAGGTAAGTGAACAGAGGAACACTATTTAACCTGAAATTTATTTATTCATTGCACCTCACTACTGACTGATTTTTTTACTTTCTTTTCATATCAGCCACCATCAGCTGTAAATTTAATTCCAATACGATAGATTTTGGACCGAACCAGATCTGGTAAAATAAGTTTGAAAGCAAAGGTAACATTTTCTACAAGCTGGTAGGAAATTATTACAAATTTTGAATTCTTTTTCAAAATCAAAACCCCAAAAGGAAATCTTCAAGGTTTTGAACAGTGTTAGGGAAAAAGAATAATAATTTCTGAGATAAATAAATATAAGGGGAATGCCTTAAGTTCAGATGTACTTTTCTGTATTACAGACTATTCACTTTCATTAGTATTTGCTCAATGAGAAAAATATTAGTCCTGAGTGACTATAGGCTAAGCAGTTTTGTAGCTTTCTTTACAACAGCACACAGCACACTTCCAAGAATTGCACATATATCTGACTGGTCTATCATGGCCAGTCATTCTCTACACTTTTGTAAGTAAATGTTTCTTCTCTCTAGCCACAGTAACACCCACATCAACAGTTCAGATTCCTTGATTAAATGTGACAAGCAATTATTGAAGTGCCATTACAAACAGAGATAACATGTCCTGGTACATACCCAGATAATGCTATTCTAGCTCTGCAGCTTGAGGGCAGCTCAGCTTTACAGTAAGTGGAATGTTGCAGCTCAAAGCAAATATTTATGAATATCATCAATGGATAGAGAAGTCATATTCTATAGTATATTGATTAAATAATCTGCATATGATGGAAAACTGGGACGGTGTAATTTTTTATTTTGAATTAGAACTGATTAAAAAAATTATATCTTTAAGGAAAAGTATTGTATTGCCATGTGTTATGTTTACCACAAGCTAGAATAAAAAGTCAACATGTTGAAAGTGTCACTGGAATGAAAACTCTGACAAAATTGATTGAGAACAAAACTTTCCACCTCAGAGCCATTTGTTTTCTCCTATGAGCTTCATAGAAGCTGCAGTCCTGGTCAGTCATTCTCCTTTCAAGCCTTATATCCTGCCCAAACCAGAACTCCAGGAATCACTATTTTCAATGGGCACTCCCAAAAGCTTTGTGGTACATTTGAGGAGACATTTCAGCTTTCCTAATTGAAAATATTGGCAAAAATAATTTCTTCCTTCTAGAGCATTTCTGTTTCAAAAAAACCCATTTTATTTTCAACAGGATTTTTTTGGCATTTTCCAATGGGCTGTAGTCACTATTGCAGTAATGGTCAGTGCCTCAGGCTCAGGACAGTATAAGGTCAAAAGTGATTTTGTGATGATGATCACAAAAGAAGATGTGTTCCATGTCCATGGGAGCCTCCAGTCTGGTGCTCAGACCAATACCTTAAATTAGCATATAAAATATTTGGCTTTCTATTCTCCTATGCTACATGGCTTTTTCAAGGCAGGTGGGGGTCAGTGGAAGAAGAGATGTTGGAAAGGAGTAAAAGTCAGGAGACAGACAGACAGTGAGGAGGATGGGTTTATACCTTGGCAGCAGAGAGTTAGTGAATCGAAAGAAATGCCATTAAGCACGGATTGATTAATGGCAATGACAACAAAGACAAACAGCTTACAGGCTAAATCCTCTCCTCTGTGCATTTCAACGTTCCTCTGCTGCACAGTGCAGAGATGTCACTACTTCTGACTGGTGGCTGTTCGCCTCCTTTTTCAGCTGAAGTGATGAGCAGTTGTGGGCAGAGAGGAGATGACAGCATTCATTCAGCAACAGCCCCGGTGGGTGATCTCTTTCCTTTCCCCAGCACAGCCACCATTACGTCCAGAGGAGTGGTAGAAGAAAGTAAACAGTCACTGATATGAAAGATCATATAGAAGCTTCCAGTGTCCCTCTAGTACAAATCCCATTCTGCTGCACTGAAATTTTTGGCTTATTTACTTAATTAGGATGCAGTGGCATAACCATAAATAAATAAATAAACAAATAAATTGTTCAATGAAAAGCTTGTAACAATTGGAGGTCTCTGTCTTCTCCTCCAGCTGCAAAGTGGAAAGGTCTCTGTTTCCTTGCCTTGCACAGTCTGGTCTGGCTATAAGAGTGGGTTTCTTCCACTCCTTCCCTAACCTGAAGTCTGCTGCCTCAACGAGCATGACAGTTGCATGTAGGGCTGTGAAACTCTACTGTTCACCTCTGCAGTATGTCTCCTCAGCTCAGGCACACTAAGACATCATCTGCACTTTTCCATGGCTTAGGTGGAAGTGAATTCCAAATTCACTTTGATGAATGTCTGTTTTGTTGCATGGACAGGGAACTATTGTTAAGGATGAGAGCCATGTACAAGCCAGCTCTGCAGTCTGACATTAATCTGTTTACACCTTTCTTCAAAATACTTTTATTGGTAATATTGATAGAAAAACTAGAGACTAAACAGCAATGGATTTCGCTTTCTTTTCATTCATAGAAAAAAATTACTCTTGAAAGAAATCTCTGCTAAACAATGCTAGGCAACCCACAGATGGGAAACAAAACTTGACCCTTGAGAGGAC
Organism: Aegotheles bennettii; assembly: GCA_013398125.1. Taxonomy (NCBI): domain Eukaryota; kingdom Metazoa; phylum Chordata; class Aves; order Caprimulgiformes; family Aegothelidae; genus Aegotheles; species Aegotheles bennettii. The sequence goes on along the minus strand of VZRW01006185.1, from coordinate 49,382 downwards.
AAATTAAAGCCATTAATCATAGAATAACAGGTTGGAAGGGACCTCAAGGATCATCTGTTCCAATCTTTCTCAGCAAAAGCACAGTCTAGACAAGATGGCCCAGCAGCCTTTCCAGCTGAATCTTAAAAGTGCCCAATGTTGAGGAATCCATCACTTTTCCAAGGAGATTATTCCAGTGGCTGATTGTTCTCATTGTGAAAAATCTTCCAATGTGTCCAATCAGAATCTCCTCAAGAGTAATTTGTACCCATTATCCCTCGTCTTTTCCATGTGACTCCTTGTGAAAAGGGACTCTCCAGCTCCTTTGTAGCCAACTTTTAAGTATTGGAACATGGTGATGAGGTCTCTCCTACGCCTTCTTTTTTTCAAGGCTGAACAAACCCAATTCTCTCAAGAACTGAGGACCCCAGTCCAAAAAAACCTCTAGGTCCATACTTTACTCCAACAGTAAGACTCATGTACTGTATGTAAACCCCATCAAACATTTCACTAATGGTTAGAATGTCTTAAACCTAGATTTTTAGTCTAGCAAAATCACATTTTTTTTTCAATGCTGGCACTATAAAATTTTAAAAAGAGTATGGAAGGAGTGATGGGATGGTCTTGCCCTTTGAGGACTGAGGGCCACACAATGCCATTAAAGTAATAGCTCAGTGCATGATTTTGCAGTGGCCAATCATGTATCTTTGCCTGCATTAGATGTATGCATGTTGATGTATATATTCGTAGCTATATTAGAAACTGGTAAGTGATACAGTTAGGTGTAATACACTATATAACATAGAATGTACAAGATGTATATACCTAAATCAGTTGTCAAAATTAAGATTAATAAATGTCTTAATATATAAATAATTTCCTTATTCTTGAGATGCTGCACCTGCATTGCATTTCATTTCAGCTTAGCTAGAGTGTGATGCACTTTTCAATGTAAAAAGCAGTTCTACTAATATTAAATCAGGGACTGTTTATCATAAAGTGGTCAGTAGAATTATAACTGTTTATTACATTTGTGGTATTGTGTATATAAGACAATATATATTGTCTTATAAAAAAAGGAAAAAGGAAAAAGAAAAAAGAATAAAGAAAAAAGAATAAAGAAAAAAGGAAAATTAAAAAGAAGAAAAAAGAAAAGAGGTAGTTTAAATCAAGTCAGGATAATGTTTAGAAATTAGACTAACCATTAAAAATCAGTAGAACATTTTAAATCCCTGAGAATTTTCATTCCAGGTTAGAGCTTTCACCAGGACTCTTACCTCACTTTGAAAAGTGTCTCCTTGCAGCTACTTGTCCACACACCTTCTGTACAGTTACAGAGACACAGACACCTCCAGAGAGCATTCTGTTGCATCATTTTGTGCTGAAAATGTAAAAGTCAATTAGCTGACGTATCTCATTTTTGGAGAGCTAATTTCAGGTCAAAAAAATCTGCACAAAAATCAGGAAAAATAAACCCAACCCACAAGTTTTACCTTCTATGTAAAGAAACAATTTCTTTAAAATTATCACTATTTGCTGTTAATAAACCAGTTGAATTTATGTATCCGTAGTTCAGTTTTCTTTACTGAACTTAGCCTATATTTACTATGTTTCTGCCACAGTCTACGGAACTGCAAGATTCCATGGCCATTTATGGAAATACATGGAGATTTTTCTTAAGAATAAATAAATGTTTTTGAAAGAAAAAGGAACCTTAATATCCACCTGACCTTATTACCTCCTGGAGTGCCTGTGAGCTGAGAGCATTTCTGCTATGCTTAGGAGTCTTAGCCTAGAACTATTAAAGGTCTAGTCAGACACATGGAAAAAGGACAACAGAGCAAGATGAATGCCAAAGGAGAGCAAAAATGCTTTAGTATTGTAAACACTATAAAAATGCAGTTATGCTGAGGAGATAAAAACATAAATATATTTCTGAACATTCTAAATATTTTAAATATCTATAAATATTAATTACTTATCCATCCCCCACACATACTTAAAACCCAAAGTCTCTGCTTTCATTAAGTGAATGTTATTGGAGATAAAAATATGCTTAAAAGAAATAGAACAATTATTGTCAGACCAGCTGTAGTGATAAATCACAGTCAGACAGGGAGAGTAGGTTCCAAAAAATGGAAATAAATGCACATTCACACCGGAGTTCCAGCAGGGAACGAAAGCAAGTCAGAGAACAGAGATCTGAGCACCGGTGCTATATAGCTAAAGAACTGAAAACAGAATATTACAAAGTGATGGACAGATTTTACTTCAGGCTCCTTTGGAATTTGATGTTTTTTTTAAAACAGAAAGGGAGGACAGCAGTTTAAATTAATTAGTCCTTTAAATGACAACAACAACTGAAGACTCCAGGCTATACACTATGAATCCTTTTCTTATGCCGTTGTTTCTTTGCTTTCCTACCATCTATTGTCTCTTGTGTGAAAGCAATTTGGTGGCAGAGCCCTTAGTTCTGTGTTAGAAGATGCAACTTCCGAATCCAGAGCCGAGTTTCTGAGCAATCACCAGTTTGCAAACTTTGTACCACTTTTACAACACTGATTAACAGCATTACATTTGCATGTAGGAAGAAAAAGATGCCTGATACAAACAGCAACATGGCTTATAGACATGGTTGGAAATGGTGGAAATTTGTCTTAGAATGATAGAATCATAGAATGGTCTGATTGGACAGGACCTTAAAACTCATTTAATTCCAACCCCCCTGCCATGGGAGGGAAACCTTCCACTAGACCAGGTTTCTCCAAGCTCCATCCAACCTGGCCTTCAACAGTGCCAGGGAGGGACAGCCACAACTTTTCTGAGCAACCTGCGCCAGTGTCTCACCACCCTCACAAGAAAGATTTTCTTCCTAATATCCAGTCTAAGTATTTTCTCTTTCAGTTTGAAAACTTGTCCTATCACTACCTGACCTTGTAAAAGGTCCCTCCCCATCTTTCCTGTAGCCCCTTGTGCTTCACCAGGCTGGGTGAAGGTTGAGAACAGCCTTGAGAAGGACTTGGAGGTGTTTGTTGATGAGAAGCTCACCATGAGCCAGCATTGTGTGTTTGTAGCTCAAAAAGCCAACAATATCCTGGGCTGCATCAAAAGAAGTGTGACTAGCAGTTTAAGGGAGGGGATTCTTCCCCTCTACTCCACTCTCAGGACACCCCTGTTGGAGTACTCTGTCCAGTTCTGGAGTCCCCAACATAAGAAGGACATGGAGCTGTTGAAGCAAGTCCAGAGGAAGGCCATGAAGATGATCAGGTGGCTGGAGCACCTCTGCTGTGAAGACAGGCTGAGAGAGTTGGGGTTGTTCAGCCTGGAGAAGAGAAGGCTCTGGGGCAGTACCAGAAGAGGCCTTACAGGAAAGCTGGAGAGGGCCTTTTTGCAAGGGAATGGAGTGATAGAACAAGGGGGGATGGGGGTTCAAACTGAAAGAGGGGAGATTTAGGTTGGATATTAGGAAGAAATTCTTTCCTGTGAGGGTGATGAGACACTGGCACAGGTTGCTGTGGCTGCCACCTCCCTGGAAGTGTTCAAGGCCAGGTTGAATGGGGTTTGGAACCACCTGGTCTAGTGGGATGTGTCTCTGCCTGTGACACGAGGGTTGGAACTGGATGATCTTTAAGGTCCCTTCCAATCCAAACCATTTTATGATTCTATGACAAGACAATCATCAGGAGTAGTCAGCACGGATTCACCAAGGAGAGGTCATGCTTGACCAAGTTGATAAAATTCTGTGATGAAGTGACTGGTCTGGTAGATTAGGGGAGAGCAGTAGATAGATGAGGGGAGAGTAGTGGTTATTGTCTACCTGGATTTCAGGAAGTTAATTGACACTTTCTCACATAAGATTGTAAAGCTGTTGATGTATAGGCTGAATAAGCAGACAGTGAGGTGGCTGATATACCAGAGGGTTGTGCTGCCATCCAGAGATGGATGGAGAAATGGGTGGAAAGAAACGTCATGAAGTTCAGCAAGGGAAAGTGCAAAGTCCTGGACTTGAAGAAGAACCCCATGTATCAATATGCACTGGGGGGTACCCAGCTGAAAACAGCTTCACAGAAAAGGATCTGGGGGGTAGACACCAGGATGAACATGAGCCAGCAATCACAGAATCACAGAATCACAGAATTCTAGGGTTGGAAGGGACCTCGAAGGATCATCTAGTCCAACCCCCCTGCCGGAGCAGGGTCACCTA
>VZRW01006185.1:275-44917 GCA_013398125.1 Aegotheles bennettii | reverse complement strand
TCATAAGGGAGATGTTCCACTCCCTTAATCATCTTAGTGGCTCTGCGCTGGACTCTCTCAAGCAGCTCCCTGTCCTTCTTGAACTGTGGGGCCCAGAACTGGACACAATACTCCAGCTGTGGCCTCACTAGGGCAGAATAGAGGGGGAGGAGAACCTCTCTTGACCTACTGACCACCCCCTTTCTAATGCACCCCAGGATGCCATTGGCCTTCTTGGCCACAAGGGCACATTGCTGGCTCATGGTCATCCTCCTGTCCACCAGGACCCCCAGGTCCCTTTCTCCTACACTGCTCTCCAGCAGGTCAGCCCCCAGCCTGTACTGGTGCATGGGGTTGTTCTTCCCCAGATGCAAAACTCTGCACTTGCTCTTGTTGAACATATCAGTTATAAAGTTACATTTCCCTCCATACTCAAGCAGTTTCTTGACAGCTGCAACTAAGACTGCTTGAACTGTGATGGCATTGTTTATATTGGTGAAACTCAGATGTCCAAATTCCTTTTAAATTTGGCTGTCATTAGTTTGTTGAAGAAAGAATCTTTCTAGGGCAGCACCACCATGAAATGAAAAGACTCAGTGTGTCACCAAGCAGATTTATCAGCTCTCCTGCATTGCTGGGGATCTCCACCGCTGTTAGCAAGAGTCCTAGGAATCAGCTGAGAAATGGGGTGTTCCAGAGAGATAAATGACTATGAAGAAAAATTTCAGCTGGAAAAGTAATGTTGAAACTCTCTTATTATTTGGATTTCAATGTTACATAATTTATTGAGACACGGTGAAATGTTTTTATAGAGAATTAAAAATAAATGGCAATTTTCATCAATGTGGTTCCCTGATTGAGAAGTTAGGAATTGGATGGACTGATGTTTCTTTTCTAGCTAGCTCCAGTATCTAACAACTCTACTGTCATTAATGCTAACAATGATAATTAACAAGCAACTTTCTCATATATCTAATAATCTTTTCTGCATTTGGAAATGCTATGAAAAATCAATCCAGTTTTTAAAGGCAAACAAGTGTCGTCTGAAACTCAAAATACTGTCAAGCATATGTTTAATCAGAGTATTTGGGATTTTTGTACTGATCAGACTCTTTAAAATACTTGATCGTATTAAAGGCTTACAATAAGCACTTTAAAAGTTGTGGTGAATTGGATTGGATTCTGAATATTATATTAGATACGTGATAGGTCAATAAATAAATATATTAAGAAATATAATCAAGAAAATGCTACTGTAAGAAAAAGAGAGGTGGAGAAACTTATTAAAGAGGTACAGACTACTGGTTGTTTTGCAGAAAAAAAACCCCACACACAACAAAACCAATGTTTTTTCAAAGCAAAAATAAATTTCCAGCCCTCAAACCAAATGGAATTAATTCCAAGGAGATTCATGTTCTCACATCAAGAATGACTTGAACTATACAATGTTAGTAATGCTTGAGTTATTTTTCTATTTTCTTGATATGACAAGAATTCTTCATTTGCCGTATTTTATTATGTTTCTCTTCGGAGATTTTTTCCTGACATACATAATGGAAACCTTGAGTATTACTCTAATGGATAGTAGGGTTAAAAAGTGAAACAAGTAATTTCACTATACAGTGCTATGAAGTGAGTAAGTCTGAGTTCCCTTAATAAGAATGTTCATTATGTGCAGCAAAATTGGTGCCTGCTACCAGGTATGGTTCTGATGTCATCATCACATCATGGGAGAAGAATTATGGTACCTGAAGAACCTTCTGGGCTACTGTTATCATGATTCTCATGATGGATCATATGGGACAGAAGAAAGCGTGTGTGCCAGTAGCCCTGAAATAAGGTATTGTCATTAGTAGTCATGGGCCATAAGCTTTGTACTGAGATTGCAAGGCTTTGTTTGGTTTGCTGTCTGAAATTTTCTTGACCTACCTGCAGCTTTGTTTTAAGTGGCTTAGCTATAACAGCAATTTTTCTAACTGACCGGGGTCTGTGGTTAATCTGTTCTGCTTGTGCAACCATAGTTTTGCATAGACAGCAGTGACAAGGAATTATTCCATGTGAAATGAGGTATCTGTGACCACAACACAGTGATTTAGTATAGAGAAATACAGGCTTGTCATGACAGCAGGGGCCTTGAGAAGTGAATACGCAGGATATGGCCCAGAGAACCACAAGTATGGGAAGATAAAAGAAGGGACCATGGCTTTGGCACTGGGGACCCAAATGCCCACTTAAAGAAATAAAGACTGGAGTGACAGGAAACTGTTTAGGAGTAATCAAGAGTACATAGAGTAGTACCTAACCTATTCCAGAGGCACCATACATAGCAAATTTGGCTGTAACATGCAGTTATAGAACAATGAAGAAAGAGAATAACAAATGTGTGTAAATGACCTCAGGTGAATCCCAGCGTGAGGGAGAAGAAACCATCAATATTTGACTCCTCCTAGAGAAAGACCCCAGAAGCCCTCCAGACTCACCATAACAACAACCTCCCTCAGCAGTCTGAAGCTACCAATTTTAAGACCCAGAAGTCAGAGAGGAGGGATGAACATAACACCAGCAAAAAGGTATAGAAAGTAAGAAGTAGATATTTAAATTTTTAGCTACATTATTACTATTATTGAGAGTTTTTCTGGAGTATTATTTCTTTTATTTTTTCTTTTTTTGTTTGTTTCTGCAGTCCTTAGATCTAGACAACTAATGTACTGCAGCAGACAGAGCTAATCCTGGACCACTAGCAGAGATGGCAACAGAAAAATTTGCTGTCCTTACTGAATTTTCCCATCCCCAAATACATTTCTGTCAGGTTTGGGGGTATATTTTAATTTATGCACCTGCTCTCTCTCAGACACACTTGTGCAGTTGGCTTCTCCTAATGATCTATGGCTGTACCTTGTGAAAATATGTTTTCAATTTGGCTCCTTGAAACATGGACCAAGTGATACTGCCAACACAAATAGCCTTTGCTGTCAAACATTTTTCTCCTCTGGAGAGTGGAACACCTGCACAGCAGCTCAGAAAGAAAGAAAAAAAAAAAAGAAAAGAAGAAGAAGAAAAAAGCTTTATAATAATGCTTCCTTTTGGTTTCAATTTTTCACTTGAATTTCAGTTAGCAATTAGTCAAGGCAGCCATGAAATACTTTTATATATTGGCATAATATGCTAACTTGCACATGCAGAGCCAAATTCCCAACTGGTGATTTACACCTGCTGGATGACTGGCCTTGGGCACTGTTTTACTAAAAAAATCTTATAGCCATGTCACCTCTTTTTAGACCCTGCCACTTGGTCTTTGCTCCTCTGACATGAGCCAGGTTGGCATCATGCCTCCTTCTGCCTTTGTATTGAACCAGAGACCCAGGTCAGTTAGCAGAAACCAGAAATACTGAGAAATACTGTAAGAATTGTAGGTGATGTTTGTAGATTCCCAATTTTAAAAAATTAAATCTTAGGACAACCACACAGAAATTCCTGATATGTAGGTGGTTAATGCACTACTCACCTTTCAGACTGGGACTGTTCTTCAGTTTCTCCAAGAAAGAAACATTAAAGCAGGTCAAAAGGAGGGACTATAAAACACTATTTATCAAAAGCCACTGCAATGAGAAAATACTGGCAATTCTCCCAGAGAATTCTGTATTTTCTTGAAGATTTATTTATTGAGCTACAAGGTCTCATGTGGTATGGTTTATGTAGGCATACATATGCATTTATGTACACATATACACAGAGACACTATATAAATATGTTATACATAATGTAATATTATATATAATTATGTAAGTAATATATTATATTATGGTGTGTGTATATGTATCTCAATATTTATTGCCTAGGCTGCTCAGCTTTTGACAAGAACAGCAGGTTATTCCAGGAATAATCTTAGCTAGCAATTCCTGCTCTTAGACTAAAAGTAATATCCACAGCTCTTGGTAAAACTGGAGCCAGTATCCAAATAGGGGCTGGAATCCGGGGGAGATTATTCAACAGGATCTCCACACTGTTATTTTTCTTCTGAGTGTTATTGTCCCCTCAGTTTCTTACAAAATAGTTGTCTGGAAAGTTTATTTGTCATAAGTAAATCCAGAATAGAACTTTGCTACAGAATCATACAGTCATTTTTTGGAAAAGTCCTTTAAGATCATCAGTTACAACCATTAACCCAGCACTGACAGTTCCAACACTAAACCATGTCCCTCAGCACCACATCTCCACATCTTTTAAATCCCTCCAGGGATGGTGACTCCACCACTGCCCTGGGCAGCCTGTGCCAATGCCTGACAACCCTTTCGGTGAAGAAATTGTTCCTAATATCCAAACTAAACCTACCCTGGTGTAACTTGAAGCCATTTCCTCTTATTCTATCACTTGTTACTTGAGAGAAGAGACTGAACCCCACCTCGCTACAACCTCCTTTCAGGCAGTTGTAGAGAGTGAGAAGGTCTTCCCTCAGCCTCTTCTCCAGGCTAAACACCCNTGTGGCCTCACCAGTGCCAAGTACAGAGGGACAAACACTGCTGGCCACACTATTTCTGATACAAGCCAGGATGCTGTTGGCCTTCTTGGCCACCTGGGCACACTGCTGGCTCATATTCAGCTGCTGTCAACCAACCCCCCCAGGTCCTTGTCCACCAGGCAGTTTCCAGACACTCTTCCCCAAGCCTGCATGGGGTTGCTGTGACCCCAGTGCAGGTAATGCCATATAAATATAAGGACTTAATTCTCAAGGCATGTGCATTTATCTGATTTATCTTCCACACCTACAAGTTGTCTGTGACAAAGTGTATTTAAGTGGTTTCCAACTTTCTCTGCTCTCAATAAATTGTTCTTGTCCAGGACTGTGTTTTACTAACTCCTTATTGATGTCAATGCAGCTACAAAATAGGTCAAGTAAATAAGCTGGCTCTAAAAATAATGGATTGATGCATTTTAGGGGATTTGTGGATGAATTTTTGTTTGTTTTTCCTCCTTTGTGCATGTTTAGTTAACTCAGTTTTCAACACAGCTCCACGAAGAGACAGGAATTAAACTGCTGCTTGCTGTCTGAAGGGAGATCCAAGATTTTGACACTGATTGTGCTGCCAAACATGTTAATGTTGACAGTGTTCTCAGCCATATAGGGATGGGGTACTGAAAACATCTGCTTGCCCAAGACTCTGTGACTGGGAGACTTAGCTTCCCATACGTACATACGCAAGCATTGGTTGGCAGTCAGATGAAGGTGTCTAACTGGGTATGAACTGATGACAATAAACTTTAAAATGTGCCTAGTAACTGCCAGCTCCTGTTAGGGGATGTTTCTGGCTCCACCAGCTGAATTATCTTGCCCTGCTTTCTTGTATAGAAACACAGGTGGAGTTTTTTCAGACATAGAATCATAGAATCATTATGGTTGGAAGGGACCTCCAGAGTCATCAAGTCCAACCTTTATCCCATCATATTCCTAACCAATAGACCATTAGACCATGGCCTCAAGTGCCTCATCAAAACGTTTTTTGAACATCCCCAGGGATGGTGACTCCCCCACCTCCCTGGGGAGCCTATTCCAGTGCCAACATTGTTCACATCTCCTTTCTGCTCTTTGCTTTTCTTTGGAAACATAGTTTAGTCCCAGCAACAGGAAGATCTACCCCAATAACCTTGGCCATTCAAATTCAGTAATGATGGTCTGCTCTCGTTGGAATCAGAAGCTGCAGCCTTCATATCCTCACTAAATCCACTTTTCTTGATTAGATTAACTCTATCTGATTGCCCTTCTCTTCTTGCAACACCATGAAAATATTCCTTAGTTCCTATTCAAGCTGTGCTGCGGCATTACTGACTGCCCTAAAACATCCTCCTGGAAGTAGCTGCATTTCTGCAGAACTAATAGAAGAATCAACATCACACTGGAGCTGTTGATGTTGAAAAATAAGATAAGAAAGACTGAGTGAGACCATTGGACCTTGTCCTTCAGAGTTCTGTCCCTAGTTGCAGACGGCTAGGCAGGAATTTAAGGAGAGGTCAGTCAAGCGCTATTTCTTCATAACAGTCTCCCAGACTCTGTGACTTGTGACTCTCAGACTGTCTGAGCAAAGGACTCCTATGGATCTTGGTAGATTTCTCTTTTTCTTAATTTGTCCTGTTTTCTGAGGCTGGACATTAAAGATGGTAGAAAGTACATTCAACTGTGTACACAGCAGAAGCTTTCATATGATGGAAGGTGACTGAAGTAATATTGAAGTTTAACTTTTTTTTTTCTTGAGCCTTTCTCTATCTTCACTCCAAGTCATTTGCTTGCTTAAGGAACAGCCAATTCCCTTTCAAAGACAGGGCTTAACTGTCATGAAGGAAACAACCTGATTGCTCTGAGTGTTCAGGTTAACCTAGAGCAGAGGCACGGTTTCCCTTTCTCTCGAGAAAGTGGATTTCAGGGTAAAGCAGGGAGAAGGTTAGACTTTTATGCTTATTAAACCTTCCCCAGACTTCTAGGTCTGACATGAAATCCCATTAACAGGCACTCTACACACAGTAAACCTGGAAAACAGCATCACTTCTCCCTTCTGCAAGGAGGTGTCCTTGAGGAAGGTCGTGGGAGACACTTGTTAAAAGCTGTGATGTTTGTACTCAAGCAGCAGCAAGCACAGACTGCTCCTGCATCCACGGAAAGCTGCACCCTTTCTGCTCTTCCCAGGGGCCCAGTGGCTCCCAGCGGTGAGGGACATTTTGCTGTCACCATGAATAAACGCCGAGGAAGTATTCCTTTTTAAACAGCAAAGACTGTCTCAAGTACAAGAGATCAAACCCAGCTGCTTCAGCTCGTGACTGAATACAGATAAGCGTGAATAGTAAGGAGAAATATTCTAATTTGCACCAGATTTTCCTTTCTCCTGTAGCCAAAAGATAAATTTCAAAACAATGAAACCTTTTTGTTGTTTTTAATTACACTGATTCCTGAGGTTGGTACTGGAGGGTGGTCGTTTTCATGAAAAATAATCCCACTTTGACAATGGAAACTTGAAAAACTGGTAGAACAGATTGCAAACCATTTCCATGCCTGGTTTAACTGCTTGACTGCCAGCCTGTGTAACTAATTTTCAGTTGGAATTTACTTGCATATACTGCTCTCCCTAGTTTGACGTTGCTATTGAGCTATAACTACATCAAAGAAAAATTCTTACCTACTGCTGTGCACAGGCACAGACGAGATGCAGGGAGATGGTAAGTGACTGTAGAGATGAAGGTTTCTGCACTCTCCATGAGAGAAAAAGAAATGTGAAAATATAGGAATTTGGACAAAATAGTAGTAATTGAAAAACCAAAACCAAAACCAAAACAAAACCAAAACAAAAACAAAACACCAAAACCCAAATAAGAATCTGTAGTACATTGTCTTAATAATTGATCATGCATCTCCATTGACTGAGGGAGCTGGAAGAAGGAGAATGTCAGTTCTAAACAGCAAGTATTTTAAATTTCATGCTGATCTCTTGAATTTAGGTTCATTGCAATGAACTTTGGCCAGGTAGAAAATAGGCAGCTTGTCTAAACTAGACAATAATTTAGTCCTCAGCAGCAGCTCACTGAAGATTGAGAAGGTTGTCCACAAGGCAAATTATTTGCTTACTGATGATGCTTTGCTCCAGAAGCGACAGTCTCTCTCCACTGACCCTGCAGGCATTTAGTTGTCCATACACATTGCATCAGTTGTTTTTGAACTGATAAATGGAGGGAGATGAAACTTTCCATGAGTATTTATATCAGTCTTCTGTACTTGTGTAGGGACAGTGAATTTGACAGTAATAAACTAGTCTACACCTGGAGGAATGCCAGGTGAACGCCAGTCACCTTTGGACTGTAGGAGTTATGTCTGCTCACCAAGTTCAGAGTAGGACATGAGCAACATATACACAGTGGTGAAACAGTGATTCTGGCTTTGGTAGATATGTTGAGAAGTTGCTATTCAGTGTATTGCCATGGGACGTATGCTGCACTCCAGAAGACAGTGCACATTATTACAGTAACCTGATCAAGAGAGCAGTGAAATGGATTCTATGAAAATATCACTTTTGAGGAGGAAAATAACTATCCTCATGGGCTTGTGTTCTCTCAGATCTTCCGCTCTCACACAGTCCTTCTCTTTATTCTTCTCTCAGTATGGGCAGCAAAGATGAAGTCATAGAATCATAGAATGGTTTGGGTTGAAAAAGACCTGAAAGATCACCTAGTTCCAACTCTTCTGCCATGGGCACTGACACGTCGAACTAGACTAGTTTGTTGCTCAAACGCCCATCCAACCTCGCCCTGAACATTTCATAGTATAGGTCATCCACAGCTTCTCCAGGCAACCTGGGCCAGTGTCTCACCACCCTCACATTTCTTCCTAATATCCAATCTAAATCTCCCCTCTTTCAGTTTGAAACCATTTCCTCTTGTTTTATTACTACATGCCCTTGTAAAAAGTCCCTCTCTGGATTTTCTGTAGTCCCTTCAGGTACTGCCCCAGAGCCTTCTCTTCTCCAGGTTGAAGAACCCCAACTCTCTCAGCCTGTCTTCATAGCAGAGGTGCTCCAGTTTGTGATCCTCTTCTGGACTTGCTCAAACAGTTCCATGTCCTTCTTATGCTGGGGACTCCAGAACTGGACACAGTACTCCAGGGGGAGGCTCCCAAGAGTGGAGTAGAGGGGAAGAATCGCCTCCCTCAACCTGCTGGTCACTCTGCTTTTGATACAGCCCAGGATACCATTGGCTTTTTGATCAACAAGCACACATTGTTGGCTCATGTTGAGCTTCTCATCAACCAATACCCCCAAGTCCTTCTCCTCTGGCCTGTTCTCAATCCATTCTCTCCCCAGTCTGTATTTGTGCATGGGATTGCCCCTACCCAAGTGGAGGACCTTGCACTTGGCCTTGTTGAGCTTCATGCGGTTTGCATGGGCTCATCTCTCAAGTCTGTCAAGGTTCCTCTGGGTGGCATCCCTTCTCTCCAGTGTGTCAACCTCACCACACAGCTTGGTGTTACTGGCAAACTTGCTGAGGGTGCACCTGATCCCATAATCCATGTAGCTGACAAAGACACTAAAGAGCACCAGTCCTAATACCGACCACTGGGTTGGTAGAAGGCAAAAAAGATAAGAAAATCTGACTACTGTACTGTATGAATGATGTGGTCTTAAAGCTGATTTAGTTTGGTTTTCATATAAAAGAAACTGTTCTCACTTCATTCCACTTTTCTTATCACCACAACATCTCTTTGGACCTTTATCGTGCACCCGTAGCAGAATGCTGGTCTCTGAGCAGATATCACTGAAGCACAAGATAATGGATTTCCTGTTAGAAAGAAAAGTAAAATTTGAACCCCACAGGCTCTTGAGTGCTTTGTCAACTTGCTCTAGGCTTTCCAGCATACAAAGTGTGAGCACACATGAAGAAGGAAGAACAATTACTTCTAGTGTGAAATTACTCAGAGAAACAGGGTGAAAATTAACTGAGCAATGTGTAATAAATGACAAGAGTGCAGAGCAAAGCACGTGTCAAGGGAAATTTCTGCCTTCTCATACTGGCCCCCAAACAACTCTTTCATTAGTTGTAAACACTCTTCAGCTTCAACAGTTCTCAATCTGTATTTATTTTTTTTCATCCTGACTTCTAAACCAGAACTAGGTTACAAAATATAAATGTGGCATGTGCCCTTGATGGGGTCTTCCCCAGTGGAAAGGCTCTTTCTGGGTTATTTTCTTCTTGTTTTCTTTACATAAACATTTCTTTTTCCTTTATTAGCTTCCTTAGTATTCACAGTTTTTTTTCAGGACTGTTACTGGCTTTTAAAAACCTGTATTGTGAGAACAAACTGCTGTAAATACTGTATGAAATTATCTTGAACTCCTAAGCAGTTTCCAGAAACTATCATAAAAGCAGGACTGATGTCAGGGCTAGTTTAACAGTCTGGAAAACTTTCTCTAAACTCTTTTATATTCTGTCTATCTTAGAAATATTTACTTTTAAAGAGAGTGTATGTGTGTATGGGTATATTTTAGATATGAATCAGTTTAATCTGGAAATCAAAGGGTGGTTCCTAGCATAAAGTAATGAGGTTTTAGAGGAACAAGATTCAGCTTTTTTGTAAAGTAGAACAATTGAATACTTTAACATGGAACTTCAAGTGATTTTAAAAGTGGATATATGACACGTGAATTAGGACTCAGTGACTTAGGATCTCCTTTCAAGTTGCTGGTCTGTCCAAAGAGGAAATGTCAGAAGACTTTGGATCCTATGGGAATGAGTTGAGAAGTACATATAGCCTTGAGAAAATCCAGAACTCCCTAAGCAATAGAAAAGATCACAAATTTAGATATTTTGCTACATCCCTAACTGCAAGATTGAGGTGGACTGCTTCAGCTCTCTTAGTTTGCACACACAAAGCTTCAGAAAACTACTCCCTCAACTTCTTTTGAAACTTGCAAGAAATTATAAATGAAGATGACAAAATCTCTTCCTTGAAGGATTATATGTTTCTAGTTAAACTTTAACTTCATTTAAAATCCATCCTTGATCCTCTTAAAGTATTTGCGTAAGTGAATGAGGGCTGTAAAGCACGACTGAAGCTTTCCTCCTTGGGGAAGCAGCTTGACCAATTTCCATATTTATTAAATATTTTATATTTTACCAGATTGTATGCACTTCAAAATGTCACATCTTATTTTTTGTCTGAGCACTGCATAACAGTAATGGCTATTTCGAGTCCCAGGAAAAAAAAAATAATAATGTACATCTCCTGATTTGGCCACTTCTTAAGAATCTGGGGGGTTTTATGTCTATGTTTTACTCTGTTCTGCAAAATTTTAGCTTTTAATGTTATGAAGTTGTGCTAGTTCTGTGCAAATGAATCTCTGGTGGGGTTACACAACTAGCCTCTCATTTTTCATCTGGAATGATATTCAGCTTTCTAAGCATCCAATCTGAACTCCTGAACTTGTTTGATGGTAAGTTTGTCTTCAAAGAAAATAAACATAAAGATGTTGCAAGCCAGAAACACATACGAAGATGTGATTCCCCCAGGCATCAATACAGGCTTGGGGAAGAGTGACTGAAAAGCTGCTCAACAGAAAGGGACTTGGAGGTGATGGGTGACAGCCGGCTGGGTATGAGCCAGCAGTGTGCCCAGGTGGCCAAGAAGGCCAATGGCATCTTGGCCTGTATCAAGAACAGTGTGGCCAGCAGGAACAGGGCAGTGATTGTGTCACTGAACTCAGCACTGGTGAGGCTGCACCTTGAGTGCTGGGGTCAGTTTAGGGCCCCTCATTTCAAAAAAGCCATCGAGGTGCTGGAGGGTGTCCAGAGAAGGGCAACAAAGGTGGTGAAGGGGCTGGAAAATGTCTTATGGGGAATGACTGGGGAAGCTGGGGTTGTTCTCTTTGGAGAAGAGGAGGCTCAGGGGAGACCTCATCGCTCTCTAGAAATCCCTGGAAGGAGGTTGTAATGAGGCTGGAGTCAGTCTCTCCTGCCGTGCCCACAGTGAAAGGATGAGAGGAAACGGCTTTAAATTGCAGCAGGGGAGATTCAGATTGGACACCAGGAAAAATTTTTTCACTGTCAGGGTGATTGGGTGTTGGAATGGGTTGCCCAGGGTGGTGGTGGAGTCACTGTCCCTGGAGGTGTTCAAGAGGCGTCTGGATGTGGCACTGGGTGATGTGGGTGAGTGGTGATGGATATAGACATTTGGACTCTCCCAACCTTCATGATTCTATGATTCTATGATTCTATGATTCTATGATTCTATGATTCTGTGATTCTAGAGGTACAAGAATCTATCAAAACAATGTGATGTTTCTGGTGTAATTCCCTGCTCCCCTGCCCATTATAGTTCATCTCCAAGCTTCTGGAGCACCAACTTTTTCCTTTGTTAATAACATGTAAGACAAGGATGTGCTTGAGATATCATAACTAGGGTTTTCTATGAGCAGCCTCAATTCTGGAGGCATAACGGAGTAAAGCTCCATGTAGGATGCACCACATGAGGCAACATGCCCAGTTTTGCTGCTGGACTCCTGAGTGTTGTGAAACAAACTCCCCTGCGTGTCCCCATTTCTAGTGCAACCAGCTTCCTTCACAGAGATGCAGCTGTTGAGCAGGGAATTAGAAAAGAACTTTATTTAGAATCCAGGAGTAATTTCTGTGATACTCTTTTCTGACCACCTCTATAGCGCTTAATTTCCCTGGACTTAACCCTGATTCAAGTATATTAATTTTGCCTGGAGCAAGGTACATTCTTTAGGAAAAAAAAAACAAACCAGAACTCCAAAACCAAAACCAAACCAAACAAAAAACTCCAAGCCTACAACACACCAATAGACAGATCTAGAGACAATAATATCTAACAATGAGAGCATTTGGTACATTGTTCCAGTGGCCAATTATTTTAAGGCCATATTGGCCATGTCTACATTTTTAGGCACTGGACTTTGTTGTATCATCCTTTCTGTAGAAAACAATATTGCCATTATAACTTTTGTCCCTATTTGAATTTTTGCACGGCCCTGTTAAGCCATTTTTTGACCTTGCATGGACAAAATAGAGAGATCAAGCTTGTCAGTGAAATCTTTTTCTTTTATTTTTTTTTTTTCAAATGCAGAATCATAGAATATTTTAGGTTGCTCCAACTGGGAAACATCCTTTAAGCATAAATATTAGCAAATAGAAAAGATTTTCCAGTTGCAGCCACAGGAGGTAAAATTCACAGGTTATAGACATTTTCTAACCCCAAAAAATCCTTTGAGCACTCAAGAACCATTTGTCCTTTTAGCCTTCGTACTTGCACCTCTATCCCCTTTGCAGAGGGGGTAGAAACTCTGAACATGTCCTGACTGATTGATGAATAAACTGTAGTCTGAAATATCCCTCTTTGAAGGGAATGCCAGGCAAAGGTTAGACCTCATAACTATTTCCTCAGCCTGGCTGAGGTAGGGTCAAATCTTTTTCCAAGTCACATCTTCCCTGGGGAGAGTCCACATTATTCATCCTTCCCTGTTCATGGGTCCTCTGACAGCCTTATCAGTAAGGATTTCTTCCAGGTCACTGCACAATGAGCATGAAAGACAATCTTAAAGACTGCACTAGAAGTATACAATACTAAAAATAGGTTTGCATTATAATTGCAATATATGAACTATCTGCTGACCAACAATTGCTCAATCTGATCTGTGCCATGTTGCCTTCTGAGTTTTCCACTTTCTTATTCAAATGTTACAATGAAATATCTTACAGGACTTAGGCACGAGATGTGAAAAAATTCCTATGGGGTGATACCAGCAGCCCATTTAGCCCAGGAGTCTCTCTTTAAAAAAGGCAATGTCAGACATCATTTAAACACATATTGTACGTTAAGGGCTATCAGTTTTCTTGCATTATAAACTCACATTAAATTGATGGTTTTTCTTTTCCATAGATTTGTAATCTTGTTATTATCTGTCTTTAACTATGGATGCTGCATGACTTTGACTGGAGCTGACAAAGGTCTTTTAATATGGGAGTTAGTCAGGTGTGGATCTACACTCCCAGTTTCTTTCAGTGATAAAAGTAAATCAAGTGCTAACTGATCAGAACCAGACACTCTCTCACAACATGTCAGAGCAAGTAAAAGGAAAGGTTATTTCAGATGTTCCTTTTCACCACCTGATTTTCCTTCAAGCTGATATGTTGCTCTCAGGAGATGGCAAAGGACAGGACAAAAATTTGGACCCCCTTGGGGGGCATGAAAGAGCCTAAGGCATTTTTGTAAAAGGGAGCCATTCAGGTACTCTAAGGACCTTGTGAGTAGTTATGAATACTTTACTTGCTAAATTCTATTTGGGCATTGTTTTCTTTGGGTTTGTGGTAGATAAAAAGCTGGACCTGAGTCAGCAATGTATGCTTGCAGCTCAGAAAGCCAACTGTAAACCTGGGCTACATCAAAAGAAGTGGGACCAGCTGATCAAGGGAGATGATTCTTCCCCTTTACTCTGCTCTTGTGAGATTCCACCTGCAGTATTGTGTCCAGCTCTGGAGTCCCCCAACATAAGAAAGACATAGATCTGTTGGAGCAAGTCCAGAAGAGGGTCACGAAGATGATCAGGGGGCTGGAGCACCTCTGTTATGAAGACAGGCTGAGAGAGTTGGGGTTGTTCAGACTGGAGAAGAGAAGGCTCTGGGGAGACCTTAGAACCCCTTCCAGTACCTGAAGGGGATTTCTAAGCAAGATCAAGAGAGACTTTTTACCAAGACCTGTGGTGACAGGACAAGAGGTAACGGTTTTAAACTAAAAGAGGGTAGATTCAAACTAGATATAAGGAAGAAATTTTTTTTCAATGAAAATGATGAAACCTGGAATAAGTTGCCCAGAGAGATGGTAGAAGCCCCACCCCTGGAAACATTCCAGGTCAGGTTGGAAGGGGATCCGAGCAACCTGATCTGGTTGAAGATGTCCCTGCTCACTGCAGGGTCTTGGACTAGATGACCTTTAAAGACCCCTTCCAACCAGAACCAGTTTATGATTCTATGGTCTCACTGCTAATGGAAGAGGTGGAAAGATTGATTTCCCTTGATTGCTGAGCATGCAAAAAGCACAGTGTCTCCTAGTGAGCTGGGTAATAGATGTAGGCAAGCATCTACAGTTACTGTTGTACATCACATCTGTTGTGATCCTTCCAGGTGTTGCTATTGGTACATGGCCCTGAGAAGGAGGTGAGAATTTGGCTCTGATAAATGTTTTTATGATCCTCCATATAGGAATCTCAGTGTCTCCTACTCACAAGACAGGTCTTGTGAGGTCAGGATAAGATCAGGACGTATCAACCCTTCCTTGGGCAGCTTTAATCATCTGTCTGAAAACCAACATCTAGTTTGTTCTTTCCACCAGCTTCTTAAAAATAGCTAAAAGGTCTTGTGCACTTGACCTGGATCTTGTTGTTGACATCCAAAATCCAGTGCCATCATGTGGTTGATGTACCCAGTGTAGCATAAAAGTTTGCAGCCTTAGGAACAACAAAATGATCTTGTTCAGCCCTCCAGCCCTATGCAGAGGAAGTACCTAAGGTTGTGGTTGTGATCCATGACTCCTTCATTTACAATAGCAGAAACCTAACTCAGGTTTTAGACTTTACACAGCAGGCATTGAAACTATTCTGACCCGAAGTGACCACAGGCTTTAAAAAAAGAAAAAGCAAAAAAGCACAGGAGTTCAATACATTAATAATAAATTGAATTATAATCCTGATTTAGGAAGGAATTTATGCACTTGTGTGACAACAACCATGCCAAAATGCTTAAAGCTGTGCAGCTACTGAATGACAGATCTGAATTAGGGTTTATTAATTTAATCTAAAAATTGGAAAAACATGATCAGCATCAAACAGTTACATAAACTATCTTCTCTACTGTCAGAAGTTTTATTTGACTTGGGTTTCTCCTGCAGACAGTGGATTGGTCATATTCTTTTTCTGACTGAGAGGTGTAATTAAACGCTGCCATGTCTCCCAGCAGAGCAATGCCACTTTTCTCAGAGCATTCTGAAAGATAGACACTCCCCTTAGGTTTCCCAGGTATTTCTATATAAATAATACAAAGAGAGGTTGTATCTCCTCCGGCCCTGGAGAGCACTAAATTAAACGTCAATGTAAGACTTGACTTTTCTTCTCAACTCACTGAAAGGCAGCCAAGGCTTTGATAAAGGGATCACTGTCTTCTGTCTAGGAGGTCTCTTCCAACACTACCACCATGCATGAACTATTTATCCAGTCTCATCACTGTCCTGATGAGCAAAAGAAACCTGTGAATATTAAAGGAAAAAATCCTCTTTCCTTAATAGCATCTATCATGTTATATGGGGTTGTATTGAAGTGCCCTCAGGCTAACTCAGCCTGCCTTCATAAGCAAAACTCCTCACCAGATAAACCCTTTTGCCTGCTTCATCTTCTCTTTCTTTCAAGCAATAGTATACAGCTCAACAAAATGAGATTGGGAAGTTGATCCTGTTACAGATAAATTCGGGGCAATTGTTTTTCTAGGACTCCCTTTGAAATAATCATAATATTCTTGAGAAATACAGTGCTCCTGGTAGCTGTTGTTGCCTGTAGTGTTTTCAGGCACCAGTGTCAATTATTTCTGAGTATCTGTATCTTTTTTATCTAGGTTAAATCCAAAATCTGCATCCCAGTTGCATTGAGGGTGATGGTTTTTGTGCCTGGGAACAACATAATGTGAAGATGTTAATGCTCAGAAAGTGCACAGGTAGGGTTTTGAAGTGTTAAAATAAGTTTTGAAAACTGGCCCCAAATATCATCAGGGTGATTAATCTGTCTGTTCTTCACAGTTTCTTTAGTAAATGCTCTGTGACATACTCAATTAAATCTGGTAATAAAATGTTCTCCACTGGGATGACATGTCTGCTTGAATTTAACCCCATGTTGGAGGGACTCCTTAGCTGATGGACCTGTTACAAATTCATGGTGCTCACTGTCTTTCTGTGAAAGCTGCAGGAGCTCAGTACTTCTCTGGATGTGGCTCCTGGCACTTAAGGACACACAAAAGACACCACCTCCCAGTAAAACAAAAAATACTAGAAAGCAAAAAAAAAACCCCACACCACATCATTAGACCATCTACTTTACTCCTCAGTAGAATGTGGGATTGTTTCTGCCAGAATATTCCCTGGTGCTATGTCCGGATCAGTTTTAAATGTTTTAAGTGGTGATGTGTTCACTGCTTCCATGGGGCCATCATCACTCAGGCTGATAGATCAGTCTAATAGTGCCTAATGTCTGTCAGCATAAGCTGTGTTCTCCATTTCTCAGCCTTATCTCTCGTAGAAAAAAAAAAAAAGAAGTACTTATCCTCTTTCCTTGCTGGTGGTTGACAGAAAGTTAATTAGAGCCAGAAAAAATCTTTTTCCCCAGAAAGTTCACCAGAAATGGTTTTGACTCAGGAGTGATTCCGACAAGTACTTTCAACACTCTCCACACAGGCAAAAGTGCTGAAGTTTATGATACACATGTTTTTGAGGGAAAGCTGCCCTTTCAATATTAAAATGCACGTGAAATGACACATAGCATCTCAAGTCCCCCAGGAAAGCAGCAGTCTGTAGAATTAGTCTTTACAGTGCAGCATGGCTAAGGCTCAAGTTATTTCATTTACCCCTTCCACTTGCTGAATTGCCTTTTAAAAGTGTAGTTTCAACTCTATCCAGCTTGTTTGAAAGCATGATGATGACATTGCATGTGTGAATCTGCCAGGAGAGTAAGAGGGAGCTGGACTATCCCCACTCATCTGTAAGTCCTCTCACAACTGGTGGCTCAGGCCAGCTGTGGCATCTTGTTCTCGTTGTCCTAATGCTGGACATGGTTGCCTGTTCCCCTGGACTCACCTCTCATGCTCACAAGTCTTGCTGTTATAGAATCACAGAATCACTGAATGGTTTGTGTTGGAAGGGAACTTAAAGGTCATCTAGTTCCAACCCCTTGCCATGGGCAGGGACACCTCCCACTAGACCAGGTTACTCAAAGCCCCATCCAACCTGGCCCTGAAGACCTTGTTGCAAGGTACAAGTGTAGAAAGGGCCTTTGTAGCTTGCATTGCAGGTGTGACAGAGCTAATTACCATATTGTCCATCAATTATCCTTAAGACAATGTTAGTACATCTTAGGCCAGCCTCTCATTAGTTGGACATGCATAGGAGTTTGATCCATTTACAACTTTATCAAACAATTAGAACTTGCCAAAGACTTGCACCTTGCAAGGCAGGTGATAGAGGTGGAAAGTGAGGGTCTGGTGATTGAATGGTTCTATTGGAAACCAAGGAGATCTGAGTGTGATTTGTTCTGCCATAGAGGCCTGTGTAACCTTGTACAAGTCACTTCCTACCTTGAGTTATACCTCACTTTGAATGAGTACCAACAAGGTTATTTTCTTCTTGTCCTTTTAAAAGGTTTTAAATTGCCATGTCCCAGATAGTGTTACTTTTTCTTCCTAGGTACTTTGACAGTATATATCAGAGAGAAGCCTCCTCCTCAGGCACTGCAAAAACCCTGTGCTACAACAGCCTTGCACTCACTTTTCAGAACCATGTCCACACTACAGCTGGAAATAGTTCTGCCAGAATAAAACAGCATAATGTAATAGCTTGAAAATAGGCAGAAATGCCATAAATTACAAGCAGTTCTTCTGCAGACTGTGCTGTAAGAATTCCTCATCCCATAGGGCTGTTACCCTGAGATACATTCAGAGGTGGTGCGTGGCAATTCGGTGTTGCCTCTTACCTAACAGCTTCCAGCTGCTCCCAGCAGTAGCACAAAAGGGAGATGAGCTGCATCCTCTCTGCTTTCTGCTGAAGAAGTCTGAACTACCTGTATGAACAGGATGTTTCTGTACGAGAGAAGAAAAGAGCTTGTAAAAGAAAAAAATCACCATGACAGAGGCATCAAAGTAGCAGCTGAAGCCTTTTCCTTGAAGGAGGAAGGTGGCGAAAGCTGTCTAATGAAATCCCTCTGCTTGACACCACCTGAGGAAATGCCACCAATATCTGCTCTGCTTTTGGAGGCAAGGATCATTGCCTTGAAGCATCACTGTCACTGTAACACTATCTGGCCTCTGCTGAGAGTTAAAGGCACTGAGTTTGGGTTTTGTGATTTATTTTTTTTTTTCTATTCTGGGATTTAAAGTCTGCTTTTTAGCTCTTGTTGCTTTTCCAAACATGAAGAATATTAAAGCAATTATAATGTAAAGCTCTGGGCAAAATATCTAGGCCAGCTCCTGATAAGTACCTGACAATGGGCCTGTTCCCTAATGGATGGTGTTCGGAGCAGATTTTCAGTAGTTTTTGTGATTTTCAAACAGGATTCTGGATAAATTCAGTACCAAGGTTCATTTTCTGTGCTTGTTGTTTATGAGGGGAGGAGATACATCAGAACACAGATTAGTATGTGGGTGAATAACCCTGATCCAACTGATGGCTTTCATTAGTGGCACAGTGAGAGTTAGGTGACCAACCCAAATATTTAGAAGTCCAGAATGAAAAAGAAAGAGAAAAAAGTGCCCTTTTCTAAGATGGCATCCTCTATGCCAACCCAGTCAACAACCACAGAGGATGAGAAAGCAGAATCAAAAATCAGGTTATCTCCTGAAACAACAGGAGCAAAACTGAAAGTAGATATTTTAGAAAGAGGAAGTGTTAGACTGGCTCAAAGTCAGTAGGATCAGGATCATCTAAAATCAGATGAGGGGAAGACAAGAAGCTGGTGGGGAAGAAGGCTGGTCTGGCTGAACAGAGAGCTTTGGTTGGAACTCAGGAAAAACAAGAGAGTTTATGACCATTAAGAGAAGGGACAGGTAACTCAGGAGCACTACAAAGATGTTGTGACATTATGCAGGGAAAAAATTAGAAGTGTTAAAGCCCAACTAATATTAAAAAAAAATAATAAATGTTTCTACAAATCCATTAGCAACCAAAGGAGGACTAGGGAGCATCTCCATCCTTTGTTGGATGTGGGGGGAAACATAGTGAGAAAGGATGAGGAAAAGGCTGAGCTACTTAGTGCCTTCTTTGCCTCAGTCTTTAATAGTAAGACTAGTTTTCTCCAGGTACACAGCCCCCTGAGCTGGAAGACAGGGATGAGGACCAGAATGGAGCCCCCATAATCCAACGGGAAATAGTTTGCAACATGGTACACCACTTAGACACACACAAGTCTATGGGGCAGGGTGGGATCCAGCCAAGGGTACTAAGGGAGCTGGTGGAAGGGCTCATGAAGCCCCTTTCCACCATTTATCAGCAATTCTGGTAAAATGGGGAAGTCCCAGTTGACTGGAGGTTGGTAAATGTGATGTCCATTGATGCTGAGGGAACTGGAGATGTTTAAAGAAAAGGAGGCTGAGGGGACAGCGGCTCACTCTATACAGCTACCAGAAAAGAGGTGGTAGCAAGGTAGGTGTGGGTCTCTTCTCCCAAGTAACAAGTGATATAGCAAGACGAAATGGCCTCAAGTTGCACCAGGGTAGGTTTAGATTGGGTATTAGGAACGATTTCTTCACGGTAGGAGTTGTCAATACACTGGCATAGGCTGCCCAGGCCAGTGGTGGAGTCACAATCCCTGGAGGTATTTAAAAGACATGTAGAAGCGGTGCTGAGGGACATGGTTTAGTACTTGGAAGCAGTGATCTTTAAAAAATCCTTTCAAATCTGAATGATTCTATGATTCTATGTTTCTAGCATGTGCCCTGAGACCTAGAGCCATTGCTCTAAGAGGAGTGTTGAGTGTAGCCATGAGAGGACACACAGGCGAATGATGGGTCAGAGGATATGAACAGTAAACCAGAAAAGCAAGATGTGGTCATATCCCAAGACCTTGAAGAAGTCCTGCCACCTGCTTGAACTCACGTTTTCTGAAGACGTTGGCAAAAATGATGACATTCCTGCTGTTCCTTATGTGAGAACTAGGAGTTATCTTGCACAGTGAGTTGAGAAATAGCAATTAAGAGATCCTTTTTTTTCTCTCTCTCAAAAACTCATGTTTTTGTGAACTCAGAAGCTCATGCTTTTGTCCATAGCTTTAAGATGATCTTTTCGGAATGAGGATAAAAATTACAGAAATGTTGCATAGGAGTCATTATCTCTGAAGTTTTTCCACGAGGCGTTTGCTGGGTGTAAAATTCTTTCTCTGGATTTCCTTTAGATATCAGACTTAATATCACAATGCTAATGTCTTTCTTAAATGTTTGCTGGTTTTATTAAGGTAGATTTTATTATTTACAGTGGGACATTACAAGTATGTGTCAGGGAGGTTTTAATTTGTGAGAAGGCTGCATGCATACCTCTCTTCTTCCATCAGCATCTGCTGGTTCTGGAGGGCTGGTGCTATTATTCTGTTATTCTGCCATTCAACAATATTACTCCTCCAGCCAGTGATCATTTTTGCCTTGAGCAGCCCAGCCTCTCTTTAAGCAGCAGACCATGGTAAAAGGTGAACTCCCAAAAAGATTGAAAAAAAACCAAAACATTTTCAGGATTAATTATTTTCTCACAGGAATTTGCTGAATTCAAGTGTAAAGTAATACAGCATAAGCTTTGTGAAAGAAAAGGAAATGCAGAAAAAAGGCTGCTAAGGTTTATCTGGGAATGATTTCTCACATAATGATTTATTATGCAGTGATACAGCTGGAAGATGAAACACATTTGCATGAGGATGATACCTGAGAGAGTCTGATGGAGACTGAGTAAAGGCCTGTAGGGATGCAGACAACACCTGGGGTTTATGCCAGGGAGAGGATGATGTAGGATGATGTAGGAGATAGTCAGATACAGGCACCCAGCATTGTACTGAGATCAGTCCATGCCACACTGCCTGGCATATCTGTTCAGTTTCATGATAGAAATATGTCTGTGTTGTGCTATAACACAACTCTTAAATTATTTTACACACTTTAAACTGAAAATAAAACTACATCAAATATGCTAGTAGATCCTGACACTGAAGAGGTCCATCAAGGACTCGGACAAGACCTGAAGTCAAGCATAATCTATCACAGAACAACCAATGTACCCTGCAAAATGTTGACCTTGCACGATGAGGAGATAGAATCATAGAATCATAGAATCATTATGGTTGGAAGGGACCTCCAAGGTCATCAAGTCCAACCTTTATCCCATCATATTCCTAACCATTAGACCATGAGACCATGGCCTCAAGTGTCTCATCCAGGGACGGTGACTCCACCACCTCCCTGGGCAGCCCATTCCAGTGCCCAACCACCCTCCCAGTAAAGAACTTCTTCCTAATATCCAACCTAAACTTCCCCTGACGGAACTTGAGGCCAACATGAGCATGCTTGAGGGCCTGACATGAGTCAGGCTTGAAGGTCATTAATCATCCCTGGTGTGGATGAAGTAAAACTGTAGATGAGGAGCCAGCCAAAGCCAACAATATTCTGCAGTTCTCTGTAAATGACCACCCCTAGTGGGGTGCATATTTGTCTCTTAGTCCCCATGTGTCTTGTAGACAGGGTTTGTTGAAAAGTTTTTCATCGAGTATTTTTTCTTACCGAAAAAGACACTTGTTGAAATACTGGAATTTTGAACTGTAAAAACATATCAAAACCCAACTCTCTTTATTTTCGTAAAGGCTGTCTCATTTTGCTAAATTATTCAAATCATTCTAATTTTGTCTCAAAATTATGTTTCACATAATTTCTTTTTCTGGATTAGCTGAAACATCCTACCTCACAAACTAAAATTTTTTGATGGTTGAATCAGTTTTGATGGGCAATTTACACTGTGTGGTAAATTTTGAAATTTTCTTTGACAAATGAAAACTGTTTTCTGAGAGGCTGAAATTTCCCAGAGGACAGAAATTCTATTTCCCAGCCACCTCTGAAGGAAAACTCGTGTGAAAAAGTCAACTTTCCCTGCACTCTAATAAAACATTGTCTCAACTGAGTGCTATTTATGACCCAGCCTAGAAATTACAATACTTTTGGGAAGCATAAATAGCATCAAACAAAAAAGTATCTTTTTCCCCTAAAAGTGGACAACTTACTTCCAACTGATTTTTATTAGTATTTTTTTTTTTTTTAAATCCTTCTCTACTGTGAATGGAATTATAATTTCCCTAGGTTTGGTTTAGCTGTGTGAGCTGATACAAGTGAAGTTCAAGGCCAAGTACAAAGTCCTGCACCTGCGTCAGGGCAATCCCATGCACAGATACAGGCTGGGTGAAGAATGGAGAACATCCCTGAGGAGAAGGACTTGGGGGTGTTTGTTGATGAGAAGCTCACCATGAGTCAGCAATGTGTGCTTGTAGCTTGAAAAGACAACAATAGTCTGGGCTGTACCTAAAGAAACATTACCAGCAGGTCATGGGAGGTGATTCTCCCCCTTTACTCTGCTCTTGTGAGACTCCACTTGCAGTGCTGTGTCCAATTCTGGAGTCCCCAACATCAGAAGGACATGGAGCTGTTGGAGCAAGTCCAGGGGAGGGCCACAAAAATGATGAGAGGGCTGGAGCACTGTATCAAAAGCAGAGTGACCAGCAGGTTGAGGGAGGCGATTCTCCCCCTCCACTCTTGGGAGCCTCCCCCTGGAGTACTGCATCCAGTTCTGGAGTCCCCAGCATAAGAAGGACATGGAGCTTTTTGAGCAAGTCCAGAAGAGGATCACAAACTGGAGCACCTCTGCTATGAAGACAGGCTGAGAGGGTTGGGGTTGTTCAGCCTGGAGAAGAGAAGGCTCTGGGGAGACCTTAGAGCACCTTCCAGTACCTGAAGGAGATACAGGAAAGCTGGAGACAGACTTTTTAAAAGGGCATGGAGTGATAGGAAAAGGGGAAACCGGTTCAAACTAAAGGCGGGTAGATTTAGACTGGATATTAGGAGGAAATTCTTGACTGTGAGCATGGTGAGACACTGGCAGAGGTTGCCCAGAGAAGCTGTGGGAGTGTTCAAGGCCAGATTGGACGGAGCTTTGAGGAACATGGTCTAGTGGAAGGTATCCCTTTCCATGGTAGTGGGATTGGAACTAATCTTCAAGGTCCCTTGTAACCCAAACCATTCTATGATTCTACAATTTTATGATTCTTTAATGCAAAAATGATCATACTTTGGCTAGATTAAAGATTCATGTAATCTGGTATCTTCCTCTGACACAGGCCAGTAGTAGCTTCTTCAGAAGACAGGATGAAGGACAGAAGATCTCAAGCTATATACCCTTCAAGCAAGCAGTAACTTGCACCACAGTTAAACTAAGAGAAAGTGGAAACGAAGAGCAGCAAGAAGTTCAGTATCTCCTCCCTTTCCCCAAGCTCCAATTGCTTTTTTTTTCTTTTTTTTACTTTCTTCCACCCTTTCAGGGTGAAACAGTTAGTGGAGAACATTTCTTACCTTTATTGGTACAATGCCTCCATTTAGAGCTCCAATTCAGAGAGTGCCTAAGCACCTACTGAAGTCCCAGTTGCATGCTCGGAGTGGAGCTCCTGCTCAGAGAAGGTTTCCATAATTGGTGTGTATAACAGAGGAAGTGTTCATTACAAGGTCTGAACTACATACAAAGTGAGGAAGGGGTAATACTAAGCAGATAAGTTTAGAGACAATATTTGTAGAAGGGAAAATGAGGAATAAAAGGCCCATGAATAAATTTAGGCTGGCAATTAGAAGAATGTTTCTAATCATTAACACACTTATGTTCTGGAAACAGATTTTCAGTAGGAATAATGGGGCAAAAAGAAGCCACGATGGGGCTTCATAGAGATTGATAAATGTCTGCAAGGGGTCAGGTGATATAGGCTTGCAGTAACAAAACTAGATTCTGTTACCCTGAGGGTCTCAGGATATTGCCAGAAACTTCACACAGAAACATCTCTTGAAGCAAATCAAGGTGGTACAATATGGTACCTCGATATTGAATGTGCATCAGCTGAACTAAATTTCAGTGAAGCTGTAAGTGGCAACAATCCGTGTAAGCCAGTTTACAACAGCTGAGGCTCTGATTCTATAACTTAGAGTTTACAGACCTGGTAACAACTACATTGAAGAAGAAATATATGGAACATATTTCCTTGAAGCTTTATTGATCGGCAGCCTTGTCTTGATTCAGTATCCAGTACAAATGGCATCTTGCTGACAGGCACGAAAGAAACTAAAGGTAGCTTGGTACAGAAAAGAAATTAACTTTCTCAGTTCTGTGTGGAATCTTTGAATCCCATAATTTACCTACCCAGGCTGGTTTCCTCTGATGTCAATGGGGTTTTTTTACCAATGACCTCTTTTCTCAAGTGTGGGACAGTAGGAGAGAAGTTAAGTGTCATTTGGCTTCATTTGTTGTATGCCTTAAAGATCTGAACATGGATTTTCAAAGCATAAAGATGAAAATACTGGGGCTGGAGGTATGTCTAATGACCTGTCAAAAATCAGTCCACTTCCTTTTTCTCATAAAGGGAAAATAATATGTTTGGTTGCCTTACTTCCATTAATATTAGAACTTGCACAGATACAGAAGAATGGGCATATTGAGTAAAATCAAAGCTCAGTTCAGCTCATTATTTTGCCTCTGACAGCATCAGAAGAGCATAAGCTCGTATGCTGTTTCTTCTGAGAGAATAGTCATTTGTGTCTCATGGGCCTTCTGGATTAAGTGTGATTTCTATTACAAATTTACTACTTCAAAATTGATTTTTCTTTCATACATATATTCTGTCTCCTCTTAAGCCCATATATCTTTTACAATGACATCCTATATCAAGCCATTCCTTGGATGAACGGTACACATATGTAGAGGGCAGTGTGTAGTTATCCCAACACTTATCCCAACCTCACTTTTTGCCCTGAGTATCTTTTTTTCCATCCATTGATCATTAGAGAGTCTAGAAAGGTTCACTTTTATCATCTTTGAAGTGCTATACTTGAAATTCACATTTCTGGAGTTAAGATGCCTTAATGGCATTGTTTTCCATATAATATTTATTCACAATCCATCTAGTGCAAGGTCTGGTGATAGGAAGCACAGAGACCTTTTAGAAGCATTTGATCATGCTGCAATCAAAGCAACTTGAGATCCATTATAAAATGCACCATGGAGGATCATGCCCCAGACACTTAATGAGCCTGAGGAAAAATCCTACTGCAGGCCAGTGCTTTGTCCTCATTGCTGCAGCCTCTTTCTCTCCCAGGAAAAATCCCCTTGCTCAGGATTAGAAATAAATCCCAGGGCTGGGTGGAATAAAGCTATCAGGATCACAAAATGAACACAACCTATGCTTAAAATCAAAACCACAGCAGGTTTCCCCAGAATGGGATTATTTTACAGGGGAACACAGTACCAGATAAAACCTTGAATTCCCTGTAGCCTCCCTAGCTTAGTTTATGTATAATTCCTCTGCTGATTAGTCGAGTTAATAAAAAATAAAAATGTCTCCCTTTAAAGCAGGAAGAGACTCACTTACCTGCATATATCTATCTCCAGGATAAAGAATTAATTACTTTGAGAAAAAACTGGAAGAAAGATGAAACTCAGGCACCTTTTAGAGCTGGGAAGATGGTAAAGAGGGCCAGAATGCAATAATTAAATCTTCATCACCCAGAAAGGAGTCTGCAGCCTGCAGTGTCTTCCTGGTGAATATCACCATGTTTATTTTTAAACCTACTCCCTGCCAGCATGTCCCAAAGTCATTTAATATACACAGCTGGCTGGGAAGAGGCGTGCTGGAGCTTGAAAAAGTAAAAGCTAAAAGGAGAAAGAAAGGGGCTAGCTAAAAACTTAGCAGAAAAAGGGCTGGGATGGAAGCCATCCAAGCCCAGCAATAGGTGACCTACATTTTCAGACCTGTCTGAAAAAGCCAGATTTTCCACATTTTGGCATCCCTTTTCTAAAGGTTCTGTATATATTTATTTTTTTTGCTTTCTGCTTTTCAGCCAACCAATTACCCTCAAATTTGTTTTCTTCTGACATCTCCCTACTCTTTGCCCCTCAAGCACATCTCTCCTTCTTTCCATGATGCCTTCTGCAAAGAGTGAGAGGAGGGTCATAAGGCTGTAATTAGATCCAAGCTGCAAATGGCACCATGAATGTCTCTTTCCCCACTCCAGCTTGGATTGGTCTTTTTTTCTTAGCAGAGTGGTAAAATCCATTCTTTAATAATGTGCTTTGAAGAGAATGGACAACTTACAAACTGGAGGGCTTAGCTGCAGTCCTGAGTATATATGCCAAGAGCTGAATATGTTTTTGAGTATAGCTATGTTGTTTCCTCCTTTACCTTTCTCTGCATGCGTGTGTATGTGTGTGTGTTCTGCAAGGATTAGTCATGGATACACAAAATGGATTTTCTCAGAAGAAATTCTTTCTGCATCTTATTCTTTTAGTACAACTTCAACATCCTTTCCAGTATAAATTTTTCTCCTCCTCCTTTCTGTAGATTTTTTTGTGTGCATTTGTGGCTGTGTATAAATATGTAGATATACTGAGGTTGGCTTGAAGTAGGAAAATCCATTTTAACAGTCATATCTCTGAGAAGCAGACTCACAAAAAGACTTTTAAATGCTAAAATAAAAGACTTGAACTGCCTGGCTTTTCCGGTCAGCTTCTCCTTAATTCTTTTCTCTCTCCCTCTTGCTTTCTCTCAATTTCTTATCCGTGTGCTGAGTTTTCTGTTTAATTAGAGGGAAAGAAAATAGTGACATCAAGTCAAGTCTATAATCTCTTTCCAAGCTGGCAAAATCAGAGTTTAATCCTCCTGGCATAGTCCCATCCAGAAAAAGGAAAACTCCCTCTTAAGATATGAAACTAGGAGTTAAATCCTGAAGTAGCACCTGTTGTAGACTACGAAAATCTGTCTTTCTATTTATATATATATATTGCTTTGAATGCTGAATCCCTTTGGTTATGAGTACATAAATCCCCTCTTGAAATCTTTGGAAGCTGAGGTTTGACATAGCCAGGGGTGTTCCTCTCAGATGTTTGTAGGACCTTGGCATCAGAAGGCACAAGCTTTGTTGCTTAATCAGTAGATCATTTGCTTTACATAGACTCTTAGAAATGCTCTATGATTCAGCCCCCTGGAGGCTGTACTCCTGTATAATTTTCTGTCTTCAGGGTGGGAGACAGCTTTACTCATGCTGTACTACAACAGGCTCTTTTCTCATTTTAACACCACGTGTTTTGATTCATGTTCAAGATTTCTCCATTCTGCGTACAACTCATCTCACCCAACATCAGCACCTTGTATAATTTGTCTATAGTAACTTCAAGGGTTGGACAGTACATTCATATTCTTAAAGACCCATCTTAAGGAGGGATGGTTTACCTATGGGAGTCTTGCTCTCCATTGATGGCGGAGTGGATCTCTGGACATTGCCCAGAGAAGCTGTGGCTGGCCCCTCCCTGAAAGTGTTGGAAGCCAGGTTGGATGGGGCTTGGAGCAACCTGTGGAAAGTGCCCCTGTTGATGGCAGGGGATTTGGAACAAGATGATCTTTAAGGTCCATTCCAACCCAAACAATTCCATTATTCTGTGATCTTGAAACCTACTTTAGATTAGATGTAGATCCTTTAATTGTCTATAATTAGACAAGATGCTCCCACTCCATGAGAAAATAAATTATGGAGACAATCTGAAAAGATGCTGGGAGATCTCCCCTCATTCTTCTTAGTGTGAAGACACAAATCTTGTCTTAGGAATCAATGATAGTACCATGATGCACCTTGCGTTTATAGGGAAATATATTCCTCCAAAGTCTGCTATGGTTATTTTGCATTTCTGGATCATTCATCACAATGTTGAATATGGTTGGACTCAATGATCTTAACAGATCTTTTCCAACCTATATGATTGTACGATTCTACGATTCTATGTTTCATAGGGAAGGAAATTAGTGGTATAATCTGTCAACTTTATTTACCCTTCATGTTCTCGCTACAAACTGTGGCAACCATAAGGTGCCCATATACACCAAATGACAAATGATTGCAGTTGTTGTTTTGTGAACCATAGCGCAATATTCTGCATCCCTCCTATAGAAGTCAACTGTATATAGCATACTGAGGGCTTCACCCAGGTGCATACTGTGAGCAGGGAGCTTGTAGAGTGTGTATTGGACTCAGGTGTGCAGTGTGAAAGTCTGAATGACAGTGAGTCTATAGAAAACACTTACTTGCACTAAAATGCAGCTATTTCCTCTCTGCAATGTGTCAGCTGAGATCACGGAGCAATCGTTTCCAGGCAGAGGAGTGTGGAACAATGTCTCCAAATAAAATTATAGCTTGAGGAAAGGATTTCTTTGAGGCAGGATGGAATGTAATTACCCAAGTTGGACTTTTGCCAGGACACTGATGTTTAAAACACTTTCAGCTCTTAGTGCCACAGGATCTTTTAATGACTGCAGAGGAATGGGCTTTGGAATTTATTTTTTTGTTGTTGTTGTTGTTTGAGTATCTCATCCAAAAGGCAGAATAATAAGATGAGAAGGAAAAAAACTATCAAAGAACAAGCTAATCTTTGCGCAGTGATGGAATATGTAAATCCCACTTTGAAATGGTAATTTATTAACTTCTTTTTAAGATAAAAATGCAATTAGTTCATTCTTTCATTTCCCCCCATCCCTAAAAACACACATATATTGTTATCATGTCTTTTGCTCCTGTGTCAAATCTGTATCTTTTAATTTTGTTGCAGTGAAACTTGTGGGTTTTATAGAAGGGACTGGTGGGGTGTTTTTCTGCCTTGTTTCACTCCTGACTGTAAATAAAAGAAAATATTACTAAATTCAGAAATTATTGTTGCCCAAAATCTGCACTTTGTTGAATTTTATAAAGGCTACAGGCTATTTTTATATTAGATGCAGTGTCAGTAAAGAGTAATCAGAGATTGAAAGGGACTTTTTATCATTCCCAGTTTATTCACAGAAATACTCTCTTGAGCTCTGAAGGGGGAAAAAAAAGAAAATATTATGTGCAATAGAAGAGTAAGTGTGCCTTATTTTTCACTTAATGTTTTTTGGTAAAGGAATGAATGCCTATGCATCCCTATACATAGCACCCTGATTATTCCTAGCTAGTCAATCCAGCATAACTTTTCTGAATCCTTTGTATTTTTATCACCTTGTTTTCACATTTTATCAAGATTATGTCAAGCTGGGTTTAACTGTCTGGTCATCTATACTTGGGTGAAGACCTGCAAATGTTAAATAAATGATATAAATAAATAAATGTTAATCAAATAAATGTTAAATGAATCAGTTATTGCAACAGTGACAGACTTTATTCGATTGCAGTAAAATCTGGAGATTCCTGCATTTATAATTTACTAATTTGGATGTTCATGGAGGGTGCAGTAGGCATCAGTTCATATTGTTTTCTACTTGTGGGAACTTGAATTCACATCTGGCTCTGAAGAGAGC
This sequence comes from Aegotheles bennettii, assembly GCA_013398125.1. NCBI lineage: Eukaryota > Metazoa > Chordata > Aves > Caprimulgiformes > Aegothelidae > Aegotheles > Aegotheles bennettii. The sequence goes on along the minus strand of VZRW01006185.1, from coordinate 15,053 downwards.
CCTGTCCTCACAAAGCTGTTGAACATGCTACTGCTGTCATAGTCCTTCCTGGCAGAGCTGCCTTACATCCTTGTTTAGGGTATTTAAATAGGTACCAAGACTAAAAGAAAAAGAGTGAGAGGGAGTCACTTGTAAAGAATTAATACATTTTTCTGGCAGTGAAGACATGGGGGGTGGGATTCACTTCCCCTGTTTATATGTGTCTATAAAATAAATGTCTCCATCTGGATTAAGTTGTCTAGGCTGCCATTATAATAAATAGAAATCTAGTCCATAGACTTGAGGGATTTCAATTCATCTCATGCTAAGGTAGGCTCTTGCATTTAGAGCAAAGAGACACAGTGTCTTCCATTCTCCGTGTCTCATTTTCAGCTCCTACTCCTCACTGATGCTTTTAATCCTGAAGCAAAATGCAAAGAGATATTTATATATGGTGATTGAAGTTAAGAAAAATTAAAATTGGAGATGTGTCCTGGGCTTGGGTGCTGGACTATTACAGAACTCAGTAGAGAAGGCAGCCTAAGAGACTGCTTCTCACAGAGTTCTTAGTTGAGATCCCAAATTTGGTGAGAAGCATCCCACAAGCCCATTGAGACCTGAGTTCAGTGTATACTTCATAGAATCATTATGGTTGGAAGGGACCTCCAGGGTCATCAAGTCCAACCTTTATCCCATCATATTCCTAACCATTAGACCATTAGACCATGGCCTCAAGTGCCTCATCAACCTGTTTTTTGAACACCCCCAGGGACAGTGACTCCACCACCTCCCTGGGCAGCCCATTCCAGTGCCCAACCACCCTCTCAGTAAAGAACTTCTTCCTAATATCCAGCTGTGAACTGGAAGCAAGATGGTGCCTTTGGGAGCATCAGGGCTGGCTGGTTACTAGCAGTCTCCTACCTCCTACCTAGCAGGCTCCTAGTTCACAAGGATCTGTTGACTTTCAGCTGTGAATACTGGCACCATCCAGTTACCACCAGTTAGTTGACTTCTTTGAGTGTTCAGAAGGAGAAAACAACTCACAGAGGTATAAGTTAAAGACTTTTTCTCCCTCCTCTGGTCACACACTGTCATTTCATGAACCAAAGAAAGCCCTGAATGGTGGTGTAAGATGCATACCACCCCTCAGAAAGAAACCACACCAGGTTCAGGAGCCTCTATTTCCTCAGTTTTCCTCCACGAAACACTCAGTGGAAAACCTGCACCTTCCAATTCATCCTGCTGTTGGAAATTCATGATCCTCCTAATCTAACATATGATAACTGCCATTTCACAGGCAGGATTTTAAACTTCCAGCATGATTTAAACGTTCTGTCTCCTTTCAGTGTTGTGATTAAGAACAGCAGAAGAGGAGTCAGGAGATGGCATGTGTAATGATGAGTCCCTGAAATAGGAATAAACTGGCTCCATTTCTGAGGGCTGTGTTGGTATTTTAGTAATTGCCTCACCGAGGAGATGGAAGCCTACTTCTGGAGCAAGAATACAAATCATTGATTATCCCACGAGCTCTGCTGGTGATGAAAGCTCAGTATTTGTGCTCCCTACCCTCACGCATAGCATTGCTGGTAACCATGGTGTCCAAACGCGTGCGAGCAGAGCCTGGCTTCTTACATAGTGCTTGTAGCACAGCAGCACCACCAGACTTGCCAATTAAAGATTTGTCTTGGCAAGCTGGGATTAAATACTTTTCATTAGCAAATTTAGAGATTCTAAAACGCTATTATAGAGATCTTCCACCCGCATTGTGAGCAAAACAGCTGTACAATGGGCGATTATAAACTAAGAAGATGAAGTGACATTTTGGCTAGGAACTTTATTGTCTCTATACTGTCAGCCCTACAATCCCATGGAAACAATTATGTTTAATAAAAAGTATTGTTATTTCCTTCTGAGCTGGTGGGCTATTTGCTCTGTCTTCTCATAAAGGTTGAAAATAACAATGCGTGACTCTTTGTGCTTCGTTAAGATAACTTCACATTTCTGTCATCACCTTAAAAAAAAAATCACATAGAATATTTATAATATTGTGCTATATAAAGCTCAAGACACAGGATAGAGCAGAATTATTATTATATATTTTCATTATTTAACAATTATCACTGTGAGAGTTTCTAGAACAAAAGTTTGTGGAAAATAAAATGAAATAAATAGTCACATTCTTTCAAAGTTTGACTCTGTGGAGCTTTAATTCCAATCAGCTATAACAAAACTGATGACAGAAAGGGCTTTCAGCATGTTAATAGCATAGCAACATACTGGATGTAATTGCAAATACATTTGCCTTGATCACTTAATATTCTACTTTGAAAAATGAATGTTTTATGAAGGCAACACCCAATATATGAAAGGTCTGTGAAATAAAATCACCCTCCTCATTCCTCAGAATTTCTCCATCTGCCCAGCTGAGTTTACAGTCTCCAGTACTCCTAAAACCCAGAGATTTTTAAGATTCACAGGCAGGCACCAAACCCTGTGCATGCCAACTCAGCTTGCTGTTGCAACTACTGCAACATCTATTTTCAAACAAATGTCCAGTGTTACAGGTCACCTGCTACCAGGAACCCAGGTCCTCATACTGTGGGGCTATAAGTGGACTACTGCTATACTAGGAAATAAAACAGTATCAGAAAACATTGCTTGGCACTAGAATTTGCTGACGAACATTTTTGCAATGATCCCTGGTATGTTTTTAGCTTGGGCACTGGCCTCACTGTTCCTGGACATTGGCTGATAGCTGGCACAGCCCCAAAACCATTCCCAATAGGCAGCCTGGATGCAGTAACATGGCTTGGCAGACAAAAAGAGTTTAATTGTATAAACACAGGTCATTGCTGGACTCAGTGCTGGAAAATGCTCTCAGGCTTCCTTAATTTAATGTGGAGATGTTGCCTCACTAGAAAAAAAAGTGGTTACCAATTTAGAGGCATGCAGAACACAGTTTCAGCTACAGCCTTTGGCACTAGGATATACAAAGTCATTACAGCTGGAACTGGCACAGAGTAGAGACACAAAACACTCCCCCAGTGATCAGGAGGGGCTGTAAAGTGTCTGTTTCATGGCAAAAGTCAATCTCCAGTGACGGATGTTAGAAAGTGCTCTTCCTTCAGGGGCTGCTGTTCTGCAGCTGCCTGCTCGGAGTTAAAAGCCAACTGTGTAGGTGTAGATAATTACAGCACTGAGATTTACTGCTGGGACAGCAAGCTCAGCTTTCAAATAGAGAATGGCAAAGCCTTTTTCAGCCCATGTAGCCTCTAGGGATGAGATGGTTAGTGACGCAGTGCAGACACCCACTGGAGCCTGAACTCACTCTTGTAGCCTTTAGTTGTTACCCAAGAGAAATAAACTTCTCATCCGGGCTTATTATGTTGGGCTTAATGATGGTAACAGAGAGGGAGCCCAGAAAAGAAATTACTTGAGTTTGACCAGCCTTCAGTGAAGTAAAAATTGATGCTCAGTTCCCAAGAAGTGGAATCTTAAATTAGCCCAAAGCAGGATTTTTACAGAAAGCTTATGCATTTCATTTTAGATGTGGTGCAGAAGGTTCAATAGGTAGCAAAAGGATCTCATCAGTTCATCCTATTACCCAAAAGACCAGGTTACAAAAGGCACCTTGGTTCTTAACCCCATTTGTTTTCCACTTGTATAGTGATATATCTGGCCAGAAGACTCATAATATTCTTTATTTTAAACAAAGAGAAAAAAGAATATAAATAATAATAATATTATTTAAAATAATAATATTCTTTAAAATAAATAATAAATAATAATAATATTCTTTAAAAAGAATATAAATAATCATGAAAAATCCATCTAGATTTGTAGGATACCAAAGAAATATGCCATCTACATTCTATTTTTCACAAGCCATCACAGGTGGGATGTCTGGAATTACCTCTTTTACTTTATTGTTTATATTACATTAAGGGTAATAGATGTCACCTGATTTCTGGTGTCTAAATCTAAGTTCCCTTTATAGCTACAAAAGATTTAGTCACAGTCACTGTGCTTTTGTATCTGATTCAACCATGCAGAACTACTCCAGGAAATCAGGAATCTCTCCCCAGTCTCTTCCAACATAGGGAATCATCTCCAGCTGGCTGTAGGAAAATTCTAATGTGGCTTGTGCATGTTGATTCCTCTGCTGTAGAGACCACATGTAGTCGTGTGAGAAAGAGGCAAGGTCCTAAAAGTGTGCTTAGATGGCCACAGCAAACAGATGAATTTTACAGAGGCTGAAATACCACTCAATTCAGCACCAACTTGACTTCGTGTAATGCCAGAATATAAGACAGCAGGATGTGGGGTGCAGTACTCAGTTGTCCTATCCCTGACTGTGGCTGGTAGTAGATATTTGGGACAAATGCATAGGAAGCAAGGCATGTTTTGGGTGTAATATTCCTTTCCTGGTATAAAGACTCCCAGCTTCTGCATGCAAACGGCTTCTGGATTGGCTGAGATAGTGATTTCCTTCAGACCATGGTGATTAATAGAATCTAATGAGCTTGTTCTTCACCATGCTTGTCCTTTTGCACCCAGACATCGATATGAACTATGATTATTGTCATCCCAAGGATGCACAGTAACATATGCTGCATCTTCATTCAGTGGGTACTAACACTGAATACTGGCACAAGTAGGTCTAAGGAGAAGTTCATGTGGGTGAGGGAAGCTGGGGTGGATTTGAGGAAATATGCAGGTTGGTTGATAAGAAGGATGAGTGGGATTTTAGATGGATAAAGATTTTGCATTTTATCTCTTCCCTGTCTTTCTTTCTGCTCCCCAGAAATGACCTTTCCCCCAAATCTCCCCTCCATGTTTGACATCCCTTCCACTGTCACTGGAGCCTTCTCATCAGCTGCTCAGCTATTTGTAAAAAATAAAATTAACTCCATTTGTTGAGTCATTTTACATGAACAGCATGATTTGTTGGTCTTTCATCGAGCTGACTTCTGAAATGAGAAATGTATGGCCACAAATGCCAGTATTATTGACTGTATATATGGGATTGGAGACGAATGTACACATACAGGAGTGTTTGTTCTTGCTGTCAACCTAAGTTAGGTGTCTATGAGTAAAATGTGCTTAATGCCTTCATTGTATTTGCTTCCTACCTTGTGCAGAGCTGTTAAAGAAAACAGTCAATACTTGAGCAAATAGTGGAGAAGGTTTGCAGTACGTGGTGTATCCCATTGCAAGAACAAATGGGTTACATCCTTCACTTTGAGAGTCTAAACAGTTTACCCTCTGCACTTGGGTGTATTTCAGTTAGAAATTATTATTTGAATTTTGCTAACACTAAAAGCATGGCCAGGAACTAGACTGCTATTGTGTTGGGTAATAAACAGACAAAGAGGAGAAAAAAATAGTCTCTGCCAGAAAGATTATTTCCAAATTATTTTTCACTATCGGAAATCATGTTCTCAGTGATTTTCATCCAATTAGAGGACACAAGCAATGCCATGTAAACTGCCATGCTAATCAAAATAAATCTCTGATTTTATCCCAGCTGGTCACATGACTATAAGAGATGTCACTATCAGCAAAACGCTACAGATAGTTACACCACTGCAGCACATGGAGCATGAAAAGGCTCTGAATTATTTATAACAACTGGGTCAGCTTCTCAACAGGAGAAAACTGGCAGAGCTAATTAACTGATCTACCCCAACTGATGTTCCACTCCATACTTGAGGAATAACTCCAAATAACAGAAATACAAGGAAATCATAAACTGTTTTGCTTGCTACAGACTGCTAGCTCAGTTTTGCTATCAAGCTTGCAGGAGGAGTGCATGGCAGGCTATAAAGAGCAAGTCATCTGAGTGGTTTGTAACCAATATGTACACATGCAATTCAGTGCTGAAGGAAAATTGGATGCATTACATTTGCCTTCCTTACCCCACAACGGAATAAACCTCAAGTGCTGAAATAAAGGCCATATTTTATAGCAAGTATATCACCAGGGTCATTAGCTTTCCCATTCAGTTTCATCAGATGGCTACACAGCAGGATGCATTCCAAATTTATTTGATAGCTTGTCAATAAGCAGCTGCCTTTTAATAGCTCTTAACTTCATGGACTTGAAAACCAAAATGCCTCACACTCGTATTAAGCCAAGCGGTCCATCATAGGGATCTCAGCTTTTTCTGGCATACAGGGCAGAGTGGAATATAGCCTCTCACTCCAGCTTTCACCATAACTTTTCTGAACACTCGTCCCCAGGGAACCTAACATCCAGTGATAGGACAAGGGAGAACGGGTGCAAATTGGACCATAGGAGGTTCTGGGTGAACATAAGGAAGAACTTTGTAACTGTCAGAGTGCCAGAGCACTGGGCCAGGCTGCCCAGAGAGGCTGTGGAGTCTCCTTCTCTGGAGACATTCAAACCCTGACTGGATGAATTCCCGTGTGCCCTGCTCTGGGTGGTACTGCTCTGGCAGGGGGGTTGGACCAGATGATCTTTCGAGGTCCCTTCCAACCCTCAGTATTCTGTGATTCTGTGATTCTGTGAACAGAGTCAAAGAGACTTGCTGGACTGGGAATTACAGTGAAGAGAAGAGTGGTGAATCCTAATAGCTATAGCTATAGCTAGGCTAAGGAGTGAGGCAGAGAGGAGTGGGAGTAGGGTCAGGAATGGGGATCTCAATGTGTCCCTTCTTGAAGTGGGAACAAGAGGGTAAAATGCTAGCTTGTCATCAGTACTTTTATTTAGCACTACTATTTCAGCAGTCAGATGATCTTAGAGCCATTTCTGCTGGGCCACCTCCTGCATGTTCTGGAAAATTTCATGGATGATCAAGACTCCCATGGAGGATGGGAAACTAACCACTGTATCCTACCCCACTGATGGACAGGAGAGGACATTCTGCTGGTGTGCGTGTGTAAGTAGCTCTGGGCTGGGTGGCTGGAAACTCACAACCAAGGGTCAATACCTATGAGATCAAAACACAAAAACTTGACAGCTTGTTATAAAAGGGCCAAATGGTTGCAAATCAATGGCAGTGTTTTGTAAGGTGTACTGCTTGCAGGCACTTCTGAGTATTAAATTGTTTCCCTTTATTGTGCCTCCAGTCTCTGAACTGTTCAAAGACATGGACTTCTATCCTTATGCAATAAAAAGTGTCTAGATTGAATTTTTCTCATCATTTTACATCAGGCATCCTTCATTCTGCTCATGCAGTTCCCCCCATCCATGAACTAAGTACAAAGCCATTTACAATCAACTGAAAGGCAATACATGAGGACAAAATTGGTATTTTTTAGATACAGACCACATCCCCACCCTCTTTCAGCCACATCCAAGGAATTAGTGACTTTTTTGCCCCACAACTGCAACCCCAGGGCTACTACATGAGCCAGTGGCATGGGGATGGGTGAGACCTTGGCAGATATAGACGTGAAGAAATAAGCAACATGAGAGTGTAGCTCAGGATACATACGAAAGCAGAAGAGGGGAATTACCAAGACCTTATGAAAGAGTATATGATTATTCTTTTTGTTACCTCTAAATCATCATCTAAAAATATACAGTACCTGTTTTTCTTTCAAGCTGTCCCTCACCCCAATTTCATTCTACTTATTTTTTCCTATTATAATGTGAATTTTTATCACCCCTTTAAATTGGCACTTTATCTGAAAGTATGAACTTACTCTTATCTATGGATTTATTTGTTGTTGCATTTTATACCTTCCAAAACATCAGCAACTAAAACTCAATTAAGCTTCAAAACAAACTCTGCTGTCTCTGTCCCATGTGTTCCTCCTTTGCTCAGTTCTCTCTTTACACTTCTTGTGACCCACCCCGAGGCAAGCAATATTCTCATCTGCTGTAGCCAGGGGTAATTTAACTTTAATTCTGATGGGTTCTGATGAAATAAGAAGCATATCAAGTGAGTAGGCACAGACAGAAGTGCAACCATTGCAATTTGTAACTGTAATTTACACCGTGTCACCCCGTTTTGGGAGGGTGAAACCCAACCAGATGCTGTGAAAGGGGGTTTGACTCTCTCGTTGTTTGAAAGCAAGTTCAGGATTGTTTCAGCTGAACTGGTTGGAGACAATTTAGAAACACACTCACCAAATTCCCATGTAGAAATAGATGCTGACCACGTTTATTTGTCTTATGTACATTGTGACAGAGGCAACACAAGGAGGCATCCTTGAGCTGTGAAGTAGAGTTCTTACTATGCCCCGCCAAAGGGAAAAAAGATCATGTCAATATTTATTAGACCTTCCAGCAACTTGTTAAGTCAGTAGGAGAGCTGAATCCCAAACAAAATCCAATTAGATTCAGTTTCAAAATGATGGCCTGTTCCTGAACTATCCAACAGGGAAATGCCACTGACATTGGTATGGGCTTCTTTCTTAGGAAACTTCTTAACCTTTTATTATCTATCATTACTCCATAGGTCAAGATTTTGATGGTGCTACTGCAGGGAGCATTGTTATCCAGAGATTTGTAGAACTGACACATATAAAGTGTAAAAACAACTCTAAATTTGGGGGATCTTGGCGTAGCATAATACTCATGTTGGAAATATATTCTCCTAAAGAGGATGGTCAGCTGCTGCATAGACAGGGACAGGGGTCTTGGTTGCAAAAGGTCCTTGCAGCAGCATCTTCAGCTGGACTGAATGAGACTTGAAGTAACCAAAATGCCTCTGTTCATAGGTAACTTAAGTGCAATTCAGAAAAGCCCCAAAATATTTTCTTTTCTGGTCTTGTAAGGGGCAAAGCTGCTTGAAGCTTGCATAATGAAGGAGTGGAGCAGATCTTGAAGGAAGAAACGAGTATGAGACATTGGCATGGTTTAACCCCAGCTGGCAACTAAGCACCACAGAGCTGCTTGCTCACGTCTCCCAGGCAGGGTGGGAAAGACATCAGAAGGGTAAAAGTGTGAAAACTTGTGGGCTGAGATAAAACATTTTCACAACTGAAATATTATAGTAATAATAATGCTAATAATAATAATAAATTGTAATGAGAAGGAAAATGACAAAGAGAGAAATAGAATCCAAGGAAAACAGGTGATGCATATGAAACCGATTGTTCTCCACCAACCAACTGATGCCCAGCCAGTCCCCAAGCAGCATCCTCACTGCCAAACTCCCCCCCCCCAGTCTTATTGCTGAGTATGATATCATATTGTATGGAATATCCCTTTGGTCATCTGTCTCAGCTGTGTCTCCTCCCAACTTCTTGTGCACCCTCAGCCTACACCCTGGTGGTGTGGGGTGGTGTAGAAGGCAGGAAAGGCCTTGACTCTGTGTAAGCACCTCTTATCTGTAAGGAAAATATCTCCATTATCTACACAGTTTCTGGCACAAATCCAAAGCATAGATCCATACTAGCTACTACAAAGAAAGTCAACTCCACCCCAGCCAAAACCAGCACAGACTTTCCACCAGCTTTCTGGAACGCTTTTGGAGCTTTAATGGCAAATGTAAGGTGTCTTAAACACCTCTTCTCAGCTTACAGCTGAGGTGGGACAGGGATCAGAACCCAAATACATTTTCTTTGGAGACCACTGTGAATTAATTGCAAAGGAAACAGTTGGAGAAAAGAGAGGAGAGAAAATGAAGGAGGAAGATCCTGCTCCTTGAAGGGTTACCCTCGGGGAGATCTACAGGGGTGAAAAGCAGCCACTTTGCTGAAACAACTGGCAGAAACAACACTCTTCCTTTGTGTATTAGCAGGAGAACCTGGGCATCCCCTGGGGAAAATAATTATTAAAAAAATTAATTCAGATCAGCAACTGTTTCTTCCAGTCCTGTCTGTCTTGTCACTGAATCCTTGTTATGTGTATGTCAACAGTCAAAAATATTCCAATGAGGATTTCATGCCTCACTGACTAAAAAATCCTATTTTCATCAAAACTGCCTAGATTCCCTTCCAAAACCTATTCTGCTCCCTTGAAGCTTTAATCCTAAGTCACTTTTGAAAGTAGAATTTAGCCATTTCAGCCACACGGACCTTGCATTGCAGACTGAAGCTGTAACAAATAGCCCTCATGTTTACACAATGGGCTCTTCAGACTCTCACACTAAATTCAAACCAGGGATCTATATTCAAAACTCCGTGTCTTGGCCTTTCATTTACATTATTATATCGAAACCACTACTACAGTAAAGAGTAAAACCTATATTTCTTTTAGAATTGTTCCCATTTTGTGATTTAAGACAGTTTTACCTTACCCCAGGAGCAAGTATTTAAAACCAGATTGAAAACCATTTATTTGAAATGTGCTTGTTGAGATTGGTTTATTCTGTTCCCTTTCTAGTAGCACAAATAGAGAATATAATCCACCTGGGGGGAAAAAAAAATCTGTTGATGGCTTAATTTAGAAGTTCTTTTGGAAAAATTCACCTCCTTTACAAATCAGGCTATGTTCTTTCATGAAGTCTCCAGCTTATAGGTTCAAAATTTTAGCTGTGTAAATAAACAAATCAGGATTCTTCATCTTCTCGTGCCATTCATATTTTCCTTTCCACCTCAGACCTTTTCTTGGCTACAAAGATGGTTGCTGAAAGAGCTTTATGAAAGTGCATTATTTTCTTCACAATGATAAGGTTATTTCTTAAGAGGAAATTTCCACATAATGCCAAAAAAGTTACTGTACTTCCTTCCCTTTTGGACAGTGATTTGTGAGGAGGGATAAATAGGGAAAAGTAATATGATATAAGTCTTTATGGAAGGAAAAAAAAACCTTGTGATCCTGGCACCAATCTAGTAAATCTGAATTCAGTTTAACAGTTCTAACTATTGCCTGTGGGAAGCATCAGGTTGAATTTTAGCTGCTGAGAGAATTAAAATCCAGCCTATCTGCTCTGTATGGCAATTCTAGCCTAAGTTAAGATTTTTTTTACTCTTGATAGCATTCATAATCTATGAAAATTCACCTCTGGAATGATAAAACAGATGAGAGCAAATCAGAGAGTTTTGCCAGCTCCTTTCCAGGGTCTAATAATTTTTCATACAATCATCTTCTACTTTTGATACATTTATTTTCTCCCCATGATTTTTGTTCCATCTTTCAGTGCTGATTTCCCTGAAATATTGCAGAGCCTGGTAACTTCTCTTTCCTCCTCAGACTGCATCCCCTGCATCCCCAAGGGCTTGCTACAGCTTGGGAAGGACTGACTCCAACCCTCAGAGCACAGACAATATGTGACATGAGCCATTTGAAAGCTGGCTAAGTTCTAGGACTAGATGAGTCAAGATATTATTACAAGATGGACTCAGGGTACCAAGATAGACCACTGATGTAAAACCTAGGACAGAATAACAACAGATCAGATAATGAGGAATACAACTGAATCGCAAAACTCCCAGAGGTCCCAAGAATAAAACAGTAGTGAAATTATACAGAGAAATTTAGGCCCTAATTTACAAAACTACAAATTTGCAAAAATAAATATTGATGTCCACTCAGAATAATTAGTTGGGGGGGGGTTATTTATTTATTTTCCCCCAATTGATGCTAGGGTGTTTAATCAGAGCAAGCTGCTGCTTATTACCTTGAATGCTATAAAGACGATCACTCTCATTTACAAGGTGAAAGGAACATATCCCAACTAGGTGGTATAATTCTGCAAAGCCAGGCTGGAGCCTCTTATCCCATGGAGACTAGAAGTTAGCAAGATTATTTGTTTTGTTTTCCTAATTAGCCATTGCCCTGCTAAGTTTTCAGCTTTGCGACTGACCACTCCTCTAGGCTACAGCACAGTGATACAAGAGGAGCATACCTAGAGAAGACTGAATGGACTTCAAGCAGGTTATTATTTCTTATTTGCTCAGCACCATACATAAAATCAAGTTTTTTAATAAGTAGCAGAACAATAAGTAGCCCCCTGCTCTGAGCTATTGTGGCTCAAGCTGACATAATGCAAAATCATACTTATTATTTATTTTTTCTTTTGTTTTGGCTGTTGTGTGACATAGTACCACATGCCAGAGCATCCTCTGGTATCTGATTCATCAAGGTAGTATTAGTTTAGTAGTGTTGTTGTCCAGTGGGATTTCTTTTTCAGTTTGCCTGATGGGGCTGACAGCTCTGGGCTAGGGACCTGCTGTGCACATGTAGTGAATGATTGCAATAGCTCCCCAGAGTCCTCTGGATCTGGGAGCAGAGAAAGACACAAAAGCAATGATCAGAAGGGAAACAAATAACAACAACAGCATGACTTCCTCAGTGCAATGTCTCAGGCTCTCAAGTGGCATGCAGGTGAGGTCTGCAATGTCAAGAATGGCTCCAATTTATTATTATTTTTTGGACATGTTTTACTGTGTGCTAGAAGAACAAATTGGAAATGTGCATATGTAATACATATGTATGCTGTATATGTACCTGCATTACCTATGCATATAAACAATTATTGCATGTGTTTCTACCCAGACATCATTTGGCCAGTATTGTGTAATGGAGATGATCAAGCCTTGACCCTGTGTTTCCATTCTCAGAGCAGCTGAATTGTCCCATGAGCCATCATGTAATGGCAAACTGGTGACATTTATGGAAGAGCACCAGGACCTCACAGAAAGACACCTGAAGGGTTCCCAAAGACAAGAACTCACCGAAAACTGAGGTTCTAGCAGTATACTATCTAGTGTCATGACACAGAGCTAGTCTGAGCCATGACCATGGTGAAATTCAATAATGCCACGCAGATGTTATTTTTCATCTCAGGTTTGTGCCTGTTACTGTTTTGGCCCTCGTTTTGGTGGAATATTTTTTTCTCTGTGCTTGCAAAGAAGTTCCCTTATCCTTCAAAATTGTCCATTTTCTGAAACTCAAAAAACTTGACAAGAAGTAGCTTGTCAGCACATTACAAATCTTCCATCTCCATATAAACAATAAATTCTCATTCTTGACTGGTCTGCATCTCTACCTCTTTGTCTTTCAATAACTACTCAGTGCATTAGGTTTCTAGGACTGCAACTTTCTTTTTATTCAATGTTTGTACAGCATCTTGCACAAAGACTTTGTCCCCGGGTTGGGATTCTGAGTTACTTATTTTACCTCCAATACAAGGGATAAAAAAGGATTTGGCTCAAGGCATTTATTGGTATTGAAGATTTCTTATAACACAGTTTTTCACTATTTCTCCACAGCAGACATGTGTTGGTAAACTTCAGATGTTCCAGATAAATGAAGTAGAATTAAAGTGGAGTTGCTGTTATCAGTTTTGGTCTTGCCAGCAGATAGAGGATCCGTGTATATTTTCTGCTGTGTTGATTTCTTATTGGAGATAACTGGGAAATAAACTTTTTCCCCACTCAGCAAATGCCAGTGAAATAATTCTCTAATTTCATCAGCTTTGGTGTATTGAAAAATATCAGGATGAATGGCATCAAATAATAACATGCTTTTAGAGCATGTTAAGTTTTTCAGGCCCTTGAAGGCACACACTTTCTCTTTTCATGACCACTTAGGTATGGGACATTTTCCCTATTTATCTCCCATGCTGGAGCATGACCAAAGAAGGTCAATGAAACTGGTGAAGGGTCTGGAGTACAGGTCTTATGACGAGAGGCTGAGGGAACTGGGGGTGTTTAGCCTGCAGAAAAGAGGATGAGGGGAGACCTTCTCACTCTCTACAACTGCCTAAAAGAAGGCTGTAGTGAGGTGGGTATTGGTCTCTTCTCCCAAGTAACAAGTGATAGAACAAGAGGAAATGGCTTCAAGTTGCAGCAGGGGATGTTTAGATCGGATATTAGTAACAATTTCTTCCCTGAAAGGGTTGTCAGGTACTGGCGCAGGCTGCCCAGGGCAGTGGTGGAGTCATCCTGGGAGGAATTTAAAAGACGTGTAGAGATGGTGCTTAGGGATATAGTTTAGTGGTGGACTTAGTAGTGCTGGGTTAACGGTTGGACCTGATGATCTTAAAGGTCTTTTCTAACCAAAATGATTACTTGATTCTATGATACACCTAAAAAACCTGCTCTTCTCAGCTGTCCAAGAAAAGCAGGTCTCTCCAAATAACACTGCAGTACCTCTGTATAGACACAGCTCAGTGGAGAGTTCCCCCACTCCACTTCCACCATGGGCAGACAGTTTCTTCTGTAAGACATCAGCTTTGTTCAACTTGATACCCCAAACTCATTCTTTACAAAAATATTTCCAGCCAGGCTTCTCTCTTTTAAAATCTTTCTGTCAAGCTATCTAATGTGGATTTTTGAGTCTGCTTAAAATTATGTCTTGGGATATCCCTGCTTTCAAACTGTAAGTGTTGAGAGGGAGAGATCATGAGAGAAGGATTTGGTTCCAGAGACTTAGGCAGTTCTTCAATCAATCTCTTTTTTTTGTTTTCTTTCATTTTGCTGCTTTTGCTTGCTGAGTGAATTGAGATGAAGATTGTCTGATCAGAGCAGACTCAAAAGCACTAAACCCACTCTGGTCGTGGCAGAAAGATTCAAATTTCCACAAACAATCCTTCTAGCATAAGGGTCCAGACCCTAAGTAAATGGGGCTCTGGCAATGAAATAATTCGATTTTTGAAGAAATTTTTAACATTAAGGATATTCATTTTTTTCTTTCTACTTCTTATCTTCGTTGGATTTTTTTCTGAAACAAAGTGAAGAATATTAGAGATGAAAGTCTGAAATTCTAGTGAATTTTTTGTGGAACCTGATAAGATCACAAAAAGGGTTATTCAGAGGATGAGGTTTCAATTTTTTATTACTTTTGAGATATAGAACATCAGATCTGACTTTTTGGCTCTACTTTTTTTTTTTCCTTTACCAGGGGTTTCTTGTGAGTGAGCTGACTGCATCAAAAGAA